>OX578139.1:124711457-124928957 GCA_951213105.1 Amaurobius ferox
ATTAGTGTTTCAGCTAGAGTGGATACATGACTTTTTTAATGGCCATTCCGCAAAAAAGGCGGGTTCTATTTTTACGAATCCTACCACAAACTAATCAGCACCAGGATCTCACACAAGTGATTTACCTACAAAATTTTATGAAATTCGGTCCAGTAGTTTTTTAGTTAGAGTGGATACATAAATTGCATAGACAGACACACACACACAGGCATACACACAGACACACATACAGACACACACACATACGTCACGCTCAAAAATAGTTTTTTCGTGTTCTAAAGGTCTCTAAACGTGTAGATCCGTCGAAAACTCGAGTTGCGATTTTCGGCATGATTCCAATACATTCCCTATACATTACCATGTATTTTAGGGAAAGTAAAATATCTGATGTGGGCAGCGCATGACTTTCCCTGCAGACTTATATCCACGTTATCTTTATTTTAATTACATTCAATTCGCTTTTAATTCAATTTACGTTGTCATTTGGTAACTGGACATTTTCAAAGGTGGCGTAGGGAAAATACGAAAGAACAAAAATATCTCGAGAACGGCTATCCTAGTGTAATTGGGTTGATCTTATTATTTTCTTCGTTAAAAATTACCCATGAAACAAGCATTTAATGAATATATTTGAGCATACGTACTTTTTTATTTTAGATTTTGGCGATTTTTGAGGGCCATTTCGCAAAAAAAGGCGGGTTCTTTTTTCCGAATTGTACCAAAAACTAATAAGCACCAGGATCTCACCCAAGTGACTTTCCTGCCAAATTTTATGAAATTCAGTCCAGTAGTGTTTGAGTTACGATGGATACAAAATCTGCACAGACAGACATACAGATAGACAGACACACAGATAGACAGATAAATACACAGACAGACAGACACACACACATACACAGACGTCACATTAAAAATAGTTTTCTCGTATTTTCGTATTCTAGAGGTCTCGAAACGTGTAGATCCGTCGAAAACTCGAGTTGTGATTTTTGGTATGATTCCAATACTTTCCCTATACATTACCATGTATTGCAGGGAAAGTAAAAATAATGCAATTGAATTTTTTAAAAGGCTGTGAGCCAAAGACAGGGAGTGATAGTTTTCCCTGTATATGACAAGTTCAAAAAGTTTTAGTATATGTTAACTTAAATTCTCCAAATGCATTCATTTTATTGATGTTACTAATCTGTTACTGACTTGAAAAAATTGACTTTAAATATATTTCTATCTTCTCATAACGTAGTTTTGACAAAGTATCGACAATTCAGAGCACTGTTTGGAGCTGTTCAAGCGAGATAAGAAGGATTTCTTGCGTCGGTAAGTGACAATGGATGAAACATGGATCCATTACTACACACCTGAATCAAAAAGATCGTCAGCTAAGTGGACAGCAGCCAGTTAAAGTCGTCCAAAGCGATCAAAAACCCAAAAGCCAGCTGGCAAGGTTATGGCAACTTTGGGACGCGCATGGTGTTTTGTTTCTCGACTATCTTGAGGAAACTAAAACTATCAATAGCGAGTATTACATGGCATTATTGGATCGATTGAGTGTAGAAATCAAGAAAAACGGCCTCAAATGAAAAAGAAAAAAGGACTGTTCCACCAAGACAATGCCCCGTGTCACAAGTCGATGAAAACGATGGTGAAATTATATAAATTACGTTGCGAATTGCTTCCTCACCCACCGTACGTTCCAGATCTGGCCCCCAGCGACTATTGGCTTTTTGCAGACATCAAAATGATGCTCCAGGGAAAGAAACTTGTCTCAAATGAAGAAGTAATTGCCGAAACTGAGGCCTATTTTGAGAGCAAAGACAAATCGTTCTGAAAAAAAAGGTATCGAAAGGTTAGAGGAGCGTTGGAATTAATTTATCACTCCTGAAGGAGCGTATGTTGATGAATAAAGTCGAATTTCTAAACACAATATGTTTTTCTTAGTTAGACCGGAGAATTATTGAGTGGGCCTTGTATTATCTATTTATCTAAATTATGAGCCAACTCAAATACAATATTTTTTTATTTTAAATGAAGAAATATTCATTGATTTTATATATAGAGGCAAACGATTTATATTACAATGACATTATTTGAATAAAGTTCATTTAGTGTAACTAGCATGGAGTTAGAAAGAAGGAGACAAAACTCCTATGGAAGAAATGCTTAAAAATGTCATAATGTTTTGAGAATTATATGTAGGTGCCGCTGGTGCTAGTAAAGTGGATGCTATTGCTAATTGACACAACAGGAAGGCGTTGTATTTAGTATATGTATTTTTGATTACTTTTAAATTAAGAGTTAACTAATTTTGTGTATAATTAACCAGTATTTTTATAGTAGTAGGATAAAGTACGGAATCTATGGAGATAAAAATAAATTGAAAGGCAAAATAATTTTGAATGAGTAGGGATATTCGTTATTGTTTCATTTGTAACTTACATTGCGTTAATTATTTATTTTTACAAAACTGACAATTTAAAAAATATTTTAGGTCTTTCACCATAGAAGTCCATGCAATGCAGCATATCCCAGCGCCACCTAAATTATTGTCTCAAATCAAACGATATTGACGTTTCTTAATGTGAAGTTTTAACTCATTACTTTTACCTGCATGGTTACTGGCATTGTATTTTTTGATTGTCTTTTTTGAAGTTCTAAGTTTTCAAATATTATAAATTACTGTGACATTTAAAAAAATCTGATGTGGGCAACACATGACTTTCCTTATATAATGTAAAGAATTTACTACATTTACAGTAAAAAAAATAGGTTTTTCTTATAGTTGATACTAATATTATTTCCAAGATATTGAGTTTTCGACAATTGGTCATTTTCATTGATTTCGTGTCATTTTTATCCATTTGGCGAGATTTTCGTTAATTTGGCAGCATTTCAAAAAGTCGCCAAGTTGGCGACATTCCGCCAAATTCGTCGCCAAAATCTCGCCAAGCGTTATGGACGAAGAAATAAGTTATTCTTACAGCAGATAAATGACTATTGGCGTTCAAATACAAAAGTATTACTCAAAGTATCTTTTTTCATGAATGGAACGAGCTAGATCCACGAGAATGATGTCACCCAATTGATCGCATGGTATTACATATGAAAAGTGAACATGTTTCTCAATATGAAATATTTTTTTTTTATTTTATATGACTTTTTGATAATTTTTTTTAAAAATGTGCAATATCTCGAGAACGGTTCATGTTAGCATTCTAAAATTCATGTCAATCGTTTTCTAATGAAAAATTACATCAGAAATGTCTATTTGCGTACCTTTATTAGTGGTTTTGATTTTTTGACGATTTTTTCAAAATTTCATTCGAAAATTTAGGGGGGTTCTGAACATTCGATTGCGTATAAAAACAATAGACTTCCAGTGTTTACGGATTGTGATTTTTGTACCAAATTTGGTTCGAATCGTTCCATTCGTTCGTCAGTTATCGTCTCCACAGGCTCACTGACACACACACACACACACACACACACAGACATCACTTCAAAAATGTTTGATTCGTGATCAGGGATGCTTGAAACGTGCTCTCCCGTCGAAAACTCGAATTCGAATTTTCGACCCCGTCACAATACTTTCCTTATACATTATGTATATAAGGAAAGTAAAAAATATCAGCGCTGAATGCATCAAAATATAGAGACGTTTAAATAAAATTAAATTTCTAGTTGGAAAGTGTTTTATAATCAATGCTTTATGCATGATTGAATTTTCTTGTTTAAATATTGCGAAATTGACGAAATTGTCACCAAATTGATAAAAATTCAGCAAATTGATGAAACCGACGCTAAATCAATGAAATAAGGACAATTGGTGATAGTTCAATATCTTGGAAAGAACATACATGTAGACTATATAAATAACCCATTTCTCGATCGGTCCACCTGTAACGCTTGGAGAGGAATTTAGCGGAACGTCGCCAATTTGGTAACTATTTTAAATGTTGCCAACGTGGCAAAAGTGTCGCCCAATTGATAATAATGACGCCAAATTGGGAGTAATGTTTCGCAAATTCTGATTTCCTTCATGACGGACTTTCCTTTTGACGGGCATACATTCTAGTATATAAAAAATGTTCGTCTCTCCGTTTGACTGTAATACTTTTGATGCATTTGGCGAGCTTGACGAATAATCTAGCAAAGTATTGCCATCTTGGCGACGTTTCGCCCCAGATTGACGAAAATATCGTAAAAATTGCAAAAATGACGCTAAATGAATGAAAATAACGCCTAATTAAAGAATTAATTACTGAAATACTTTAATATACGGAATATGTCGCTTATCGAGGATGCTATCAATATTGATAATTGTTTATTTAAAGTGCATGTTAATTGGATATTTTGAAATAGTTTTACATATTGTCATCTGGAAAATCGCCTAATGTACAATTCAACGTTAAAAACACAGTACCGTGGATATTATACATTTTTTTGTCACTGTGAAAGGTGTAAATGCATTGCATTATATAAGGAAAGTCATGTGCGGCGAAAACGAGCGAAAGTCACTTCGAAATTTCATATTTTTTAACATGGCAGCATAATACGAAATTCGACATAATAAAGCATTAAAGGGTTAATTTATGGCTCAATGTTCACAAGACTTGATAGTTTCAATCATTGTTGCGAATAAAAAAAATCTGATGAAGGCAGCACATGACTTTCCTTGTACTCGTATAATGCAATGAATTTACTACTTTTACAGTTAAGAAATGTTATTCTTATAGTAGATAATTATATTCTTTCCAAGATATTGAATTTTCTTCAATTAGTCGTCATTTTCATTGATTTGGCGTCCTTTTTATCCATTTGGCGAGATTTTCGTTAATTTGGCAATATTTAAAAATGTCGTCAAATTGGCGACATTCAGCTAAATTCGTCGCCAAAATATCGTCAAGCGTTATGGACGGAGAAATAAGTTATTCTTACAGCGGATAAATGACTATTGACGTTCAAATACAAACGTATTACTCAAAGTGTCTTTTCTCGTGAATGGAACGAGTTAGATCCACGAGAATGAAGTCACCAAATTTATCGAATGACACTACATATGAAAAGATAACTTGTTTCTTAACAGTTAATATTTTTTTTAATTTATGGGATTTTTTGATAAATTTATTTGAAGAATGTGCAAAATCTCTAGAACGGTTCATACTAGCGTTCTAAAGTTTATGTCAATAATTTTCTACGGAAAAATTACATAAGAAATGTCTATTTACGTAACTTTAAAGGTTTTGATTTTTGATGATTTTTTCAAAATTTCACTCGAAAATTTAGGGGAATTCGAAAATTTTATTTGAACATTCGATTGTGTTTTAAAACAATATGCTTCCAGTATTCATGGATTGTGATGTTTGTACAAAATGTCATTCGAATCGCTCCTATCGTTCGTGAGATATCTTCTCCATAGACTCACTGACACATACACATACTTTCAAACACACACAGACATGACTTCAAAAATGTACGATCCGTGATCAGGGATGCTTAAAACGTGCTCTCTCTTCGAAAACTCGAATTCGACTTTTCGGCCCCGTCACAATACTTTCCTTATACAATATGTATACAAGGAAAGTAACAATGATAAACTTTTTTTGTTCGTGGAGTCATTAGTCCCCCTCGGGGGCACGGTAACAGCCCCTCCCACAGTAGACATTGTTAAGTATGGTATCAATCAAATATTTTCCAAGCTCTTTAAAGTGAAGGGTAAAACGCTATAATTCCAATTATATGGACCGATGATACCGAATTTTCAAAAATTTTCATGCAAAATTTGAATAAAAAGTTACTAAAAATATATTCTTGTATGAGAAAGTCATGTTGAATCGCTCAGTCTGGTTAATTTAAATATTCTTTAAAATTTAAAAAATAAATTACAAAAGGAAGCTTTTCAAATACACGTTTTAAATTATTCAGGATTATACGCATTAATAGTAATAATTATGCATGGATCCAAATATTGAGAAAAATGTACATTTATTTACTTTTCACTTTGGCTTTCTTAAAAATTATATACAGAATTTCTTATTCCATCACTTGAATAACAGAATAAAAATTGTAAAAGAGGCCGTTATCATAGATCCCAAGAGAATATAAAATCCTTATGTTACAACTTTGCGATATTGACCTTATGTTTAGAAGTAAGTACACAAGGAATATTATCCTTTCACTTTTCCCTAAGGACTCCCTATTAGGATCGTAAAGACTTTTGAAACTTAAAGCTGTTGCATACTGCATCGATAAATATATTTTATCGTGTTCTAAGACAGTTTTTTTTAAAATAAGGCGAGTTATATTGGCAGTAAAATTTTTAATTTGCACACATTGTTTGTGTTATGAATGATATGATTAGATACATGGTAAAAATATCATAATAAGCATCTATTGTGTTTCTGTACACGAGTTTTCAAATAATGTTTAAATATTTATTAGCTGGTAAAATTATATTTTTGCAACTCCCAAGGCGATTTTTATGTAATAAAAATGGCTTTATCATGTAACAATTATTATATTATTTTTTAATTGATTGTTAAATGGTAATTAATATTTAAAAATTAATTGTCAAATGATAATTAATATTTAACAATTAATTGTTTAACGATAATTATTTTTTTAACAATTCTTAATTATCATTTAACAATGTTCATTAAATTTACAATTTGTTATTATTATTAACACTATTACGGTATTTTAGTATTATATTATTATTATTATTGCCTATTACTATTATTTTCATATTATTATATAGATAACATATTACATTCTCTAAATTTTTTAAAGTTTTAATGTTAATTGGGAAGTACGTCCAAGAAACTCTTGAACATATTTCGATCATTTTACGAAATATGCCGACTGCTTTCGCGTATATAGTGTTCATGTACGTGACATACTTATGCTATATCAAGAAAACATGCAAGTGCGAAGAAATTTCATGTATATTATACAAAGAAAATACACTAGATAGATATTTTCTGATTCGCATGATTAAAATTTGAATAATTCTAAACATTATATTTTCATAGCAAAATATCCTATGAATAAATATAATGAGTTCCAGAGCAATAATAGTACTGCAAAAAACATTCGGATAAACAGGTAAGATAGGGACTGAAACGGTGCCGGATCATCCCATTTGACGGATTAAATGATGTGAAAATAGAACTGGGTAAAAAATGGGGAAGATTAATTTTGAACAAAATGATAGACAATAAATGCGATATTTATTTGATTGAAACGTTACTCTGACTCGCTTGCCTTGTAAAGCACGTGGAAAACATTTAAAAATCATTTTAAACATTTTTCAATATAGCTAAAATGTAATCAAGATTGGCACCACGTCTGCGTACAATAGATAAAACCAAGGAAAAAGCGTTTTTAAAAAACGAAAGGTCTGTTATTTAACATCCTAAAAGACGTACAAAATATTATAAGTCATTTACTATTTTATATTTTATGCAAATTTGTTTTAAAATGGTCTCTATAAACATTCCATGCTTTTACTACTCTTGTAGCCACTCATGAAGGGCGTATATACGTCCGAAAGCGCTCTGGCAGTTTTTAACAATATTTTGTGCGTCTTTCAGGATGTTAAATAAAATACTTTTCGTTTTTTAAAAACGCTTTGTCCTTGGTTTTATCTAGTTAAAATGTGTTTCTGACTTTGGTCATTCTGTCTGTCCATTCGCACGATAACTGCTGTAAAAATGACTTTATCAAAACAAAATTTTAGTAAACTGTTGAGACTGTCTGTGGAACATATGGGAATGCAAAAAAATAATATCGTCCAATTAATTTTGGATATAACCCGGGTTGAAAAATGAAATACCATTATGGGATTTAATTTTTCAAGCATTTTTCAAGCGAATTTGAAATTCACAAATTTCTTCGAAAATCATAGCAAATAATCAAATTATTGCATGAAATGCGCAAAAAATTCTCAGAAAAATATATTGGGCAATAGAATATTTTGTAGTACTGCGGCAATTTATAAAATATCTGCACTGATCACATTTATAGGTGTTTAAATAAAATTGCATTTAAATTGGAAGGAAAGTCTTTCATGATCAATGCTTTACGCATGACTGATATATCTTCTTAAATTATAAGGTAAACTTTAAAGAATAAAAATCTGTAGTCAAATCAAATCTTTATATAAGGAACAAAATTATATAGTCCTCTTTCAGAAAATTTACCTTATAATAGGCGAATAGGCCTAAATACCGTTTGAGAAGAATACTAGTTTATCTGACGTGCTGAACCACGGGATTCCTTATTAACGAAAGTTTACTGCATAACCAATACCGGAAACTGATAATTTGAAATGAAACAAATCACTCAAATGCATTTGTATCATCGGGATCATTGCCATGAAACAATTGAAGAATTAAGAAAATTTTAAATTCATTTAGAAAAGTTTTCGAACGATAATATACATGCATTTTCATTCTGATACTAATTATGTTACAAGAGGATTACATGGCGCAGTAATTTGTGGGACAGTTGGGTGAAACTTCACAATAATAAGATTTTTACAGTCCTACGTAAATAATATATTATCTAAAGACAGTTAATGTTCACAATTTGTTGTGAACTATTATTATTTAGAATTCTTCTTTTTGAAATTTTAAATTAATTCTCACGAAAAAAGAAGAACGTTTTATCCTGTTGACATAACAAACATATACACAGAAGCACAACTTACAATTTTATTTATATAATAATTTTACAATTAAACAATAGCTTCTTTGTAGAATATATTGTTGGTGTTAAAAAAATACATACAAATATTCATGTATGGCAGAAGATTAAAAATCTTAAACAACACTTTCATACTTTTAATATCAGTAGATTAAAAGGCTTATTTTTGTCACTAATTTGTAAAGCTCCTATGATTTTAGGATATAGGGGAAAGCAACAATTGGGTCACATTTTCAGAATGTAAAATTTATTTTTTTGTTGACAAGTGCTAAAACGATACTGCTACAGAGACTCAAATAACAATTGAGTCCAGTTTGTTTGGAGAATAAATAATATAACGATTGAGTTACGTTCAAATTAAGGAAACAGTTAGAAAAACATTGGATATATGTTTTAAGAGATTATCATCCCACGGCAACCTGATTGCTTATCCTGAAAAAATATCTCATAATCTGATCTACTTTCCAGAGAGTCCTTAACCAGGGGGAAACGGTATTCACCTGACATGATCCTAATATTACCTGCCGAGCAATGACTTCAGTCGCCAACGGTTTTACACACTGATTATACAATCTGGTCCAGGCTGCCATCTGAAAGAACTTAGTTTTGGAGCAAAAAGGGAAAACATACTAGGTACCCACTCCGGAAATCTGGGCCAGCCAGGACATGAAGACAGGCAGACAATAATATAGACATAAATTTTACATGGGACCATACCAAGGCTACTCATAAAAATTTCATGAAATTCGGTGTAGCCTCTCTCCTGTGATGCTGAAACAAATGGACATGATGGATTTTCAATTTCATTTTTATAGTCTGTATATATCTATTTTACAATACAGGATTTAAAATTGACATCAATTAAAAATGCTTTGATCATAAAAATATCCTTTTTTCAAATTAATTACTTAAATGATAATTTGTATAAAAATAATTCGAAAAAACAATTAAAAAATAATTTAAAAAATAATATAAAAATAATTTGATAATTTGAAAAAAAAATGTTTCATAACTACTGTATAATTTTGAGACGGTCCGTGGAACATATGACAATGCAAATAAATAATATCGTCCAATTAATTTCGTATACAACCCGGGTTGAAAAAATGAAATACATTGAATGAACCCTATGGGATTTAATTTCTCAAGCATTTTTTAAGCGAATTTGAAATTCACGAATTTCTTCGAAAATCTTATCATATAATCAAATTATTGCATGAAATGCATAAAAAATTCTCATAAAATTAAATTGGGTAATAGAATATGTTGTAGTACTGTTGTAATTTATAAAATATCAGTTCTGAATGCATCACATTTACAGCTGTTTAAATAAAATTGCATTTAAATTGGAAGGAAAATGTTTCATGATCAATGCTTTACGCATGATTGATATATCTTGTTAAATTATAAGGTAAATGGGAGACCAGAAATAGATCTCGCATTTGATGAGACACTTTTATGTACAAATTTATGGTGGCCAAAACGGCGAACACTACTTGTAGTCTGGCTGGCACCGAGTTTTATAACCCCGTGAACCTAAAGGTCAGAAAACATCAAATGTAGGGGTGCCAAGACAAAGGGGGCCGAGCTGGGCCTTACGAGATATGGAATGATTCCATTGGTTAAAGGAGTGACCAATGGAAAAAAGAAGATTGTTACGTCAAATTCAATGCAGCAATTGGAAGAAAATGGAGAGTCCCCCGCCCGAGGGAACAATAGCCTGTGACCCGAGAACGCCGAGAGAGATACTAATATGACTTGGAACAGATAGCTTCGACATTATGACTTTGCAGATACAACAGCGATGACTTGATATACTAACAGAATGAAATAAGTGCGAGTGCAGAGTTACAGCAGTACAATATGTTCAACGAATTTACGTGTCGGAGCATTACACCAAGAGTTAATGCGGTAAATGAACGACATTAAATACAGATGCTGACAAAGTCCAAGACAGACTTGAAGGTATGTGCCCATTGAAAATGAAATCTGGTCATAATCACTATTTAGGGTTTTCCGTACTGGTCACATATGTCTCCTCCGCTGAAATAATATAATTAAATAGTGTAATTGAATTTAATTAAGATTTATGTTGTTAATAAATGTTTATTGTTAAAGTTTAAATGCTGCAGTCAATGAGTATTATAATAATTAATAATATTCCTTTACAGGACTCACACGAAAGTTAAATAATTGGGGGGTTTTATATAACGGCACATCTAAGCAATGTACGATTTCAATAATAAATCCACTAATATGAGAATTTACGGCAATATTAAGATAGATATGATGATTAATGATAATTAATGTTAATTATAAAGTTAAGCTTTATTTATATATAGTTCCTACAGCAAACTTTAAAGAAAAGTTTGTAATCAAATCAAATGTTTAAGGAACAAAATTATTAAATCTTTTTTCAGAAAATTTACCTTATAATAGGCGAATAGGCTCAAATACAGTATGAGGAGAATACTAGTTTATCTGACGTTCTGAACCACCGGATGCCATATTAAAGAAATTTTACTGCATAACCAATACCGGAAACTGATAATTTCAAATGAAACAAATCAGTCAAATGCATTTGTATCATCGGGATCATTGACGTGAGAAAATTGAAGAATTATTTTCGAACGAAAAATTTTCGAACGAAAGTATACATATATATTTATTCTGATACTAAGTATGTTACAAGAGGACTAAAGGAATACGTGGCGCAGTAATTTGTGGGACAGTTGGGTGAAACTTCACAATAATAGGATATTTACTGTCCTTCGTAAATAATATATTATCTAAAGATAGTTAATTTTCACAATTTGTTGTGAAATATTATTATTTAGAATTTTTCTTTTTGAAATTTTAAATTAATTCTCACAAAAAAAAGATGAAAGTTCTATCCTGGTGACATAATAAACAGATACACAGAAGCACAACTTACAATTTTATTTATATAATAATTTTACAGTTGAAAATAGCTTCTTTGTAGAATATATTGTTGGTGCTAAAAAAGTACATACAAATATTTATGTATGGCAGAAGATTAAAAATCTTAAAGAAACAACACTATCATTCTTTTAACATCAGCAGATTAAAGGGTTTATTTTTGTCACTAATTTATAAAGCTTCTATGATTTCAGGAATATAGGGACAAACAGCAATTGGGTCACGTTTTCAGAATTTAAAATGTATTTCTTTGTAGACAAGCTCTAAAACGATACTGCTACAGAGACCCAAATAACAATTTGATCCCGTTTGTTTGGAGGATCATATAACGATTGAGTTACGTTCAAATTAAGGAAACAGTTAGAAAAACATGGATATATATGTTGGAAGAGATTATCATTCCACGGCAACCTGTTTGATTATGCTGAGAAAATATCTCATAATCTGATCTCCTTCCCAGAGGGACCCTAACCAGGGGGAAACGGTCAACTGCACCATTCACCGGATATGATCCTAATATTACCTGCCGACCAACTTCAGTCGCGAACGGTTTTGCCCACTGATTATGAAATCTGGTCCACGCTGCCATCTGAAAGAATTCAGTTTTGCAGCAAAAAGGAAAACATACCAGGAACCCACTCCGGAAATCTGGGCCAGACAGAACATGAAAACAGGCAGACAAAAATATAGATATATACATCAACCATATGGAACCATACCAAGGCTACTCGGAAAAATTTCATGAAATTCGGTATAGCCGCTCTCCCGTGATGGTGAAACACATGAGCATGATGGATTTTCAATTTCATTTATATAATCTATATATTTATTTTACAACACAGGATTTAAAA
The DNA here is from genome assembly GCA_951213105.1 of Amaurobius ferox. Taxonomy (NCBI): domain Eukaryota; kingdom Metazoa; phylum Arthropoda; class Arachnida; order Araneae; family Amaurobiidae; genus Amaurobius; species Amaurobius ferox. The sequence continues at coordinate 124,723,949 of OX578139.1, forward strand.
TCGACATCAATTAAAAATGCTTTGATCATAAATAAAAATGTCCTTTTTTCAAATTAATTACTTAAATGATAATTTGCATAGAAATAATTTAAAAAAATAAGAAAAGAAGTAATTTAAAAAATAATATAAAAAATACTTTGATAATTTGAAAAAAAAATTGTTTCATAACTGCGACTCAATTTTTAAATTGAGCATGGTGTTTACAGACGGGCAAAGTCTTTTCCTTAACATTCCCCTGCCATAATTTGTATATTATTCATAGAAAATTCACTCATTTATATTCTTTAACATGTAGAGAAGTTAGCGGAATAAAATACAAAGACCCATGAAAAAAGTTTCAGCAAAGTAATTTATTGACATTCTGCTTAAATTTTCCATAAAACTTAAATATAATAAATGCAGCATTATACACGACGTAGGTAATGCGCCCCATGTTCTGGCATGCAAATTTTTATAAATATAAAATTTATTTTGTTGAGATGCCTACAGAAATGCAATTGTAATACTAATTCACTTACGTCGATGTTTGAATATATGAAGTGAAAGACTCCATTCGACTTTTTATCGATTCTCTTGCATTACCATCACTATCAGGGTGATAAAAGACATATCATCTTATACGTACCCAAGTTATTCATTTAAAATATTTCGTAATCATTTTTAACACTTTACAACATAGTTGAAAAGTGTTTATGACTTTGTTCATTTTGTCTGTCTGTATGTTCTAGTACTGCCGTATAAATGACTTTTACAAGATGAAATTTTAGTATGTTGTTGAGAGGGTCTCTGAGACATGGGAATATAAATGAATAATATCACCCAATTAGTTTTGGATTGAACCCAGGTTGAAAAATTGAAATTCATTGAACCTTATAGGACCTAATTTTTCAAACATTTTTTAAGCAAATTTAAAATTCACAAATTGCTTCGAAAGTTCTTGGAAATATTCAAATTATCCCATAGAAAATATGAATAAAATTTCAGAAAAATATATTCGGCAGTTTTTTAATAAATATTAAAATATTAATTCACCCATATTATATGACGAGATCACGTCACCCACTTCAAAATAAAATATGGAATACATCTTGTGTCTAAATCGTGATCTTTGAAGTTCCTTTTAATTTATATTTAGTGTTGTATTCGTCCTAAAACCGCTTTATTTTTGTTTAATTTCTAAACATCTATATTCTGAAACGACGCAATTACAATATATTTAAGCCTAAATGATCATCAAACTTTGATTATTTCTACAACGAAGCCTAATTTTCACTTATGAAGAATCTAAACACATCAAGCTGTAAGATGAGTTGTAAAAAATTGATGGATTTCTTTAACGCAAAATTATTTAGTTCTGGAGGCTGCAATATAGCTGATATAATTGAAAAATTCATTAATTTTACATAGAGAAGCAGACAATTTAATAAATAATTTTTTCAATAAAGTTTTAAGCATAGAGTTCAATTACTTTTCCTCCATGGTTTTAAGTTTTTAATGAAAATAACTATTTTAGTAATGGGATGGATGAAAGGAATGTTATAAAAATGTATGAATGAAATATTTGTTGCTTTTACATAGAGAGCCAGGTGGTTTATATTTCAATGACGTCATTTGAATAAAGTTAATATTTTCGATGAAGTGTTAGTTTGCAAATATAATAAATTATTGTAGTATTGAGATTAGTTTAAAAAATAAAACCGCTGAATGCATCGCGTTTCAGAGATGTATAAATAAAATTGCATTGCAGTTGGCAATTGTTTCATAATCAATGATTTATGCATGATTGATCTTTCTTGTTTTTTTTTTAATTTCATTCTTCAAATTGGTGCCTACACAGTGGTACGAGATATCCTTTGCAATTATGGGTGCGCGTTCAGGATATCATAATGAGTCCAAAATTCGGGATAATTAATTTTCAGATGCATAGCGTAAGTACGAATAATATACAATAAAGCAGCACTAAAATGCTCCACAAATTTTACAAAACAACTAACACTTTTCTCGAAACATTGACTTATTTCATTTCACAAAACAGCCACCACTGTTCTCAAAGGCAGTTATGAATATCACAGTTCATTGTAACTCGTATTACGTCAACGGCCCTATAACTTAGTGATGACTCCTTTTACAGACTGTCTATCGAATCTTCTGGAAATCTGTCATATCTCGTAGAATACTGGTTATTTCGAGATGATTCTAGAACCCAGGGAAAGTCGCCAAATGTCGTCCTTCTTCGAACTTTGGCATATGGCAAAACTAGATTCGTGTAATGGAAAATGATGCATGTACGGATGTTTTCGTCGTCTGGTTTTTAAAAAAAAAAATTATAAAGGGGACAGTTTGCACGTTCGCAATAATAGTGACATCGATGGATTCCTTTGCTTTGTCAGTATAAATATAACTTTTTGATACCATTTACATAGCGTTCGTTGTTCAATTTTTACATATACTATATACTACCATCATTTTTGAGAGAATTATCAATTGGATCATAAAAATAAGGGAAAGCGTAAACTTCGATTTATTCGAGTTATAATCAAGAGAATTTCTAAAAAGTATAACTAGTACTAGTTTTTAACTTGATGCTCTTGCTCAGGAAAATTGATGAGGACCAATCATTCTTGACTTATAGAGACTTGAGTCGTGAGTTATAGACACTTAACAATCGCACATATATATGGATATTAGATTGGACTTTTGTTCAATGGGAGACACTTCTTTTATGATATACATAGTCTTGCCTCCTAATTTTGCTATAATAGTGATATTATTAACAAGAAAGATCAACCATGCATGAAGCATACATTATGAAACACTTTCCAACTGAAATGCAATTTTATTTAAACATCTCTAAAATGCGATACATTAAGCGATGATATTTTTAAAATTATCACGATGCTACAATAATTTATTATATTTAGAAAATTCATCGAAAGCTATATAAAAGCAGTGAATATATCTCTATATAAAAGCAGTGAATATTTCATTCATAAACTGTTTACCATTCTTTTCATTCAGCTGCGATAATTCTAAAATTATCTCAATACTACAATAATTTATTTTACTTACAAACTTAAAACCTTTGGAGGTAAAATTACTTTCTAACTCCATGCTTAAAACTTCATCGGAAAAGCAATAATACAGAATGATCTGCTTCTCGATGTAAAATCAATAAAAGTTTCATTCATATCAGCTATATTGCAGACTCCAGAGCTAAATAATTTTGCGTTAAAAAATTCAGCAATTCTTATACAAATCTTGATGTGTTTACATTCTCCATGCGTGAGAAGTTAACCTTCGTTGTAGAAATGATCGAAGATTGATGATCATTTAAACTCCAAAATATTGCAATTTCTTTGGCGCAATATATATGAAGATGCACAGAAAAAAAATAAGCGGTTTTAGGCAGGATATATCAGGATGGAATGGCCTTAATTACTCCTGATACAAATTAAACAAGTATGTAGACCACGTAAAAATGCTCAGAACTTATTAAATATGCATACTTCATTAAGCTATCATTAATTTTGGTCTATTACTTAAATTATAAGATCAACAAGTGGTTAGTATTTCAAAAAAGAGACTTACACTCCAAAGTTGCTGAAAAATAAACATATTCATAATTCGGTAATTCCAAAAGATCAGAGGCAATCAAGAGGCAGATAAGAATCCAAAATTATCATTTATTATATATATATATATATATATATATATATATATATATATATATATATATATATATATATATATATATAAATATGTATATATATATATATATATATATAATATGTATATATATATATATGTATATATATATATATATATATATTGTAAATAACAAAGTACGAAACGTACCCGATTGTAAACTAATATAAATTGCCAAGTCATATAGGCGCAATACAGCTCTATTAATGTCTTGTATATAAGAAGATCAAAAAAGATCGAGATGTGAAATAAGTGCCAACAGGGAAATAACAAATGGCCAAGGGGGATTGTGACCCCTTGTTTCCGTTTATAGCCAGCTATTACTCCTGAGGAAATACTCACGGAACCGTTACGTGCCTGTGGCCATATTTCCCTGGAACGTCAAAGCAAAAGACGTACGCAAAAGACGTCACTTCGGGCATACGTCTTTTGCTTTGACGTTCCAGGGAAGTATGGCCACAGGCACGTAACGGTTCCGTGAGTGTTTCCTCAGGAGTAACAGCTGGCTATAAACGGAAACAAGGGGTCACAATCCCCCTTCGCCATTTGTTATTTCCCTGTTGGCACTTATTTCACATCTCGATCTTTTTTGATCTTATATATATATATATATATATATATATATATATATATATATATATATATATATATATATATATATGTATATATATATATATATATATATATATATATATATATATGTATATATATATATATATATATATATATATATATATATATTTATATATATATATATATTTATTTATTTATTTATTAATATGCATGAGAAGTAAATATTTATCTATTCGAATTCTTGCACAGATTTACACCAATAAATTAATGTATAATCGATTAACCAATATCTAAATAGAATACAATTAAATTGCATTTCTTCATATCTGTTATGTAAGTTTCATAATTAAAATATTACATTTTAATATTCATCACACGATTATTGTATTCTTGCATTCAGGTCTCTATGGGGGGGGGGGGGGGTGATCATTTAAATTTATTTAAAACAATACTCGATTGAAGTATTGTAAAAAAATGCCGTTATTCAATTAATTAAACTATTTTTATGTGTTGCTACGATTCATTATGTATGTCAAATAGATACGGATGACACTGCTTTAGTTTCTGTCTTAGATTCTTATTTATATTATTCTAAATGTTTAGAGCAATTGCTAAATAAATCGCAATATTAGGAATTGAGTGACATACGATAATGAGATGATGAGGTTTGTCCGTTATGGGACCTGCTGCTGTCATCAGCGACATGATATTATACTTTTATTTTGTCAAGGTAACAAACACACTTTATGTACTCGGCATTATTATGTGGCCTCCGCATCAGATTATAAGCATGTTAGGGATATACACTTTTTGTATAAAGACAAAATCTGATAAGCATTCCGAGATACGTTCTTAATAGACTGGTCCCCTTCACGTCCAATAGTTGTGTAGCCATCATCTGTATGTATTCGTGCATCGAGAACAAATGGGCTTCTATGGACCAGGAACCATACCGCGTCTTAATAGCTCATTAAGCCTAATGTACGGCTCGGGTCCTACGGACTCATGTCCGACATCTCGTACACTCAAGTCTTAAACAGCACAGAGAAGTTAAAATTTTGAAGCCGGACTACGCTTGCAGACGATTCTCTCCTCTGATTTTTATTTATTTTTTTGCTAACACCAGATGTGCTAAACTCGCACTGTCTTAACACGTAATTGGCTGCTCCTGTTCTCAGAATGGCTCTCATTGGTCATACTCTGTTGTAATGCTAAAATCAAAGGGGAGAATGGTGTTGATTTCCCCCTTGAAGCATCATGCCCATCTACGTATTCTGTACAGTTGTCCTGTAAGGTGAGAGTAACTTTAGCACATTAATTTCTGCAGTTGACAGCAAAAATTGGCTTCTTAATATGACTGCCCATGTTATCGTGCATGGAGCAGAATTCCAAGTTTTCGATTTCTGTGGGAAACAAATTTTGCCAGCGAAGGAATTTTTAACCGTCATGGGTTAAGCATGTAAAATCCTTGCAAGTGTTGAATGGGGGGGGGGGGTGCAGTGCTGACTGGTCACTGTTCTCTTGAACTTGCAGCTGTGAGCTCATCCTGCAGATGTTAAGTCAACGTGGGAAAGTAAAAGTAAAATGGCTCTTTGGTCAAGCAAATGCCTTTAGAAGTCTTTAAAAGATAAACTGGTAAAACACAATTTTGCATAAAAGATTAAATTCATAATTAAAATTTAATTGATAAAAGGGTTAAAGGATTTTAGAAAACAATGTATTTTATTTAAATTGCACAAAATGTCATATTCACTATGACATGCTGCAATACTAAATATAAATTAAATATTTAAATTAATAGCTTAATTAATCACGATTTTGACCCAAGATAGATGCCATATTTTATTTTGAAGTAAGACACGTGATCTTTTGACACAATATGGTTACAATTATTATTTTAATTTTTGTTTAAAAACCACCAAACATAATTTGCAGAACATACTTTTATATATTTTAGGGGATAAACAGAATATTTTCTAAAAATTTCGAAGCAATTTGTGAATTTTAAATTCGCTTAAAAAATGTTTGAAAAATGTGTTCCCATAGGGTTAAATGTATTTCATTTTTTCAACCCGGGTTCAGTCAAAAACTAATGGGTGATATTATTAATTTACATTTCCGTTTGTCCCACATACCGTCTCAACAACATACTCAAATTTCATTTTGATAAAGTCAATTTTACGGCAGTTATCGTGGGAACGAACAGACAGACAGATAGACAGACAGACAGAATGAACAAAGTCAGAATCACTTTTCAACTATGTTGTAAAGTGTTAAAAGGGCACATTTTTTTTATAAATTCAGATAATATTAAACTATGTAACATAAGCGCTTAAATATCAAAAATATTTTTCGCAAAACATTGAAAATTAGAATTTTTTAAATTATTAATATTTTTTACATTATTCAAAAGGCTTATAAACGCATAATTTCCATCATCTTGGTATAAAAGTACCATAATAAACTGCTTAAATGTAATAAAAACATCTTTAGTTAACATAATGCATTTTCTCATTAACGGAAGTGCAGAGATCATATTAACTAAAATTAAATTAAGATGTATTTAGATTACGGTAGATTATTTTTGCAGCCTGCTGTCAATAGTTTTGATAAGCTTATTGCATGTGTGATTAAACTGAGTTATTCATTAACAACAATGCCTAACACTAGGTTTTATTCAGCATTTAATGAATCGTAAAGTAATCAGATTCTATGCCACAAATTACCTTCTAATGATTAAGAAATAAATATCTTATTACAATCTTTAAGCTGTGAAGTTAATTAGTTGAGAAAGTGTCAATTTCGCGGTACTTAATAATTTTTGATATAAAAAGCTCATACATCTGAGATACCCGATATATTGCATAATGAAGCTAGAATCCTGGTATAACGACTGCACAACTTAACGTTACATAACGAATTGGAGAACTGGCGATGCATACAATAACTATACAGTCAATAACACACCAACAAGCAAAATGGAACGCATAGGAAATGGTTAATTATTAGCTAATATTAACTGATTTTAGTAAATTTTTCGCAGTTGAATAATATTAACAATGTAGCGAATTTTGAAGGTTAGATCACGGATACCATTCATCTTTTGAACTTCTAAATGTTTCACTGTCCCACATGGACTTTTTAACCACGGATTTTCGAACTGGCCAGTCGATGTTCTAACCTAGCTAGTGGTGCAAGATTTTATAATCTCGTTGAAGTAAGCTCTACCAAGTCATATATTGATCGTTAAAGATGACAAACGGGTCGAAAACCCAATTTAGAATTTTGAAGCATAACTTACATTTTGTAGAGATGAGGTTCCAGGTTCGCTCTTCCCGTCCGGAGAGTAAAACTCTAAGATGGCCTGCTTTGAAACGATAAATAAATAAATAAGACATTCAAATCATTGTCTTCTTCTAGCAGCTTCTGCATGCAAATTAAATTAATTAAATCAATACAAATATTTTAATTATTTGACAGGAGTCGGTACCAAGACAATTTTATTTAAATACGTAATTATCAAATCATATTCTGACAGAACTTTAAAGTCCACTGGACCACAATACAAATAAATATGTTTCATCTCGTCGATTAATATACACTTCACTTTTCCACATTTCAAGATGTTAAACATAACAATAAAACAAATGGGTATGGGCTTGAGTACTCGCATATAATAATTTAAGCAATTATATTTTATCTTATGCATTGAAAATAATTTCACATATTCAATTTCAACATTAAATCAAATCAATAAATATATATATTCATTTTAGTGTATCCAAGAGCACATAAGTTATTAGTATTTCAAGTACGGTTTCTCAGCTATGTAGAACGAAATATATACGGAGACCTTACCTTGGAATACGATGACTCAGGTAAAGGGGCAAGTAAAGTTCAGACTCGCAAGTAAATTCACGAAGACCTCAATGTGGACGAAAAGCTTTCACCTTAAAGGTACATCCGGCACATTAATGGATCTTCAACAACAGAGTAATCACTAATCTTGCCCGGAATTGGTCCCCGGGCGCCCTGGTAAGGCAAGAAACACGGAGATATCCGGAATGGGCCTCGGATCGAAATCGGTGTTAAAGAAGCATACTCGATAAGTAACTGGATACGATAAGTAACTGGATAAGACGTGATACTTAGCTAAAGACTCCAGGAGTTGATTCTATACATTTCCGTAAATAACACAACTCGGTGCTGCCCAATACGAAGTGATTTGTGAATATATCATCAAACCATAATCACAGACAGCATGGGTCATAAATACGCCATTATCACGTCTGGTAAAACAATACAAGGCTCTAGTATAATATCATTAAGAGCTGACGTATCAACTAAGCTCTTAGATAGCTTGGTGAGCCTGTACGGAACATTTAGCCGAGGAAGAGATGGTAACAGCCTCGTAAGACAAACGACATCCACCTCGACCCCACAGCCGAGGTTTCATTTAGCTAGACCTGCTGCCATTCTCCACGAGAACATGGTTCACTCCTATTTATGTGTTTTACTAGGACCTGCGCAAAAGCGACCCCCAGGTGACGTCACATTTGAAATTTGAAGTTGTATACGATTGAATAAGACTCAACCTTTCCCGCTAACAATGGAAAGCCAAGATCTCTGACTTCAAGTCCACACTCCCGACAACACGTCTAGACAAACAGGAATTAATAGCAAGCGAAACGCAAATCCGTTACTTAGCGTTATGGAAATGCGAAATAAATACTATATGGGTAATATGATTACATTTGGAATTCTAAATGCCCAAAATATTTATCTCAATACAAGAGTGCTCAGCCGAACAAATTACCTTACTATTATGAGGTAGAGAACATAATTTAACACAGAATAAACACAATTATGAATAATTATCAGAAGGAAATCTAAAGAGGGTTTCTTGGATTTTTACACAGAATTAACGACAATATCATGCGGGGAGAATTCTCGCCGCCATGACAGCTATATCCTCACTCTTAAGTAAGATCGGCGCGAATTGCTAATATCTGACCACCTTAGTATTCTTAACTGTTTTTTAAATCCAAGCAAGCGTTTCGTGTGGTCATGTTATTGAAACATGTGTATAATTCACTGGATCTACTGAAATGGGGTGATTGTTTTTTTTTTCGACCCCCATCATCATTGCATCTAACCTGTAGAATGAATTCATTCCAGCTCAATTATAAAGGTATCTTTATCTCCTAGCCGGGATCGAACTGCGGGTCTTTTAAATGGCTAGTTAATGATCTATCCAGTGAGCTATTGAGACGAGATTCCAAATTATTCTTATCGAAGTGAACCATATAAATTATGGATCATGCTATCTTTTACAATTAAGTTACCTCAGATACATTCTTTTTTTTTTGCAATGGTACTTGGCACACGCTATTGACCTGAATGCAGCACAAAATGAGTATAACAACTGAGTACGAAACACAAAAAAGAAACATAATTCAGGAACATACAAATAGTCCAAATATCATCAAGCATCTGGAGTCTCTTCCTTGCTTCCCAATATCTCTATCGAAAATATTTCCCCTGCTGAAGGCACTGCATATACGAATGTGCTCATTATCCATTTGTTTTGGCTTGATTGCCGTTGAAACAAAACTAAATCAAGAGAACTATGCTTCTTATAAAAGGGGACTGTATTAAATGGACTCCAATACAATAACAAATTAATACATACGTCCGTTGAGGGCTTTTCAAATTACAATTGCTGTCGCCCTCTGCGAAAACCATACTAACACACTTCCGTTGCAACCCGTTGCAGAGAAGCATAGAAGAGGGCAAAAATGCAGGTGAATATCATTTAACACAAGGACATTATAATTATCATGAAAGTGTAAGGTGTATGTTTAGACGGCCGGGAAGTGCCACCCAATTTAGATTGGAACCCAGTGGGGTGAGCATCCATAGAGACCGTATATTCCTTCCCCTACCACCAACGTAACAAAGTTTGCAGTCCGATCGCGGATACACTCTAATTAGGCGAGGATGACCAGACCAGCCAAACGATTATGACCAGTCAGAAGACAGAAAGCTGCAACCGCTTTTTCCGTGGAGAAGAATGTAAAAGTCTTTAGGAAAAACATGAATGTCGAGGTTACTATTTTGATTTTAAGATTCTAATTTCTTTGCAAATGAGAGACCTACAAAATTATAATATAAAGCCTTCAAATGCTCCCTGGTGTCAAGTGAAAAATATTTGAAAGGCATATTCAATCCTCAGCTTTGCACATTTTCGTATATCAATTTAACCTTTTCCAGGGTGCATGCTGTTTTACCTTATACTTCCTAACGGAGATTATTCTTCACCAATTTGTTCATATTAGCAGAAGCGTGGCAAAAGTTGTAGGTCGCGATACTCAACCACAGGAACTCAATTTAATGCTTAGTTCTGAGCTTCTGTAGCTCCTACACAACGGGTTTGAGGTACTGTCGCACAGTACATGACCTCAGAACAGTTTCCGTCTGAATATTCTACTTATGCATTTTACGATATATGTCGGGAATGTCGTTTTGAACATCACACACTCGTGCAATGACATTATTGTAAAAGATTACAGTGTTCTGGAATATTAAATTACTAGGCTTCTCTCTTGATTTTTTACGTATAATTTTTAAAGCAAACAGAATGAGTATCACATAAAACGCCATTTAAAGAAAAAAAAAATCAGGAGTAAGAAGAAGAAAGGAAATAAAAAGGGAAATTAAGAAGGAAGAAATTCCCGCTTTACACAACCAATGCTAGTTTTTGTATCTTTCCATGTGCATAGAAAACTGTTTCTTCATCATCATTAAGGGTCATAAAAATGCTAAAAATTAATTTACAAGAAATAATGAGTATTTTATTATAAAATATGAAATGTTTAGGTATGTTTGTTTCGAATTTTTTTTTCATAGTAATTTACAGTTTAAATAAATTTCGTAGATTACAATGCTTTGTTCATCCCGCTGGCAAAAATGTTTGTATAATAAATCTTTGTTAATTTCTTTTGACCTTTCTTAGTTTTGGTTGTCCATTTGTATGTAACTAGTCTGTTTTCTTTTTCATTTCGTACTAAGGTATCTCTTTTAGTTATAAAACATATTGTTCGTTTTACATGTAACAGCAATGAGTTTTCCTTCTGGAGAGAGTTAAGTATGGTAACCAAAAAATCCCGAAAAATCTCAATTTTTTTATTATTTAAAAAATTTCAAAAATTTTCTGATTCCAAGGACACCACATTCATCTTGCTACGTTAAATAGAACCGATTATATTACAATGTTAAAAATGGAACTACTGAAGATGTCACCAGCCACGCCCATTTTCGTCTCAAAGTTTCTCAAAGACCTGATTTTCGACATTTTTAACACTTTACAACTAAGTTGAAAAGTGTTTATGACTTTGTTCATTCTGTCTGTCTATCTGTCTGTCCGTTATCACGATAACTGCCGTAAAAATGACTTAATCAAAATGAAATTTTAGTATGCTGTTCAGACGGTCTGTAGGACCTATGGGAATATAAATGAATAATATCACCCAATTAGTTTTGGATTGAACCCGGGTTGAAAAAATGAAATACATTGAGCCCTATGGGATGTAATTTTTCAAACATTTTTTAAGCGGATTTAAAATTCACAAATTGCTTCGAAAATTTTAGGTAATATTCAAATTGTTCCATAAAATATATACAAAAAAATTCAGTGAAATATATTCAGTAGTTTTTTAAATAAAAATTATAATAATAACACTTTTATACCATGATATGAAAAGATCACATGACCCACTTCAAAATGATATGTGACATACATCGTGTCTCAAAATCGTGATTTTTAAAGTTCTTTTTAATTCATATCGAGTGTTGAATCCGTCCTAAAAGCACTTTACTTTTGCTTAAATTCTGTACATCTTCATACTGAAACAACACATTTACAATATATTTGGGTTTAAATACTCATCCAAATTTGATTATTTCTACAACGAAGCCTATTTTTCACCTTTGTAAAATGTAAACAGCAAAATATGTAGAATGAGTTGTATTATAACTGCTGTATTCCTTTAACACAAAATCATTTAGTTCATGTAGTCTGCATAGCTGATGTGAATGAAACAGTCATTGATTTTACAAAGAGAAGGACGATTTTTTTCGATGAATTTTTACGCATATAGTTTAATTACTTGTAACTCCATGGTCTTAATTTTTAAACAAAATAAATTATTATAGTATTGTGATGAATGACATGAATGGGAAATTATTTATGAATGAAATACTGCTGTGTTTGTTTTTTTATTATGATTTTCGAAAACAATATTTGAGGTGTAAAAACCCGTTTTTTTACATTATTTTTTATTTAATTTTTGTTATTCATATTTACAAAAACTGTGAAGATAATTTATTTCTTACATATTTTTATGTTAAAAAATGTTCGAATTAAAATTTTAGAGAAAATATTTTTCAACTTATATCAAAAAGAAAACTTGTCAAATTTTTGAAATTTTAATTTAAAAAAAATAATTTTTTGAGTTTTTAAAATTTTGAATATCACATTTGGTTTACTATAGTTAAAATCTACCTGAATACAAAGAATTACAACCATAACTTCAAAATTGCAGATTTCAGGAATTTGAATACTATATCCCCTTAATTTACAACAGTGGTTGTTCGAATTATACATAACTATTTTCTTTTTTCTTTACCATTTAATCCGTGTTCGACCATCGTCCGAAATATAGGATAGCACACATAACCTGGTACGGAATTACAAAAATGTATTTCGATTTACTTTCAATATTCAAAAATTTTTACATATTCAACAATACCATTATTGTCGCTTATTTAATTTCATATTCACCCAACATTGTTTAAGATTTCTTTTAATTTGCTAAGTTTTGCATTTTTCATTTCAATTTATTAACCAATTGTTACAGTATTTCAAACATGGTAATAAATCACATTTACTTATATATAGGAACTCTATTATTATACTAGAAAAATAAAAGAGTTCAAAAAAGTATGTTTAACTGGAATTTTTAGTTGATTATTCTAGTGTTTGTTCTTAAAACAGGATGATGGCAAAATCCAAAGCTGTTACTCCGTTATTGTAGTAAAACTAGAAATACCTGAAGAAAAATCCATTTTCGTCCATGTTGTCCAGAAACTACTTTCGGTTTTCCCGTAAGCCAGATGTAGTAGTTCGCAGATGATTTTAATGTTATTTGAAACCATTTTTTGAGAATGCATTGTGGCAACTGACATATTAGCGTACGTTTTAAATGCAACTTATCAAAACCATGGAATGATTACGTAGGTATTTTATGTTGAAGTTTGGAAGAAACATATCAACATTTTCATCACCATTGGTTTTCTGTGTTTCATTTTCCCACTGGCTCCAATCATGTGGGTGGAGCTTACGTTCAGTTTCATTGGATTATCTCCTATGACTTGCGGCCTTGCTTGCGTCATAAAGCGCACGTGCTATGACATACTTAAATTTCTTGGCCATAAATGACTTTTCGCCCATCATAAAAACATGCATCTTCACATCTGGGTTTGGTCCCATATTGTCGCTATTGCCTCTGTAGAACTTGTAATGTACTTTATTCCCGTTGTACAATTTTATTTCTACACAGATAAAAAGGGCTGCAGATGTACACAAAATGATTTGTGCTGTGTATGGTGATGATTCATTAAATGAACGCTCTTGCCAGAATTGGTTTGGAAAATTTCGTTCTTGTGATTTTCAGTGCAAGCTGCACCATGTTCTGGTAGACCAACTGAGATTGATGCTGTCAATTAAAAGCACTGATTGAAGCTAATCGTCAAATAACTGTACGTTATCTTGCCGGGAGTCTAAATTCATCCAAAGTAGCCATTGATGACTATTTGAAAAAAAAAATTCATAAAGGTAATGTGTTCCATCATGACAATGTCAAATCACATACATTTTTAGGCACTCGTCAGAAACTACTAGAGCTTGGTTTGGATATGTTATTTTATCCACCTTATAACCTTGACCATCAGACTAACATTTGTTTCGGGCTCTGCAGAACTCTTTGTTAAGTCAAACCTTCAGTGTCAATTCGCACTTGGGAATTTTTTTGCGGAGAAAGGTCAGAAGTTCCTTGGAAGTCAAATCATGAAACTGTCTGGAAGTTGGCAAATGGTTATTGAAAAAAAATGGTCATGATATTACTGATTAAATTTATTTCTTCGTATAAAAATTATTTTTTATTTTAATGAAACAAAACCTAAACGTTGTTTCCGTCCGATGTATCATTCTCTTTGAAACACCAAATTATAAAGCAATAACTTCAATTAACATTATTTCACTTTTATTAATTATGCTTTTTTATAATTTTTGTGATTTTACCTGGATTGCATTCAGTCTATAGGTTTCTGGTTTCTCTGTTTTTAATAATCATACTAAATTTCATAGGATCACAGACAGATACTTACACATTTTGAACAAAAACTCATCATTTATACATTTAATTTTAATATGTTTTCATTATACATTACTGAGGGTTAGCTTCAGCATTAACATTTTTATTCTATGCATTTAAATAATGTTTCTATTTGAATTTATTTTTAATTTGACATACTTGTGAAAAGAGGTTACAATTCTTCTTGGATCCTATTACAATTTTTCTAGCACCTACACATCGGCAATCATACGCAGGCTCTTGCTAAAGATGGCTTTTCCATTTGTATTAAATATTTTCTATTGTCATTTAAATTATTTATAATTATGAGTTTTTTCAGGTAGTCTACATATCCCAACACAAAACTACTACACATATTTGCAAAAAATGTAGGGATAAAAAAAATTAAAAATAGTAATTATTAGTTTATAGAATAAAAGTTGTGTCAATAATTTTCTAGTTTTTTAAATAAATTTATTTTCCTACATTTAATTACCAGAGTTTAGATGTGTTGTGATTAATAAGACAAACACAATAACCCAATTTCTCATTTTCTAGGTGTTTGCAGCTGTTAACTAAAAATTCCTGAAAGGCAAAACTCTTATTATTTTAAATAAAGATAAATATTCTTCATAAAATATTATATTTCTAAACATTCTCGAATTTACTATTCATTACTAAAAGTTATATAAATTAAAATGTAAATTTACAGCGGTTATTCATTTTTGAATTTGGTAACGTATGATGTGGTGTCGATGGTATAAAATGCATTACCCTGCTATCAATATAATCTTAATTATATTTCCTCATCGTGATTAATAAAATTTATATTACAAACCACAGTAGTACATTATAGTTTATATTAGGCACGTAGGTTGCTGATTCGGTTTGGTTTCTTATCAAGAATCTATTGGCTTGATCTGTATCATACAGATATATACTATCACAAATGTATTTAAATACATTTAGCTATGAAGTTCTGGATGTGCTGTGATTACAAAAGACAAACACAATAACCCAATTTCTCATTTTCGAGATCTTTACAGCTGTTACTTGCAAGACAAAAGTGTTACTTTTAGAGTTCAAATATAAATATTATTTTTCTAAACATCTTCAAATTTACTATTCATTACTAAAAGTTATATAATTTTAAAAGTACCAATTTACAGAACTTATTCATTTTTGAATTTTACAATGTAAGATGTGATGACGATGGTATAAAATGCATTACCCTGTTATCCATATAGATCTTAATTATATCTCCTCATCTTGATAAATAAAATTTATGTTACAAACCACAGTAGTACATTACATTTGGTGTAATTTCGATACATAGGTTTCCGATTCAGTTTGGTTTCTTATCAAGAACGTATTGGCTTGATCTGTATCATACATATACATACTATCATAAATTTATTTAACTACATTTAATTACGAAGTACCAGATGTGTTAGTTTCTCATTTTCTAGGTGTTCGCAGCTGTTACCTGAAAGGCAAAAGTGTTATTTTTAGAGTTTAAATAAATATAAATATTCTTCATAAAATATTAGTTTTCTAAACATCCTCAAATTTACTATTCATTACTAAAAGTTATATAATTTCAAAAGTACCAATTTACAGAACTTATTCATTTTTGAATTTTGCAACTTAAATGTGATGACGATGGTAGAAAATGCATTACTCTGATATCAATCAGATATACCTCTGATATCAATCAAATAAACATCATATAGCCACAAAATCTGCATACATAAGACGCACGCACGTGGAAACTTGTCTACAAAATTGTTTTGCATTCCAACATTATTTAGCAGAAAACGCATTAGGTATAAAAACGGCTTATTTTGTGCAGTACCTTTATCTCCATGTTGCGGATTCTAAAAAGAAATTTGAAAGAGCCAAATTTTGAAAAATGAGTAGACAACATCATCTAAATGGCGCCAGGCGGTGGGAGGTAATATGACGTTTCGAAGGAGGCCAGCTGCTGTCGGAAGTAGCCTGAGACCAAAATGTCAATCACTCCGCCATTTGCCGCCTGTGAAACCGGTATTATAAAGTTAAGGGACAGTCTCGCGAAGATCAGATAGACGAATGGTCATAATCGCACAGGATGACCGTTTTCTGTGTCTGCAAGCACGACGTCACAAATCCATCCTTGCACATTAGCTTGCTTCAGATATTGAAGCGTCTGCAGAAAGAGCTGTAATTCGGCAACATGCAGGTCAGAGTATGTACAGACGGCTGCATGCTGGTCAACTGTATGCCAAGCGACCAATGTATTACGTCCCACTGACGCTCTCGCACAGAGGGGCTCGCTTATACTAGGCTCGTATTACTTCAACGACGCCACAAATCCATCCTTGCACATTAGCTTGCTTCAGATATTGAAGCGTCTGCAGATAGAGCTGTAATTTAACAACATGCAGGTCAGAGTATGTACAGACGGCTGCATGCTGGTCAACTGTATGCCAAGCGACCAATGTATTACGTCCCACTGACGCCCTCGCACAGAGGAGCTCGCTTAAGCTAGGCTTGTGTTACCTAACTGGACTTCCCAGCAATGGGGTACTGTGTTATTCACGAATGAGTCACGGTTTGGTGTACAGAGTGATTCCTAACGGTTATTAGTCTGGATAATGCCTGGAACTCGCTATCACGCCAGTAACATCCGCGAATTGCATGCATACAGAGGCGGTGATTTGATGGTTTGGGCAGGAATTGCTGCCGGCATCCGTACTGATCTTCACATTTTCCCTCGCAGTTCTGTGTCTGCAGTGTGATACAAAGATGACATTCTTGGGCTCAATTTGTTTGCGTCCGCTTCTTGTAGTCATGGGTCCTGATGTCATTTTATGGCCGATAATGTGCGAGATCAAAGGGCTCACATTGTCGGCCAGTACTTAGAATTGGAAATACTGCTTTGTATGGAATAGCCAGCGAAATCATCCGCCTTGAATCCCATCGAGCATGTATGGGACATGCTTGGGAGACATTTAAGTTATCTCTATGAACATCCCGGAAATGTTGTTTTGTCGGAAATACTGCTTTGTATGGAATAGCCAGAGAAATCACCCGAGTTGAATCCCATCGAGCATGTATGGGACATGCTTGGGAGACATTTAAGTTATCTCTATGAACATCCCGGAAATGTTTACGAGCTAAGAATTTGTCTGCTCCGTGAATAGGTACAGATACCCCAAATCGCTATAGATGATCTTATTCTTGGTAAGAATCGATGCTGTAGGGTATGCATTTAAAGAAGAGGCCAACCCATTGCATATAGACAGACCTCCACGAATGATCTGTTTTTGCAGCCCCAAATCCTATGTATTTTTTATTTCTATTATTTCATTATTTATTGATCATTTTCTTTGCATTTCTCTACGTTAGTGTCTATTATTTTATCCCATAATCCGTGAAAGTTTCAATGAATTCCAACAAATACTTTCCTTTCAACCCGCTTTTTTCACTTTGTTGCTTAACTTTTGGACACGAGTGTATTTAATTATCGTAATTAATAAAATTTATATCATAAACCCCAGAGGTATCTTATAGTGGGCGTAGATTCGACACGTAGATTGTGGATTCGGTTTTGATTCTTATCATGAACATATTGGCGTTGTCTCTATCATACAGAACACAGTCATAATCATCGCATTTACTTAATGCAGTTACCATCTCTTGCAGTTGCTCAATAAATTCTCTGTTGACATCAATAGGACTTATCTCCTGTTTTATCAAGGTCTTCCCTCTTGACTTCTCAAAGCTTGGTTTCTCAAGGTATATTCTCTTGGCTTCATAAGATCTCTCATCTTTGTCGACACTGGGCAGGCGCTATGAAGCTCCACCTTCTTTTAGTCTGAGGATAATCTTTCACGCATATTACTTCTCGCATGATTCGTTTCGCTAGAGTGCAAAGGAAGAGACGCCTCTGGATCGTAAAGTTACTTGGTCGTCCGTCACGTGGCATTTAAGTTTAATCGTTTTTGCGGTATCTGGAGATACAGCTTGTATCATAAATTTGTATACCTAGCTTCTATTTCGATTTCCAAAAGTCAGGCGCTTTGTTCCAGCCATTCGTGTTTCTATTACTTAGAACTCATCTGGTCGCTTGAATTTATCAGTTTCGTTTCTTAAAGCACTCCAGAGTTTTCCGTCCTTATTTTCACAATATTAATTGTTTTAAAATTATTTCAAACATTTTAAAAACATAAGATTTGCTTTATCCCCAAAGTCGCATTTTATACAGATTACATAATATCAAGCAAAGTAATTAGTCATTAATTTTACTACAGATCTAAAAATCTGGGATGGAATGCTTTAAAAGTTTCATTCGATATTGTACATTTCAACGTTTTTTTACACTTCCAAAAATGCTCAAATTTCCTTCAAACATTAGAAGAAAATGTTAAAGGAAGGAGAAACATTAAAAAGCATGTTTGGAAAATGTAATTACATTAGCAATTATGTTAATTACAATTTAAATTCAGATTTCAGGCAGAAAAAGTGTTATTTTAAAAGATTTTTCGATTAGAAGTGAAGAGCAAGCAATTCATAGACACAATTTAAGTAAATGTTCACCATGTTCAAGATTAAAGTTTATTTGAAGTTTAATAATAAAATGTTTTTGAAAAAAAGTATTTTGTTTGTTGTTGATTTGAGGGATATTCAAATGTATTTCATAAAACCTTTTCATATTAATTTTACAAATATTTTAAAATACATCATTTAATAAACGCAAATGTACAAAGTTCTGTTATTAGAAAAAATCTTAGTGTTCATGAAAGAATCGCATGTTCAGAATCCTCCTAAATTTTGAAATGAAATTTTGAAAAAATCATCAAAAAATGAAGACAGTCAATAAAGTTACATAAAAATAATTTCTTGTGTAATTTTTCATTAAAACACGATTAATGCAAACTTTAGAGAGCTAGATATTACACATTTTTTAAGAAATTTATCAAAATTCCCATAGAATTAAAAAAAAGTGTATTAACTATTGTGAAATATCATCACTTTTCATGTGTAATATTATGCGATAAATTTATTATCATCATTCTCGTGGATCTAGCTCGTTCCATTTACGAGAGAAGACACATTGGATAATAGCTTTGTAATATATACCATTAGTCGTTTATAAGAATAACCTAATTCTCCATCCTCAATAAATAGCGAAATTTTGGCGACTAATTTGGCAGAATATCACCAACTTGGGGATTTTTTAAATGTTGCCAAATTGATAAAAAAAATCACCAAATTGATAAAAATGAAGCTATATCAATGAAAATGAAGCCTAATTGATGACAATTCAATATCTTGGAAAGGATATAAGAATCTATAATAAGAGAAGATAGTACTTTGGATAATAGTTCTGTATTTGGACGTCATTAGTCGATTATCTACTGTAAGAATAACCTATTTCTCCGACCATAATGGTTGACGAAATTTTGGTGACGAATTAGGCGGAAAATCATCAATTTGGCGAATTTTTAAAAAGTCGCCAAATTGATAAAAACGACACAGAATCAATCAAAATGACTACTAATTGATGAAAATGCAATATTTTGGAGATAATATAAGGCTCTACTATAGGAATAATCCATTTTTCCGTCTGTAACGCTTGTCGAAATTCTGGAGACGAGATTTTGAGGCATATGGAGAACTTGTCGGCCTTTTTAAATGTTGCCAAATTGACGAAACTGTTGACAAATTGATAGAAATGTCATCAAATTAATAAAAATGCCATCAATTGATAAAAATGTCGCCAAATGCGATGCGGTGTTTTGCAGATTTTTAATTTCATATGATGGGCATACCTTTTATTATATAAGAAATACTCTTCTAAATATCTCAAACTTGGCAATATTTAGAAGAGCATTTCCCCCATTGACGAAAATATCGTCAAAATTGCAAAAATAAAGCCATTTTAATAAAATTGGCGCCTAGTTGAAGAATATATTTTTTAAAATATTTAAATATATGGACTCTATTGCTTATGTAGGATGCTATAAATATTAATAATTGTCAATTTAAAGTTGCGTAAAATATATGTTAATTGGGTACGAATTAGTTTTACATGTTGTCATCCGGAAAAGCGCCAAAAGTAGAATTTAACGCTACAAACACTGCACCGTGGATATTTTCATCACATTTTCATCGTTAAAGAAGTCAATTCACTGCATTATATACGGAAAGTCATATGCTGCCCACATCAGTTTTTTTTTCATTTCATACGATTCAAATCTTTGAAGCGGTTTACTACAATTTTCATAATGTAATTTCAACAAACTTTTTTTAATATAATTAAATCTTCAAAAATAAATGGAAGACATTTAAAAAAAAAGTTTAAGTTTTAGCACTTTCCAAAGTGCTTGAATTCTCATCAAACTCAAGAGAAAAATGCAAGGAAAAACATTGAAATATATATTTGAAAAATGTAATTACATTAGCAATTATACTAATTGCATATGAGATTATTCTGATTTGAAACACACGCAGTGGCTTTTTAACGATTTATTGATTACAAGGGACTAGTTGATGAGGAGTGGACATATGTTTTGTTTAGCTACTGTCCGTCACGTTCAAGGTGCTTGTTAGAGTTAAATTATAAAATGTTATTGGATTCCTAACAGTGGGCTCGTTGTTTCATGGATATTTCCACTTGTCAGCACTAAGAGCAAGTGATGAGACGATTAGTGAGAACAAAATATTTTACAGAAAGTAGTTTATAATTTCTTGGTAGAAGTATTTCTCCTATTACGATGTATTTTTGAATCTGGTCATTCTTCATCTTCTCCAATCCAGACCTTTTGGCCTACCTCAAGATGTAAGGGATATTTTTGAACGGACTGGAAGCGCCACCCATTTTAGACTGGAACTCAGTGGAGAAGGCTTCCTCAGAGGCCCTGCACTCCTTCACCTACAACCAACTTTTCGGAAAGACTTACGGACCCACATATTTAATATACCAGGACACCACGTGAACTTGGAAATGTTTGGGCAGAGTCGGAAATCGAACTTGGGTGGTCCGAGTGCAATCCCCACGTGCTAACCACTGAGCTGTCCAATCCCGGAATCTGGTAATTTGATCAATACGAGATTTGAAATAAATTCTTCTGCCATAAAAATATAGAAATCGGCGCTTTAAGGTGTTTTACGCTTGTTAATCATGCCATCACGAGCATGCCGTACGGTGATTGCCGTACGGCACTTTCTTGTTTTTATGCATTGTTTCTTATAGGGCATAACATCGCTTCACTGACGCATGTCCTATTGTTTATGGTTCATTTAGGAGATAATCAAACATTTAAGATGAACATTAATTTCTCATACTATTTATTATATAACGAAAGTGTTGTTTGGGGCGCGGTAGCCCTGTGGTTAGCGCGCTGGAGTTGCACTCGATAGGCCCGGGTTCGATTCCAGCCATAGCCCAAACTGCCGCCGTGTTCACGCGAAGTAGAATCACGTTAAACATGTGGGTCCGTAAGTCCTTCCGAGAGGTTGGTGGTAGGGGAATGAGGGTACCGTCCCTGTGGATGCCTTCCCCACTGGGTCCCGGTCTAAATTGGGTGGCACTTCCCGGCCGTCCAAACAGATACCATACACCTTTCTGGTAGGTCGGACGGTCTGGGTCGAAGAAAAAAAGTGTTGTTTTCCAGAAAATAATCGGATTTGGGAGTTTGAGGGAAACGAGGTTTTTACTTGCCTTGTATACATAGTATAATGTATAAGAAAAATAAAAAATATTGCGATTGAAAATTTAAATTCGAGTTTTTGACAGAAGAGATCGTTTCAAGTAACCCTGAACTGGAACCCAACGTTTTTAATGTGATGTATCTCTCTCTCTCTCTATCTATCTATCTCTATCTTTGTCTCTGTGTGTGTGTCCGTGAGTCTGTGGATGTGATATCTCATAAATCAATATATTTTCGAACGAAATTTGATAAACGAATCACAGTTGGTGAATACTGAAACTATATTGATTTTAAACGCAATCGAATGTTAAGAACATCCCCAAATTTCTTACTGTAATTTTAAAATAATCATTCAAAAATAAGAACCGTCAATAATGCTACATAAAAAATCCTTTTTCATGTAATTTTTCATTATAAAGCGTATGACATAAATTTTCGCTTGACTAAACCGTTAGCGAGACATTGCTCATTTTTCAAATAAATGTATCACAAAAATCATATAAAATTATAAAATTATTAACAATTGCGCGATATGTTCACTTTTCATATGTAATATTATGCAATAAATTTGTTGACATCATTATCTTGGATTCAATGTTTGCCATTCACGAGAGGAGATACAGTTTTGTGCTTTGCAGTCTGACATTTTGCCTGTAGTCATGTGTAAAAAAAACCTCTTCTCCTCGTTTGTGTGTACCGCTTGAGGATTTCCTTGGCGATCTTGGTGGCAATGTGATGAAATATCGCCAACTCAGCGATATGTTGCCCTAAATTGATAAAAATACCGTCGCAATTTTAAGAATGACGCTAGATTAGCGAATGATACCAAATTAATGAATTGATTAAAATATTTTTATTGCTTGGACTCTACTGCTTATTGCAGTTGCTATCAATATTGATAACTATCAAATTAGAGTTGCTCAAAGTTATTTGAGTACTTCGAAATAGTTGTATGTGTTGTCAACAATAAAGCACCCAATTTACAATTCAACGATAAAAATATTGCGCAGTAGATCTTATACATCATTCTTTCACTGTAAAAGTGATAAATTCATTGCTTTATGTAGGAAAAGCTTTCCACATCAGATATTTTAAACGTGTACAACATATTTCAAATACTTTCTAAAAGTGGTTTGTATGTGTTTCTGTAAGTCTATGTATGTAGGACATAACCTAAGAACCAATGCACATGCTACCATAAAATTTTATATATGAATAACTTGCGTTAAATATAAGACCTAAATAAAATGCTTTATAATTTGCAACTTACTCGAAATTTAAAATTTCCATAGTCTTTTGTCCTAAAAGAAAAAAAAAACATTACTTCGCTACGCTCAAGTAAGCTAAAAGAGAAAAATTTTGAGTGAAAATCTTGAAAATATCATAATACTTTGTGAATTGCATCTATACGTCGCTGGTGTTAGTAAATTCCCATATGTTCTTATTTTTTACTCCAGGGAAGCGTAGTTTGTAGTATATGTATTTTTTATTATGTTTGTGTTAATGTCCACTATGTATGAACAGAAGTGATATCAGTACTTTTCCCTAGTTACAGAATATATGGAGACAAAAATTAATTTAAACGTAAAATACATTTTAATTGGTAGGGATATTCAATTTTCTTTGAGATCTAATTTGCATTTCACTGATATTTCTTCCCGAAAAAGTAACATTTTAAAAATAATTATGTATTCAATACGAGCATATCACCATTGTAATGTATAACACGAAGTGGGGCATATCACCTCGTCGCCACCTGAATTTTTGTCCCAAACGATTTTACAGTTGTGTCAAAATTAAATTTAAACTCGTACCCCTTTATCACCATGATGTAAATGGTTTAAAGTCTTACTTAATAAAGAAAAATATTTGTGTGTGCAGTCTATAGCATGAAATCTAATCTTTGTACGATCCTGAAATTTGATACACAGATACCTCTCGAAGTACACATTTGCAGCTCGGTGTTATTTAATGTTTTAGTTATTTTATTTTTACCCCGATTTACACATACCGGCCAATGAATTAGAAACCCAAGTTTAATATTTTATTGGACTGACATTATCCCGTATTACAGCATGTTCGCGGTTAGGCATGGATTCTACAAGGTATTGAAGTGAATTTAAGTCAAGCGAATACCAGGCATTCGACAAACAAATTATAATCATCTATACAGTTTATGGCAGAGCAGATTGTTGTCGGAGGTGTACTTCCAACATGCTCCAAACTCTCTCTCTATAGGATTTAAATATGGACTTTGTGTTGGCCAGGGTAAATGGTGGACGTCAGCTTTATGCTTCGTGAACCACTGTTGCACGATTCTTATGCGATGGATGGGAGCATTATCGCCCATGAAAGACTCGTCGGCTGTGGGGTAAAAATGCAAAAATTCAGGGTGGACCTGATTGGACAACCTTACTCCACGGATGACACCCGAATTTCTGGAAACACCAGGGAACCAGTATCGAACCAGCAGAACATGCACCTCACTATGATACTCCTCCCACAACACCCTTGAACTGTGCGAACAATGCAAGATGGATTCATGGCTTCATAGGGCCCTCGCCACACTCTCCGTCTACCGTCGGTACGAAACAATATGTAGCGTAATTTGTTCGACCACGTAATCTTCTTCCAATCATCGGATGTCCAGTGACGCCGTTCGCGGCACCACTATAAACACATTTTCCACTATTAACGCATTTTCATATTCTTCGTTGTAAATGAGAGGTTTCCGCAAAAGCATGCTACTGGCGTGCTTCATTTTCTTACGCAATGTCCGGGTCGAGATGGAAATATAAACTTTGTAAGAAATTTTAGTCCAATATTTAATAAAATGTCATACACAAGAAAGCTAAAGAAAATAGAAAAATGTAAAAAAATATTTATTTAACGCCAATGCAGTTAACAGTTATTTCATGCAGATGAACTTGTAAAAAATCTAATCTCCCATCAGAGGTTCTGAACACGGTTCTCACTAGGCGAGTCTACCCTGTATCCAATGAGATATTGAGGCAGTACTATTTCCTTCTATTATCAAATGGGAACTTAAAAGCATCAGCGACTGCACTATATATTCAAGTAGGGTTCTTGTTGCACACGAAGCCTAATTTTATTCTCGAATATGATGTGTTTGTTATATTTTACTATAGAGAATTTTTAAATATATCTAGAAACGCTGTAGATACAGCTGTTATTTCTCCCATAAAAGTCACTCGTTTTTTTATCTGGAAATTTTACTGTACACAATTAAAAAAAAACTCAGTGCGATTATGTCAAATATGAAAGCAATGTCATTAATCAGGTCTTAATTAAAGGTTTTTCTTTTGTTTTCATTCAACCTTTTTTTTTTTTTATTTACGCATTAACTACTTTTTCCAAATTACTGAAAAAAAAAACAATTTACGAATTTATTACACTTGTTAGCTTACAACGTGTATCACATAAGTGTTACAGAACATTTTTAAATCTGAATGAAAAAATACCCAAATACTTAACATTTGCAAAATTTCATATTTTCTTCAAAATATTATGTTTACTGGCGCGTTATTATATTTATAAACTACATAATGAATTTTCCTAGATCTTTAGGACATACCATTTGTTTTGCTTTTATGAGTTTATAAACGTGTTGAAAAGGTACTAATCACTAAGAGAAGTAAAGCAAATACGAAAAGTTTTGTATAACCGATTGACAATTATGGCAAAAGGATACGTCAAAAGTTCAAACTTAGATTCAACTGTTAAGACTATCTACAACTTTTCATTCATAAACTTACCGCATTGTAGGCAACTAGCGTCCCAGTGTTTAGCCCCAAACGTTTTTAGACATTTAATTAAAAGCACACTAAACTGTGGGTATTCGTGTTGACCATCTCTCAATATTATTTACGAAAACAGCTGCCAATTCAAATCATGAACAATCATTCTAAATCAACCGCAATCACAGTCAATCACTCAACATTTAAATTCAATCTCATCTAAAAATCAAAATCAGAAAAGGCTTCTATTACTTGCTACTGAAATCAATAGTAGTTAGCAACAGCAATTCATTTTCCATGTTAGAACAAAACCAGTTTTTACAAAATAATGAATTTCGGACATGGATAATATAGAAATCGCGTGGTTTTCTTGCTAAAAGAATACCAAATTAATTTATTTTGGGGTTATTTAATATGGTTAACATTATTACTTCTACCCAAATTCTTAGAAATCGGGAATACTAACATTCTGCAGTAGATATTAATTCTTTAGATACCAATTAGGAATTTTGAAACCACAAATTGCCTGACATACATTTAAATATAGTATTTAGATGCGGGTATTTGAACCGGTGGGCATGCCTCTCATGCAGCCAAGCTTGTCAAGGTCTAAAGGACCGGATGTAGCGAAGTGCACAGTAAAGGACGAATCCTCCATTTCAATTTCGAACAAAATGAAAAGAGAATAGAGGTAGGGATTTTCATAAAGTGATAGAGTTTATAAATAGAATGTGCTTGGAGGGGGAGGGCGGCGACCGAAGTCCGACCCTTCTCTAAGTCTTTATAAAGGAAAGACTAGTGTTCATGTAGGCACAATACCTTGAGCTTGAACACATTGCCTTGAGTTTGAGCAACAGGAGTGGGTGAGATGGATAAAAATGTGGAAAGGTTCGCCACTTTGCGGAGAGTTCCCAAATACCAGAGAGGGGTACGGATATAGCTAGAAGTATAAAACTAAGAATTTAGAGCAGTTATGAAACAATGCTAATCGCCAAAGCTAACGAGGGAGGATTAACATATATCAAGTAAAGCCCTAGGTTGCTTTCGCACCATATGAAGCCTAGTTTGATGAGAATTTTGTGCTACTACAGACTAAATAAATTTTAAGAATTTATTTTTAAAAAATGTCCTATTGCATAGCCATATTTCACTGTTTAATTATTTTTAATGCAGTCAATTATATGCAAAGCGGCATTCGAAAAATTAAAAATAAAATTGTTAATATGTTTGTGCCAATGCGAAAATTGTATTTCTAAAATCTTTATTCTTCTCTAACATCGTCCTATTTCCAAATCTCAAAATATACATATTAAAGTAGCCCCAGAATAATACTTGTTTTCACTAATATTAAATGTGTTATGTTTTCGGTTCCAATGGTCTGATAATGAAATACATGGTAATAAATTCGATGCATGAATTTTGATTATGTAGCAATAATTGATTATGTAGCAATACATTTTCGGGTTGTGTTTATAATGTATTTCTGTTGCTCTTCATACACTGTATACCTAAATATTGCGGAATGACAACTGTTATTATCATTTGCAGTCTTAATAAAAAATCTGATGTGTGCAGTACATGACTTTCCTTATATAATGCAATGCATTTACTACTTTTACAGTTAAAAAAGTTTTATTCATATAGTAGATACTTATATTCCAACTAAGATATTGGATTTTCTTCAATTAGTCGTCATTTTCATTGATGTAGCGTATTTTAATCCATTTGGCGAGATTTTCGTTAAATTGGCAACACATTTAAGAAAGTCGCCAAGTTGGCAACATTCCGCCAAATTCATCGCCAAAATCTCGCCAAGCATTATGGACGGATAAATAAATTATTCTTACAGCAGATAAATAACTATTGGGGTTCAAATACAAACGTATTACTCAAAGTTCCTTTTCTCGTGAATGGAACGAGTTAGATCCACCAAAATGATATTAAAAAAATCATTGCATGATATTACATATGAAAAATTAAACCTGTTTCTTAAGAGTTATAATTTTTTCTTTATTTTACTTGATTGTTTGATACATTTATTTGAAAAATGTGCAATATCTCGAGAACAGTTCATGCTAGCTTCCTACAATTTATGCCAATCGTTTTTTAAGGAAAAATTAAATATGAAATATCTATTTGCGTAATTTTATTAAAGGTTTTGATTTTTTGATGATTTTTTCAAATTTCACTCGAAAAGTTAGGGTGTTCTAAACATTCGATTGTGTTTAAAAACAATAGACTTCCAGTATTCAGGGATTGTGATTTTTGTGTTAAATTTTATTCGAATCCCTCCATTTGTTCGTGAGATATCGTCTCCACAGGCACACTTTCACACACACACACGGACATCACCTCATAAATGTTCGATTCGTGATCAGAGATGCTTGAAACGTGCTCTCCCGTCGAAAACTCGAATTCGAATTTTCGACTCCGTCACAATACTTTCCTTATACATTATGTTTATACGGAAAGTGAAAATCTGGATTTCAGTTAAAATTATTTATTTTGGAAACCTTTATTACTTTCCTTATATACATAATGTATAAGGAAAGTATTGTGACGGGGTCGAAAATTCGAATTCGAGTTTTCGACGGGAGAGCACGTTTCAAGCATCCCTGATCACGAATCAAACATTTTTGAAGTGATGTCTGTGTGTGTGTGTGTGTGTGTGAAAGTATATGTGTGTGTGTGTGTGTCAGTGAGACTGTGGAGACGATAACTGACGAACGAATGGACCGATTCAAACCAAATTTGGTACAAAAATCACAATCCGTAAACACTGGGAGCCTATTGTTTTTATACGCAATCGAATGTTCAGAACCTCCCTAAATTTTTGAATGAAATTTTGAAAAAATCGTTAAAAAATCAAAACCGCTAATAAAGTTACGCAAATAGACATTCATTATGTAATTTTTTATTAGAAAACGATTGGCATAAATTTTAGAACGCTAACATGAACCGTTCTCGAGATATTGTACATTTTTCAAAAAATTATGAAAAAATTACATAAGAAAAAAATTCCTATTGAGAAACATGTTCATTTTTCATATGTAATACCATGCGGTAAATTGAGTGACATCATTCTCGTGGATCTAGCTCGTTCCATTCATGAAAAAATATATAATACTTTTGTATTTGAACGCCTATAGTCATTTATCTGCTGTAAGAATAACTCTTTTCTTAGTGCATAACGCTTGGCGAGATTTTGGCGACGAATTTGGCGGACAGCCGCAAACTTGGCGACCTTTTTGAAATGTTGCCAAATTAATGAAAACCTCGCCAAATGGATAAAAATTATGCTAAATCAATGAAAATGACGACTAATTGTCGAATATTCAATATCTTGGAAAGAATATTAGTATCTACTATAAGAAAAACCTATTTTTTTACTGTAAAAGTAGTAAATTCATTACATTATATAAGGAAAGTCATGTGTTGCCCACATCAGATTTTTTTGGATGGTATCGGACATATCAAAATCCGTTTAAATTGTTGCCTAAGCAACGCGTTTATACTATAGGCAAGCATTTTATAGTGATGAATTAGTTCACTGTTCATGAAGAAGTTTTTATTTGAAATAGTTCCGCTATTGGTTCATCTATCTATATTAAAGCTTCCGATTGGCTTACTGAGATTGATTATTGTGTCAAAGATAGGCCACATTTATGCCTACCAAAAACATTCAGTTCTATTATACAACTGTAGTGCCTGATTACGTCAGTTTTGAGAGCCATCCCCCCGCCCCCCTTCTCCCTTCGTGAAGTTGCGTATTTTATAAAAATCATGGCACTTATTACTTCATTGCAGGTTTACGAAGATGATACTTCATTTTATAAATAAGCAAGATTTTGTTTCTTTTATCTATACTTCACAAATGAAATGTCGTAATTAAGTCGTGTTTTGTATTATTCCTATTTCTTTTACAATCAACGACTATAGCAAGGTCTAGAAATGTTTCAAACAATAATGTTGGATTATCGAAATTTTACCGTATTAAAACATATTGAAATTTTAAACAATAATTCAAGACTTTTTAAATGCTTCGATTTAATTTTATAACGTGAAATTGGTTAAACCAATGGCAAAGCAAATACCAAGTTATATATGTAAAGAAAAGAATTATAATAATCGATAAAATAAAATAGAGCCATTAGATTACAATATTTTATGATATAAAATTCTGAAATTTTCACTCTGAACTTTTCATAATAACTTTTCAAAGTAAACAGGAGAAAAAACATCACGTAAAATCCATCTAAAAATGTTCCCTCGAAAGAAAATAAAAGAGAACCGGGATATAAAAAAGGAATACAGGAAAAAAGTTTTCGTTTCCACAACGAATGTTATCTGCTATCTTTTTTATCTGTTCATGTGGATATAAATCTTCTAATTCATCATCATTAAGGTTATTTGAAACGTGTTAAAAATAATTCTATGAGAAATGATGAATATTGTATCATGATATATGAAATGTTTAGTTTTAATGCAAGGAAGTTACATTAGAGTTCTAATTAATTTCAATTATATCTATCTAAAAATATACATTAAGTAATATTCATTGATTGCAGTAGTTGACTGGTACAGCTATAAAAATAAATCTGGATAAATATGTTCATGTATTATTTTTTTCTTTCTTAGTTTGACCTATTTTATTCATATTGGATTTATCTAATTTTCATGCCGAAAGAATTAAGCCATTTTTTTTTTCTGAAACAGGTTGAATACTTTATATATAACTTCTATATTGTTGGATTCTGCTCACATAAAAGACATCCAGGTTCCTAACTTAGTTATTTTTATTATATAAAACATTTTATTTTATTCTGATGGAAGTTAATTTCCAGAGTAATAAAATCTTTTATTTTTTCATTCCCTGCAACACGTGGTAATTTACAGGGAAAGTATTGGAATTGTGTTGAGAATCGTAACTTGAGTTTTCGACGGATCTACACGCTTCGAGCATTCAAGAATCCGTAAAACTATTTTTAGCTTGGCGCATGTATGTATGTGTGTGTGTATGTGTGTGTTCCTCTGCAATGTTTCTATCCACTCTAACTGTAAAACTAGTTGATCAAATTTCGTAAAATTCGGAAGGAAAGTTACATGTGGAGCATCCTGGTGCTGATTAGAATTTAGTTAGATTTGAAAAAAAAGAACCTGCCATTTTTTTTAAACGGGCCGTAAAAGTCGTCAAAGTCTGAAATTATAGATTATATATGCACACATATATTAATTAAGAGCATGTTGCATACGTAATTTTAGACGACACAAAGAATAAGATCAACTCCTTTATTCTAGGACTAACCATTTTCTAGATATTTCAGTTTTTCTCATTTTCTGCAACAACGTCTTATGGAAGTACGCCCAGTCGCTAAATGAAAACGAAAATTGAATTCAAACTGCAAATTTAATGCAATTTCAAATAATTATCCTTGCTATTTAGTGAAATTAAACTCAATTTCATGAATTATGAAAAACAGAAAATATCATAAATTTGAGTCTGTATGGAATGGCATGTACTACGCACATTAAATTATTTCCTGTCCTTATGATACAGAGTAATATATGGGGATAGGATTGGAATAGTGTCGAAAATCATGTCTCGCGTTTTCTTTGGATCTACATGTTTCGAGCAATCTAGAACCCGAGAAAAATTATATGTAGCTTGGAAAATGTGTGTGTGTGTATGTGTGTGTGGATGGGTGTGGATGTGTGGGTGTGTTTATCTGTGCGTCTTTATGTGGTGTAATGTATGTATACACTCTACAAGAAGAACTAATTCCCCAAATTTCACATAATTGGGCAGACAAGTCACTTTCTGGTTACCCTTAGGCAGATTAGAATGTGGTACAATTAATAAAAAAGCTGACTATTTTTAATTTTTTGCTTTATGGATCGCTTTGCAAAAGTTGTGAAATTGTAACATAAAAGATTAGGTATGTCCAAATATACCAATTAAATGCTCGATTTATATGTAATTTTTGACGGCGGAAATAATAAGATCAACTCAATAATTCTATAACTAACTGTTTTGCAAGATATTTTAGTTTTCCATACTTTTGCCGGGTCGCACATTACAAAATAAGACCAGTCACCAAATGAAAACAAAAATTGAATTCAAACTGCGAATTCAGTGTAATTTCCAATAACCATCTACATTAATTTGTACAAGTAAACTCAATGTAATGAATTATGAAAGACAGAGAAAGTGAGTTTGTGTCAGTGGCGAAAGTCAGGTGCTGCCAACATCAGATTTTTTATATTTACATATATGGGTTAGGTTCTTTTAGGATGAAGTTAATCCGTTTTTTATGTACTGATATTTTTCCTTTTTCATATGCTTTTTAATCTCGCAGTCTTATGAATTCACTGTTATTTGTACAATGATTTTTATTTTCAGGAATTATTGAGACCATCCAATCTGCATTTCTGCATTGAATTATTATAGTTCATTTACTCTGTTTAAATCTTACGCGGATTGAATGTTTTCGTTTCTATATCTGTTGGTTTGGCAGTATCGTTCTTGCGAGTCACGTGAATAATTTGATCTTTCACATATATATATATATATATATATATATATATATATATATATATATATATATATATATATATATATATATATATACATATAAATATATATATATACATACATATATATATATATATATATATATATATATATATATATTTATATATAATCCAATTATATTATTCAAGGTGATAACATACATTTACAGCATCTGGTGTACCTCAAGGGGACTGTAGTAGTAGTATTCTAGCTAACTTATATCTTTATTATTATGAACGTCATTTTAACTCTAATTCATATATTATATATCGATATGTTGACGACTTAATTTGTATTATCACTGATGATTCCTATCCCATTAATATTGATTTTTATCCCTCTAACCTGGAATTAATCCCTAATGAGCCTAGTGTTAGTCAAACTGTAAATTATTTAGACCTAAATTTAGATACCCTCAATAATCATGTTATCACCAATCTATATGATAAAAAATATTCTTATAATTTCACTATTATGAAGCAGCTATCATATCGATCTTGTAATTCTATTCCATTGTTTAGAAACATCATTTTAAACCAGCTATTTCGAATACATCGACTTTCTGATCCTCAGTTTCACTCTCTCCACATTAATAATCTTAAACGCATTTGTCAAAATCACCACTATCCGGAAGTATTTGTAAATAATATTATTAATAATTTCAAATACACCACGTAATAAATTTACAAATGCATTATTTATTCGTGATTGGATAACTCTTTTTTTGTGAATTCCACACGTTCTTATCATCTTCCTTACCACTAGGCCTAAGTCGGATACTGCTCACTATTTTTGAAAGACTACTTTCCTCTTGTCCTGAGTTCTATACTGTTTACTATTTTTGAAAGTCTTTATACACATTATATTTCGTCCAAGTGTATTCATTCCTGTGTCCACTCTCTTTGATGAAGAGATGCAAAATGCTCTGTCGAATGTTCTGCAAACGTGTAAACTCCTAAGGCTGTTCTGGTGGCTGTTCCTAAGAGTTAATATTTCTGTTTTTCATATTTCTGGTTTATAATTCACTTGGTTTTTATTATTTGTCCTTCCACTAACCAGTAGACAGTTCCAATGATGTCCGTAGGTAAATACTATCCTCATTGTCAGAAACTGGCTATTCTTTCGGTTTTAATTCGAATTGTATGACTGTCCTGACGAGAATGCAATTGCGAACTAACCTCCGTTTTTTGTGTAGTTTCAGTTGATTGTTCTCCATGTCTTGATCTTATCTTCAATCTTAAGCTATTTATTATTGCCTTTTCTCGTTTTTACCGAGTTTGCTTTCTATTATATATATATTTATATATATATATATATATATATATATATATATACCTTTTTTATTATGATTTCTGTATACTAATCTTCCCCTCATCCCTTTCCATAATAGTGATGAGTTACCTTCTTTTTTATCCTTAGTTTTGGTCTATAGTTACTAATTTGTAACGGATATGCTAGAGATGGGTTTTTTTTGTACTGACCGTAGTTTACGCATAGTTTTCGTTTTTAAAAAAAATTCAATTTATATATATATATATATATATATATATATAATTTTAGATCCAATGGTAAAATTGTAATTGGTCCAATTGTAAAATGTGCCTACAAAATACAATGAAATAAAGGAAATTCAACCATAAAGAGGAAATTATAAAACCTAATGCAGGTCATAAAGACAAAAATAATCAACAAATTTCAAAGGTGAGGAATGAAAATAGGCAAACAAAAAAATCAAGCAAAAAAGCTTGCACGTGGAAGAGCTCTAAGCTTAAAAATAGTTCATTTCAAAAAACATATTTTTCAAGTCCATATATCCCTTCGAAATGAACACAAAAATGCTTGTTTCTGAAACACAAGATAGGTTTTATCTTTAAACTTGTGTTATATTGACGACAAGCATAAAGATTTGAAAAAATATAGGAAATATAAATAGCTTAAAATACACCTCTTAAAGTTCAACCATGACGAGCAATATATGACTAGACCAATGTTAAGCTTATTAACCAAATTAGCTAACATACTGCTACTACAGCCACCTTGTGGAACCCCTGAGACTTGTAAGTATAATTTATTACCTTGAAAAATATAATTATGGAAAATAATAATGTGAAGAAGCTTAAGAAAATTGGTAAATTTAGTTAGATGAGATTTATTAGTAATATAAGCATTATATAAAGCTAAAATGACATCATAAAGATCAGTAATCTTAATATTATTAAATAGATCTTTAAAATCAAAAGTTTGAAATCCTATTATTTTACCAAGTGTTTTTAATTTATCTTTTAATTCTTTACTATTATTTAGAATAATGTAGTTATTACTAGAATATCGTAAATTACTATTTAGTACATTTAAATAATTTAATATTAATTTACTAGCAGTAGTAGAGTATAAATTATGACCACTATATATATATATATATATATATATATATATATATTACAAAACATCCAGTACATCCAGTCAATCAAACTTTGCACCCTATGAATTAAAATAGTTCACTGTTTCATGTATGTAATATTAACGTTTTGAATTATAGCAGTTCTCAATTTATTTAAAGTATTTACATATCATACGATTAAATTCTTTGAAAACGTTTACTATTGATTTCACAATGTCGAATCGAACTAGCTATCTTTAATCTAATTAAATGTGTAAAAATATTGGAGGGACTTTATCAATATTTGCCCTTTTACTTTCCTTTTTGTTACCGCTTTCCGAAGAATTTGAATTCTCATTAAATACTGGAGGGACAGTGTAAAAGTAGAGAAGACATAAAAACATGCATTTGCAAAATGTAATTACAGTAGGAATCATGTTAATTTCATCTGAGATTCTGATTTGAAACACGAAAAATGCTCCTCGAAGTGGGATATATTTTTTTGCAGTTGATTTGGAGATTTTAGATTATTTATAATAACATTTAGTTTTACCTTACTTTTTATTAGACTTAAGTTTACTTGCACTTTATGTTTTCCGGGAGCTTAAAATTTCAGATTACTTGAGATTTATAGTTTTAAAACAATGTAAATATATGAATTTTCAAATTAAAATATATCTCAAAAGTATATCCCTCATCACACATACATGGATACGCCGTTTTTATCTCAGGAATGCGATGTCTTAACCACCAAACGGAAAACTCAACAAAACAAAGATTTTAGAAATTTCTGGAAGGAGCAGTTCCCTCTTGGAAGTCATTTTTCGATCGTACACGGTTTATATTTTTTATAATAGTGAAGAAGCATTACAGCGAAATTTTTGTAATATTAATCACAAAATCCATTGAAAGATTCATTTAACATGATTGACTGCTAACATGGCTGTGTAAATGGAAAATCTGAAATTGACCATACCAGCAGCAACCACATAGAGGTGAATTCCAGTTTGGCTTTTATTTGCTTGCTAAACGATTTTATTGATTTTAAAGCAGCCTGCAGGGATGTAATCCATTCGCGGATATTATTTGTCAGACTCCAACTCTACTGCTGGACAGGGTCAGTTAAACAGCAAGTCATAATTTGTAATACGATTGAAGTTCTAACATGTGTGTAGTTAACCAAGAAATAAAATAAATAAATAATTTACCGGTAACCCTGCTGCGTTTCTTGTGTATTTCGTTGCAGTGCATTATTCTTTTATATATTTCATAAAAGACCAGAAACGACATTCAATGCAAGTTTATTATTGACGAGCTTTCACAATATAAGGTTCTGGTTTTACCTTACTGACGAAGTCAGGAGTAACATACATCTTGGGATCCTAATCTTATTTATCTTTATCTAATACAGACTATCTAAATCTTATTCTAATACAGACTATCTAATTCTAATACAGACTATCTAAAATTACTCTATGGACGACCGAGATAGTCACCCAATCTTGATCGAAACCCAGTAGAAATGTCAACCTCACTGAGCTGTACCCTGATTTCAACCTCATTGATCCGTACCCTGTTTTCAATTCACCCATCTCAGAAAGAATTTCGGACCTATATATTTATGTCCATGCACCATGTAGACACGAACATAGTTTTGGACGGACTCTAGGATCAAACTTACGACCTGCGAGTACGATCCTTTTTATCTTAACCACTGGACTATGACTGCCTTCTGAAAATTCCCTGCAGTCTACAAAAGTATTTTTTATTGTCAATGCAGTTAATGGTTTTTATGTACATCACCTCAAAGAACTTGACTGGGTATTGTCCGGCCAGACGACTTCTATCCATAGAGCACTATGGTTTCGATATTTTCTTATTCAAGTAGATTCTACAACCCTAAACAACGGCGCAACTGCATAATTTATGCTGGTTATTGTACTGATGTCATAATTCAATATCTAATGTTTTTATATTTTGTACTAAAACGAATTACCCGGCTCTGACTGGGATCTACATAAGACTCAACTGCGATTAAACAAGTACCCGCTGTTAAACAAGTACCCGCGATTAAACAAGTAATTAAACAAGTACCCGCTGCTTAAATAATGCATTGGAACACAGTTTAAAATGGCTTCGATGCGATAATTGTGCTAATAAAATCGCATGAATTCTCCACAAAAACAAAAAAATATTAGAAACACACGTGACCGTATACTCAACCGCTCATGAAACAGGGCATGAGGAGATTCCGTGGAAATCTACATGCACCCCCTTTAAGCTCATCCCAAAATATTCACACTCTTACGACAAAATGAGTGGTTTATTCTCGGTCCGTTTCTACCTCGGAAGGAGGGCGAGATTTGTGATAACCTGGGACAATCTCTCAAAATATCAAAAACATGTCTTGAATAAAAAGTTTATACTTAATCAACTGCTGGGTTTGTGAAATTTTGTTTTTTCTAGAGTAATTTGTGATATTAAGCAAGTGCTGAAAAAATAAGACGGATGGTAAGTCAATTTTTGTTTATCCCAATAAAAATATCAAAGTCGTTTAAAAAGCACAAATGTATGTATTTTTTTAAAACTTCCCTAAAATCCGTCTAGTAATCATATGGATGGTTGAATTGTTTTGAAAGTTTAATTGAAAGAAGCCGCCCAGGCGGTGAAGTGGATAGCGTCTCCGACTGCTGTCTAGTGGGCTTGGGTTTGAATCCCGAGTAAGGCATGGGTGTTTTCTTGAGGATGAAGACAGTCTTCCGCCCTCTGGGTCCTCGCTAAATGAGAAGCTGCACCTTCCTGACCTTTATCAGTGATGCTTGTTTGTTTGTGTTAATAAACTTTGTGATCTCGTCTTGTGTCATTCTTTGTACGTCTTCTGGCATCACTGGTCCTGTTTGCGGCTCGAAACAGGAGGTTATAAGCAACAACAACAACAACAATTAAAGGAACATTTTTTTTTAAGAATATGTTTTGATCTTCCTCATGGTGCCAAGATTGAAACTGTGATGATATTTTAGATCGCAAAAGGATTTAATTTGTGTGAATATCTGCCAAAATCGTTATACGTCAGGCTAAAGCATAAAATAAATAAAAAACTGATTCTAAATTAAAAGAAATAAACAGTGTCGAGGGCGCACCTATTCGAGTCTTGAAGTACGTGTTTAACAAATTTTATGGTCGTATGACTATTATATATATATATATATATATATATATATATTTCCCGCTACAAATTGCACACACACAGACACACACATATTCCTTTATTAAGTCATATATTTTACTATATAGTATAGATGGATAAATGTAATATGTGCTACTTACTATCACATTTGTTAGGCTCTTATAAAAATCCATCGTCTTATCATCTGCTTATTCTACTGCGCGTAATTAAAAAAAATTCAGTGTGATTATGCCAAATATAAAAGCAATATCATTAATCAAGTTTTAATTAAAGATTTTTGTTTTGTTACTGCGTTTTTCCCCCAGTTACGCATTGATTACTACTCTTTTTTTCCAGAGTAATATTAATACTACAATTCTTTTAAGAATTTATTACACTTGTTTGCTTCCATTTTTTATCTCAGAGAAGTTTTAGAAATCGTATTTTACGCTAAATTGGAAGAAAACAAATATTTAATATTTATAAGTCTGTATTATTTTCATTGAATATTCTAACCACTGCGGTAACATATTAATTATTCTCATAAAAATTGTATTTAAATATTTTTAAAACCTCTTTACATCATTTGTTTAAATAAGGAAAATGCATTTAGAGAAATGAACTGGAGCACAGCGTAAAATGCGGAGCACATAAATATAACTAAGGATACCTACGTTTTGGAAATCATGGAATTCCGTTCTTCAGTGCGACAAGTCCATATCTGAACGTCCAAATGAGCGTTAGACTATGCAGGTCAAACAGAAAATTAATAAAACACATTAGCGCCTTCTAGTGGGACAAAAGGGAAGTAAAACAAGAAAAATTAGAATATTATGGAAATGAAACTTAAGAAAGAAACAAGAAAAATAAACAGTTTTTGTTCTTATCTCATATTTTTTTGCAAATTCAGCTTATATCCCCTATCACCTAAACAAGCCGTATCAGCTGTACATAATTAATGTGTTTGAAATTAAGCAGCTGATGCTTTTAAATTTATATGGAAATACTTTCTAACAAAAACTACAAATTTAGTTAACTGCAAAAAACATCATCAATGGCAGACATAAAAAGTTGCATTTTAGAGACGTTTGAAAGCCCTCTGGTACTCTAAAATGTAAATTTCCCTGTACGTCATTGACGGTGGTTTTTAGATACGGTTTAATAAATTGATAGCCTTTGCTAGTAAATACTTTAAAATATTTGTAAGCGGGTTTTCCATATTTATGAATTTATATGCAAATTATTACGCCTTCTGACGCGACCGCAGACCAACCATATACTTCCTTCTTTTACAGCCGTTCTGAAACAAAGTCAATATTATCCCAATTTTCTGGGGGTTTATTTTATTTTACACATTGCATGTTGTTTTTATATTGTGCATATCGGCTCAGTCGTGGTAACTATAAACGTTTGTCCGTTGAAACGAAGAAATTACAATTGCTTTAACATTCTACAAAATGAAAATCCATAGTTTTCTTGTTGAATTGGAAGTCTATAAATGCAGGTTCATTATATTAAACATATTGCATTCAGTTTTTTTATTCAGTTTTTCAGTTTAGGAAGTCGCAGGAACTTACGTCACTCGTCTGCGCTTTTTAACACTTTACAACAAAGTTGAAAAGTGTTTATGACTTTGTTCAGTCTGTCTGCCTGTCTGTCCGTTAGCACGATAACTGCCGTAAAAATGACTTAATCAAAATGAAATTTTAGTATGTTGTTCAGACGGTCTGTAGCACCTATGGGAATATAAATGAATAATATTACCCAATTAGTTTTGGATTGAACCCGGGTCGGAAAAATGAAATACATTGAGCCCTATGGGACCTAATTTTTCAAACATTTTTAAGCGAATTTAAAATTCACAAATTGCTTCGAAAATTTTAGGTAATATTCAAATTGTTCCATAAAATATATAAAAAAAATTCAGCGAAATATATTCAGTAGTTTTTTAAATAAAAATTAAAATAATAATTACACTTCTTATATGAAACGATCACGTGACCATGATATGAAACGATCACATGACCCACTTCAAAATGATATATGGCATCCATCTTGTTTCAAAATCGTGATTTTTTTAAGTTCTTTTTAATTCATATTGAGTGTTGTATCCGTCCTAAAACTACTTTATTTTTGCTTAAATTATGTGCATCTACATACTGAAACAACGCAATGACAATATATTTGAGTTTACATGCTCATCTAAATTTGATTATTTCTACAACTAAGCCTATTTTTCACCTATGTAAAATGTAAACAGCGAAATATATAGAATGAGTTGTATTAGAATTCCTGTATTTTTTAACACAAAATAATTTAGTCCATGGAGTCTGCATGGCTGATATGAATAAAATATTAATTGATTTCATAAAGAGAAGGACGATTTTTTTCGATGAAGTTTCAAGCATATAGTTTAATTTTTTGTAGCTCCATGGTCTTAAACAAAATGTTTAAATGAAATAAATTATTATAGTATTGTGATGAATGAAATGAATGGGAGAAAGTTATGAATGAAATTCTGTTTTTGTAGAGAGATCCAGGCGTGTTATTTTTTTATGACGTCATTTGAATTAATTTCAGTTGTTTTCGATGAAATTTTCAAATACAATAAATTATCGTAGTATTATGGTAATTCTAAAACTATTACCGAGGAATGTATAACATTTTAGAGATGTTTAAACCAGGCAATTTATATTTCAATGCCGTCATTTGAATGAAGTTCATTTTTTTCGATGAAGGTTTAAGTTTTCAAATATAATAAATTAATGCAGTATTGTGATAAGTTTCAAAATATTACCGAGGAATGTATTGCATTTTAGACTTGTTTAAATAAAATTGCATTGAAGTTGGAAAGTGTTTCATAATCAATGCTTTAAGCATGATTGATCTTTCTTGTTGTTCGATAGCAAAGACCAAATCTCAAAAATAGTACTTACTGGTCTCACACTTATAATTGCGTTATTATGTATATGGATTATATATTGCAAAAATATCTTGAGATTTCTGAAATGTTAAAGGAACATTAAAAATTGGTAGACTGGTATTTATTTACTGTCTGAGACCAAAACATTTTCGGACATTCGGACATTCAAAGAAAAACAGGCCTACTACCCAAATGGAAATGTCTGTATCTGACCTGCACCTGTCCATGACCTGCAATTCCAAGATGTGGTCAAACCAACGAGTTAGATAATATGGAGAGAGCTTAAGGGTTGCAATCGTCATCAAAGATAAAGGCAGGTGTCTTAGGGGCGAATTCCCCGAGAACGCATTTTCTTCCGACTGTGACCCTATACATTTCAATGGCAATTTCTAACAGAGAGCGTACTCCATAAATATAAATGCTAAAATAATGGTTATGTACTGTTGTAATTACGGCTGCAAGTGAAAGCATGTACAAGGAGGGCTTTACTCTTTTCATGG
Source organism: Amaurobius ferox (assembly GCA_951213105.1). NCBI lineage: Eukaryota > Metazoa > Arthropoda > Arachnida > Araneae > Amaurobiidae > Amaurobius > Amaurobius ferox. The sequence continues at coordinate 124,765,634 of OX578139.1, forward strand.
ATAACATTTTTTTCCATTACATATCTTACAAATATAGTTAAAAAGGAATTGTGCTAGATTTTAGCATGGTGCATTTCATTTGGCTATTAATTTCATTGCTTTTAATGCTGTATAATTAGAAGTTTTGCTTTATTTTTGGTGTTTGTGATATTGCAAAAGACTTATAATGTCATTCTAACACTTTAAAAAAACATTTGGAGTACTTTGCTGATAGTTATAGAGTTATTTTCGGTATCCTCGTATGTTTTCTCTTCGAGGTAGAACTTGGCGACGGTTGGCGACTCGCAAGATTGGGTGGCTAGGGAAGAAAAATGGGAGTTTTAATGAGAGTAAAGACGTGTCGTATGATAAAATTTTACGTTCATAATAAAATATAATAATAGTTTACATTCGTTGAAAATGTCAGCTAGATTTTACATCATAACTTTTCGGTGCATTTTATATAATGATATATGAGCATGATCTCATTTCTAGTTCAGAGTAAATCGTACTTAATAAGTATTACTAGTTAGCATGGGCGCCCATAGGGGATGACAATGGGACACTCCAAAATCACAAAGTCGGACATCAAACTAGTCAATGTTGTTAATCTTATCCTTGAATCCCTCCGGATAAATTTTATAGGTGCCGATGCTGGTTAGAATTAATTTCATATAAACATCTCGATTAAAAAGATATATTTCCCCCCGTTCACAAATTAAAAATCAAAGGATGTATTACCAAACTCCCAGTGTTTTCAAGAAGTATTTTGGTATTACACTCTTGTTTAGTTTGGCGCGGTAGCCCAGTGGTTAGCACGCGGTAATTGCTCTCGGTAGGCCTGGGTTCGATTCCCTCTGCTGCTAAAACTGTCGCCGTGTTCACGCGGAGTACGATCACGTTAAATATGTGGGTCAGTAGGTCCTTCCGAGAGGTTGGTGGTAGGGGAAGGAGGGTACGGTCCCTGTGGATGCTTCCCCACTGGGTTCTGGTCTAAATTGAGTGGCTCTTTCCGGCCGTCCAAACAGTTACACCTTTCTGGTAGGTCGGACGGTCCGGGTCTCAACAACAACAACTCTTGTTTAGTTCTCGAGAAAGAAATATGCCTTGCCCAAAGAAGTATTTGAATCACCGACTTCTTGATCATGCGTTAGCAATCTATTAAATGAGCAATCTTAACTCTAAAAGAACCTCACATTCTTCTCATCATAATTTAAGTAATAGGCTTCTTGATCTAGAAACAGCTCTACCAATATAAATATTTTTACTTACATCATACATTTTTACTTACATACTTTACATTACAAATGCAGAAGCATTTAATAAAAAATTAACTCTATTTAAAAGTCATTAAAACTTAATTCTGCACATAGCTTTAATTATAATTTTGGTCCTAATGCTTTAGTTGTTTTTAAAATTTTTAGAAATAATTTTGGATAGATTGATCTTCAATTTCTGCTATAAGTTTTTAATATTTAATATAATTGTACAACATTTATTTTTATGCCACATTGAGTTAGCGCACTGCAATTGTGCTTACGGTCTTTTTAATTCTGGATGTAAATTTCACAATATTTATTTAAAGCATTTTTCAAACGAATTATTAGCAGTCAAATCTCTGAAACTATTATAATTAAATGCAATTTTTCTATTTTGTTCCGTAATATATTATAATCGTATTTATTTCCTATACTTTATAGAAAAACAGTTTTAAACAATTTCCAGATTCTATGTGGATTAAACAAGCAAAAACACTTCCGAACACGTTTTGACAATTTAAGAATCGTGGCTATTTCAATATCTGAGCCCCTATTTATGAATTTAGACATGATTTTGTATTTTATTCTGAAATGTCATTTTATATTTAAAAAAATGCAAATAAATTTAAATATTTTATTATTGCAAATATTACATTGTTTTATATTTGACGGTACGCATACAATACATTAAAATAAATTAGATGTAAAAATGACTCAATCGTATTACGCCTCAAAGCAGATATGGATACTGCTAACATAACTTTCAAAGATAAAGTTTATCTGGATAAAAGTGGAGAATTCCACATTTTAAGCGAGCATGCACATAATTTTTTCATATACTTTATAATTGTTTTTAAATATATTATACATATTCTTCAATTTGTATACTTGTAATCTATTTCCTATTATATTTTATTTGCAATTGTTTAGCAGTTCAATTTGTTTTATGAAATTGACTTCATTAACAAAATTTGTCTTTAGTAATAAAATTTTTTGGTAATAAAAATATTCTAATCTTATTTCGTATTTTTCTTCATACATATTTTTTTAAAATCATGTATATATAATACGTGTAACAACTTCCCATTCATCCTCAACTTTAATAGAAGTTAAAAAAGAAAACAGAAGGTACACGACACAGTTTAGGCGATAAATCGCCAAGCATGAGTGGCCTTCTCCTCCTCAACCACTAGCACCTGCTCTATGTTTGGCCACGTTTATAACATGGAAGAGATTGGACCGCACTCTCTCCATATATTCTAACTCGTTGGGTCAAACAGTTCACACAATGCTTTGAGATTGATAGAAATTGGGATTATCCATGTTCTTCTCAAGGTCATAGCCCTGAATCTGCTTGCAAGCTCACAGAGGCTCAAATATACTTTAACGATATACAAAGTAGTTACAAAATATGTCAAAGTAGCACTTATTTTAAAGTAATGTTTTTATTTTGACAAATGGATTATGTTTTAAAATCTAGCTTGCAACCGAATGATTTTTTATGCGTAATACCTTAGGACTCGGGGTAGGGAAAATATTGAAAGGATTGTGAGAGGAATAGAACAGAAGTGGATAACGAAAGTAACATCATTTTGCTACGAATATCTAACAAGAAAAAATTCTTATAATTTGAAGTTTGGGTCATTGTACTTTGACGGCGAGTTTGGCAATATATCGTAAACTTAGAAATTTAGTTTGGGAAATATTTGATGTCAAAATCAAAGGAAGATAATTTGAGCTGCAAGTTTGCATATAGACTAGCAATAGGAAGACCTCGAATTTTTGTAGGCATATGGTCCCTAGTATACTAGTATTACGCCTGCACAACAGGCGGCCAAAAAGTGCTCGTGCAGCGATCGATAATTAGGAAAATTACGGGGTTGGCGAGCGTAACAAGCAGAGTGGTGAAGCTCTTAGTTTTAAAGAATAAATTAAAGACTTTTAAAAAACCAAAATAATATTGAAAGATTTCCTTAGGTGCATTGTACCATCGTTACACACAGCACACATAAACATTTTTCTATTTGAAATATGAGAAACGAGTGACGGTGTACATTAAATTATAGAGTAACCGTCTTTATCTGTAATGATTTTCTTTTATAAAACGACAAATTCAATGCAATGTCAAATAAGTTTCAATTTCTTGCGTTAATTTTTTGATGAAACCCAAATATTTTCATAGAAACAAAAAAATGATCTTAGAAATTAAATATACGTTAAAACCCTGAAAAATCAAAATTTATGCGATGTCCACTGATTTTGGCGTATGTGCTGAGTTCTTCAGAGTACAAAGACAGAGCACCCTCACTGACAAAGGTATGGCATCTGTAATTTATTAATGTGGTTGATCTGTCTTTCCTGAAGAAGGCTAAAGCTTTTGTCTTCCATAATCGGTTGATATAATGTTGGGTTTTATGTTGGGCTTTAAAGACAATTTAATGTTTTACTATATTTTTGCAGCGGTTTTTCTAATTTTAGAGGAATATAAATGTGTAGTGAAAGTTATGTAGTGTCCACATTAATTTTGCTTTCTGTGACTACCTGGAGGAGAAAGAAATGCTCATCAGAAAATACATCCACGTAGATTTTTCCAGAGTTTCTTGAATAAATCGAGGCTCCTTGATATCACCAGCATTATTTTTTTACTTCAATATCAGTAAAAAAAAGTTTGGAGCTATAAATAAGAAATCTGCATCTTTTTTCCCAAAAGTAGAGCAGGCTTGTATGAAAATATATGGGTTTAAAACGCAAGTCATGTTTCCTTTAGTAAACACATCATATATGGCTTCTCAATTTTGTATTTGGTGGACGAAAATACCCCGTTTTGTTATTTTCTGTCTAGATTTAAATTGAACAATGCTTTCTATAATACCGGGAAAACTATATTTGGATTCTTTTAAAAATTGATGGTCTTAGAACTAGTGTCCATTGGAGTGTTAGCAAAATAAAATACATGGATATTAAGTCTGCCTCTATTTGTCTTTTTACTCAAAGAAAAATAATTTATGTAAAGTACTTACATAAAGTACTGTACCTACAGGATAATACTATATGGAATTGAAGTGTATTCTGCAAATAATAGTATACTTTAGGTTCATTTGCATGAGAATCAGCATCGGAGAAAATAAATATTGATGTGGGCAGGCAGCACACGGTTTTCCCTACAGACTCAAATTCGTTTTCACTCTGTTTCTTTATTACATTAAATGGAGTTTCAGTAATCAAAACAACGCAAGAAATTATTTAAAATTACACTAAATTCGCACTTTTAGCACAATTTTCGTTTTGATTCTGGTCGTAATTTGAAGGAAGCGTAGGAAAATTGTGAAAAATTAAAGTAGCTCGAAACCATCCTAGAGTAATAGGGTTAGTTTTATTCTTTGCGCCGTCAATAGTCACGTATGAAACAATAATTTAATTCATACATTTGAGCACATGTGGTCTTTTATTTTAGATTTTGATGGTTTTTACAGAGCATTTAGCAAAATTAGGCAAGCAGTTTTTCCCAGAATGATACCAAACTCTAATCAGCATCAGGATAAAGCACATGTGACTTACAGAATATTGTGAAATCTGGTAGATTAATTTTATAGCAAGAGTGGATAAATACGATTTTTGTGGGCCATTTCACTAAAAGAATCAGCGTTTTTATTCGGAATTATATCAAAGTCTAACCAGCACCAGGTTAAACCTAAATTGGCACATCTATAAAATTATATGAAATTTGGTGAATTAGTTTTTCAGTTGGAGTGGATACATACATTGTACAGACAAACACACACATACAAACACGATCTCTCACACACGCACAGACATCACGCTAAAAATAATTTTGTCGTGTTCTAGAGATTCCAAAACGTGTGACTCCGTCGAAAGCTCGAGTTGCGATTTTTGACACGATTCCAATACATTCCCTATGTATATTACCATGTATGGCAAGAAAAGTAAAAACATACTTTGTTATGGGCACCAATGCAATAAACAGATGCATTGTTGCCCATAACCAACCTAAAATAAATAACTGAAAAATACTTTTTTTATGCCCCCGCCATTTTCACTGAACGCGTGCAGCGGTATAGCGACATAAATCTATCTTATCTGACTGAGTTAGCTAATCTGTATTTTTATCTATTTTCTTAAGTTCGGCTATTTTCTTAAGTTCGACACCGGTTCATAGTTATACTTAATTTTTTTCCTGTTCTAACTAAGTTATATCTTTCAATGTATTTCATTATTACTTTCCTTATATACATAATGTATAAGGAAAGTATTGTGACGAGGTCGAATATTCGAATTCTCGTTTTCGACGGGAGAGCACGTTTCAAGCATCCCTGATCACGAATCAAACACTTTTGAGGTGATGTCTTTGTGTGTGTGTGTGTGTGAGTATGAAAGTATGTGTGTGGGTGGGAGTGTCAGTGAGCCTGTGGAAACGATATCTCACGAACGAATGGAGCGATTTGAATGACATTTGGTACAAAAACCACAATCCGTGAATACTGGATGCCCATTGTTTTTTTAAACGCAATCGAATGTTCAGAACTCCCCTAAATTTTCGAGTGAAAATTTGAAAAAATCATCAAAAAATCAAAACCTTTAATAAAGATACGCAAAGAGACATTTCTTATGTAATTTTTCCTTAGAAAACGATTGAAATAAACTTTTGAACGCTAGCACGATCCGTTCTCGAGATATTGCAAATTTTTCAAATAAATTTATCAAAAAATCCCATAAATTAAAAAAATATATTAATGGTTGAGAAACATGTTCACTTTTCATATGTGATATCCTACGATAAATTTGGTGACATCGTTCTCGTGGATCCAGCTCGTTCCATTCATGAGAAAAGATACTTTGAGTAATAATTTTGTATTTAAACGCCAATAGTCATTTATCTGGTATACGAATATCTTATTTCTCCGTCCATAACGCTTCGCGAGTTTTTGGCGACAATTTTGGCGGAATGTCGTTAACTTGGCGAATCTTTAAATGTTGCCAATTTAACGAAAATCTCGCCAAATGGATAAAAATGACGCTAAATCAATGGAAATGACGACTAATTGACGAAAATTCAATATCTTGGAAAGAATATAAGTATCTACTATAAGAATAACGTTTTTTTTAACTGTAAAAGTAGTGCCCACATCAGTTGTTTTGATAATGCTATGAAAAATTCCAATCTACAGTTAATAACTCTATTTTTACTAAGAAGCCACGAAACAACTATCTGTTGGGGTACAATGAAACTGCAATGAAATGCTCAACTAATTCATAAAACATAAGTTCATAATTCTTATATTGGTAATTTTTGATTGGTAATAACATTTATATTGGTAATCAGGATTTTTTTTTAATAAGAATTATGCGGAAGTTCAGAGTATATGGGTGGTGGTGTCTGGTGTTTCATACATATAAATTATTATAATATAAAGGAATTAAATGAAGATATATGATTAAAAATATCATGAATTATAACTATGGGCTAAATTAGAATACCAAACTTATGAGGAACCGGCACCAGTTGCATCCAAGCGATTCTAAAAAGATTAACGCTACAGGATTGGCCATGGTCTAAAAGTACCTGATGCAAAATAACTAGACCGCAATCGATTTATATTGGAAGTTATTGCCATATTTCCAACCGTTGTTTTTACTTGAAAATAAATCTGATGTGGGCACCACATGACTTTCCTTATATAATGTAATGAATTTACAGTAAAAAAATAGGTTTTTCTTATAGTAGATACTAATATTCTTTGCAAGATATTGAATTTTCGACAATTAGTCGTCATTTTCATTGATTTAGCTTAATTTTTATCCATTTGGCGAGATTTTCGTTAATTTGGCAACATTTCAAAAAATTGTCAAGTTGGCGACATTCTGCCAAATTCTCGCCAAGCGTTATGCACTAAGAAATAAGTTATTATTATAGCAGATAAATGCCTATTGGCGTTCAAATACAAAAGTATTATTCAAAGTATATTTTTTCATGAATGGAAAGAGCTAGATCCACGAGAATGATGTCACTCAATTCATCGCATGGTATAACATATGAAAAGTAACCATGTTTCTCAATAGGAAATATTTTTTTTTATTTTATATGACTTTTTGATAATTTTTTGAAAAATGTACAATATCTCGAGAACGATTCATGTTAGCGTTCTAAAATTTATGTCAATCGCTTTCTAATGAAAAATTACATAAGAAATGTCTATTTGCGTAACTTTATTAGTGGTTTTGATTTTTTGACGATTTTTTCAAAATTTCATTCGAAAATTTAGGGGTGTTCTGAACATTCGATTGCATATAAAAACAATAGGCTACCAGTGTTTACAGATTGTGATTTTTGTACCAAATTTGGTTCGAATCGGTCCATTCGTTCGTCAGTTATCGTCTCTACAGGCTCACTGACACACACACACACACATACTTTCACACACACTAACACACAGACATCACTTCAAAAATGTTTGATTCGTGATCAGGGATGCTTGAAACGTGCTCTCCCGTCGAAAACTCGAATTCGAATGTTCGACCCCGTCACAATACTTTCCTTATACATTATGTATATAAGGAAAGTAATAATTGCGCTAGACTGGCGATATGGCATATTACCAGATAGACATAATTATGCACAAATGTATCAAAAAATTTAAATTTCGTAAAGATATTTGTTTGTTTAGCATCTTGTAAATTCCGTTGGACAACGTAATACGCTTACAATTATTACTTTTCTTATATACAATAATGTATAAGGAAAGTATTCTGATGGGGTCGAAAATTCGAATTCGAGTTTTCGACGGGAGAGCACGTTTCAAATATCCCTGATCACGAATCGAACATTTTTGAGGTTATGTCTCTGTGTGTGTGTGTGTGTGTTAGTGAGTCTGTGGATACGATAACTGAGGAACGTATGGACTGATTTGAACGGAATTTCTAAAAATTACAATCAGTGAATGCTGGAAGCCTGTTGTTTTCTACGCAATCGAATGTTCAGAACTTCCCTAAATTTTCGAGTGAAATTTTTAAAAAGTCATCAAAAATCAAAATCTCTCATAAATTTACGCAAATAGACATTTCTTATGTAATATTTCATTTGAAAACGATTAACATAAATTTTAGAACGCTAGCATGAACCGTTCTCGAGATATTGCACATTTTTCAAAAAAAATTATCAAAAAATTATATATAAAAAAAAATCCTCTTGAGAAATATGTTCATTTTCTGCATTTAATATCATGCGATGATTTTGGTGACATCATTCTTGTGGATCCTAGCTCGTTTCATTCGTGAAAAAAGACACTTTGGATAATACTTTTGTATTTGAACGCCAATAGTCATTTATCTGCTATAAGAATAAATTATTTCTCCGTCCATAACGCTTGGCGGGATTTTGCTGATGAATTTAGCGGAATGTTGCCAACTTGGCGACTTTTTAAAAGTTACTAAAACAAAGAAAATCTCGCCATATAGATAAAAATGACGGTAACTCAATGAAAAGGATAACTATTTGGCGAAAATTAAATATCTTGGAAAGAATATAAGTATCTACTATAAGAATAACCTATTTTGTTTTTACTGTAAAAGTAGTAAATGCATTGCATTATATAAGGAAAGTCATGTGCTGCCCACATCAGATATTTTGTTATTAAGAACGAGCGAACAGAAATTCATTTTCAATTCCTAACGAAGCAAAATCAACATTTGTCTGTATTTTGTTATCCCTTTTCCTTTAAAAGTACAATAGGTAGGGACATGAAAATGTGCTCACATACGTAAAATTTCACAGGTGTGCAGAATCATAATTTCAATAATTGAAATAACTGTTAACAGGTTGCAACACTCATTTATAAACCGCGCATGCTTACTACGTTCCGTGCAAATAACAAGCAAGCAACTTTTAAACAAGCTATGCAAAGCGTGTTCTTTTGTATGCAAAGTAGTTTATTTAAACGTGCTCATGTATATTAAATACGGTTTTGAGATATAAAGGCGTTACTTTGATTTCATTGTTCTTCTGTATTCTAATTTATTTAATTACTTTTTTATATACATAATATAATGTATAAGGAACGCATTGCGAAGGGGTCGAAAACTCGAATTCGAGTTTTCGACGGGAGAGCACGTTTCAAATATCCCTGATCACGAATCGAACATTTTTGATGTCTGTTTGTGTGTGTGTGTCAGTGAATCTGTGGAGACGAAACCGTTCCAGACCGCCCAAACTGCTGCTAAAGTCTTAGGAGAGAGTCGGACTGTCTGGGTCTTCCACATTTCTTATGCAATTTTTCCTTGAAAACAATTGACATAAACTTTAGAACGCTAGCCAGAGCCTTTTTTGAGATATTGCACATATTTCAAATACATTTATTGAAAAAGTCCATAAATAAAAAAAAGATATTAACTGTTGAGATATATGTTCAATTTTCTTATTTAATATCATGCAGTAAATTTGGTGACATCGTTCTCGTGGATCAAGCTCGATCCATTCATGAGAAAAGATACTTTGAGTAATAGTTTTGTATTTGAAAGCCAATAGTAACTTATCTGCTATAAGAATAATTTAATTGTCCGTCCATAACGCTTGGCGAGATTTTAGCGAAGAATTTGGCCTAATGTCGTCAACTTGGTGACTTTTTTAAATGTTACCAAGTTAATGAAAATCTCGCCAAGTGGATGAAAATGACGCTAAATCAATGAAATTGGAGACAAATTGTTAAAAATTCAATATCTTGGAAATGATATAAGTTACTACTATAAGAATACGCTATTACTTTCCTTATATATACATAATGTAAGGGTACATAAGGAAAGTATTGTGATGAAAATTCGAATTCGAGTTTTCGACGGGAGAGCACGTTTCAAGCATCCCTGATCACGAATCAAACATTTTTGAAGTGATGTCTGTGTGTGTGTGTTTGTGAAAGTATGTTTTTGTGTTTGTGTGTGTGTCAGTGAGTCTGTGGAGACGATAACTGACGAAAGAATGGGCCGATTCGAACAAAATTTGGTCCAAAAAGCATAATTCGTAAACACTGGAAGCCTATTGTTTTTATACGCAATCGATTGTTCAGAACCCCCCTAAATTTTCGAATAAACTTTTGAAAAAATCGTCAAAAATTCAAAACCGCTAATAACGTTACGCAAATAGACATTTCTTGTGTAATTTTTCATTAGAAAACAATTGACATAAATTTCAGAACGCTAACATGAACCGTTCTCGAGATATTGTAAATTTTTCAAAAAAATTATCAAAAAGTCATATAAAATAAAAAAAATATTTCCTATTGAGAAACATGTTCAATTTTCATATGTAATACCATGCGATAAATTGGGTGACATCATTCTCGTGGATCTAGCTCGTTCCATGCATGGAAAAAGATACTTTAAGTAATACTTTTGTATTTGAACGCCAATAGTCATTTATCTGCTGTATGAATAACTTATTTCTCCTTCCATAACGCTTGGCGAGCTTTTGGCGACGAATTTGGCGGAATGTCGCCAACTTGGCAACATTTGAAATGTTGCCAAATTAACGAAAATCTCGCCAAATGGATAAAAATGACGCTAAATCAATGAAAATTACGATTAATTGTCGAAAATTTAATATCTTGGAAAGAATATTAGTATCTATTATAAGAAAAACCTATGTTTTTTACTCTGTAAAAGTAGTAAATTCATTACATTATATAAGGAAAGTCATGTGTTGCCCACATCACATTTTTTTTTACTGTAAAAGTAGTAAATCCATTGCATGATATGAGGAAATTCATCTGCTACCCACATGAGATTTTTTAATATTCAAACTCTGAAAATTTAAATATGCGTTTGTATTAGGATTCTCAAATATTGAAGTTATATGTTTATACTTCAAATTTCATATTTATTTGTTAAATTCAGATTTAATTTGAAGTCTTTTATATCTCCATACTTCATAAGCGCGGATCTTTTCAAATCTCGGCCTTTTGCTAGTAGATACAATAACATCATAGTGTTATAAAATGCGGCTAATCTAGATCGATGACTATGTTCAGGTAAAACAGCAGCGCTTTAGGAAAGTTAGAAAGTTGTCCATAATTTCCAATATAATTAAATGGGGTCTGGTTTTCTTGCATGAGATGCTTTCAGACCATAGACAAGTCTATGACGTTGACTTTTTTTTAATTTCTCAGCTGCAACAAGTGTGGCTCCCTCGTTAGTTTAATGTTTCTTTTTAACACTATTTTTACCACTCAGTTGACATTCGTGTTGTTTGAACCTCAATGCAGAAACAGTGATTCATGGATATCTCAGCATCATCAATGTGTAAAAAACATCTCTGTCCAAACTGGGGGATAGAACCGAGGATATTAGAGATGGACCTTCAGTGCTCCAAGCACTGATCTACTGGGACAAGATTGTAAGTTCTCCTCGTCGAAGTAAACTTCAATCTCCTGCTTCTGATATCTAATCGATATTCAACTGACGATATGATTATCCATCCAGGCTAGCCTGCTGTGTGGTCGTGGGGTTGGAACTGACTCCAAAATTCCCAAGATCTACTGAAAATCCAGATGGGTCTTTTCCGACCCCCATTTCATCACTGCATTTCAACAGTAATATTAATTCGTTCTGGCGCCATTGATTATGTCATAATGTTACAGGCGAGTATCTAACCTCAGATCTGCAAACTTGCTAGATAATTCTCTATTCATTGAGCTTCTAGGACAAGATTGAGGATTTTTCTCGTCGAAGTGGACCCATTAAATTTTAAAATGTTTCGCAATATATTGGACATATATAGGAATACAACATAAGCCCTGATTCGTCACACAGATTTATTTCTCTGGAAATTTATTTTTCGAATTCTGCACATCTGAACATTCAGACTTTTAGAATGATATGTAGCCCATACGTTTATGTTAAATCTTTTGTTCAAAAATTGTATCATATTTAAATCTTCGCATCTTATCATATAGTTTAAAAATACTATATGATTCAGTAAACGAATTTCAGTAATAAGAAAGCCACCTATCCCATTTATGTCGAAGATTATTTTATGCTAATCATACACAATTTTTTTTTCAAAATAGTTCTAGTCTATTTCATTTTGCTTCTAGAATAATCTTATTATTTGCTGAAATCGCTTCTTATGTGTTGTATAATTTTACCACTCATACTGCATGAATAAAATACAATTGCTCCTAAAATACTTATTCTACATTCTTATGAACGAACTGAGTGAATAAATGGATGTCACTTGATAGCAGAATATATTTATTCAATTTATGTAGCCCAATCAAAGATGAAAATTAATAATATAAATGTCATTTTTCTTTTTCTAAAACTAATGGTTTGAATTGGAAACCATGTTTTATTCAGTATATACATCACAAATCGCTTCTAAATTTTATGTTGATATTTTATGTGTCTTTATTTATTCTACCATAACATTTATTCCGCAATATTTAGTCTGTTTTTAAATACGAGATTATTTAAATACTAGTGATGCTTTACAGAGGTTATTTAAGTTATTTTGGGATACTATAAATTGCAATTTGAAATTACAAATAAACTAACAACGCCATATTGTGTTGCTCTTGAGCAACTTAAAATCATTGAGTCCGAATTCATATTAGCTCCAATATTTTTCGATAAATCTCATATCTCATGCTTTTGTTAAACATATTTGTTGTGTTCATTTATTATGTAACTGAAACCAAACATGCTTCAGATTACCCAGGGCATTTTTATGATATACCTGGGATCATAAAACCAATATACTTTGCCCACAGTATATTACCATTTACCTTAATGTGCCCACAATATATAACCTTTAGGCTTCTGGAAACTTGAGCAATGCATTTAAGAACAACTGGAATAACAATTCAGCAGATAACTGTTCTAAGGATGGGCAAGATAACTGTTCTAAGGATGGCATCACCTTTATGGAATCAAGCGCATTATCAAAAGAGTTGTACGCATCATTGTTGTTCTAATTGTTCTTGAATATGTTCCTCATATTTTCCTTATCCAATGAACAAGGTGTTTAATTCATTGCTTAACTTTAGGTTTCTGCAAAAGAACACACCTGAATCAAGAAGTCACTGCATTATTTTAGAAAAATGCTTTGTACGTAAAATACTTTGTAGATAAAATTATATGTTAAAGAAAGCTTTGACACTTTGTGTTTTTAAAATTATAAATGTTTCGAAAATAGTTCTACCTTCCCGCTTTAAGTCTACAAAGCTATAAATAATGATATGCTTATTATGATCAACCTGTATATTACAAATATATGATTTTGCTATTTCTGTTTGCTACCACAAATATTAATGCACGAGTAATTTAGTATTTTAAATTAGTTCCTATAAAGAAGATAAGTCATATGCCTATTTCTACTAATTAATGGTTTGTTTTATTATAATGTTAGAAATTATTTTTCTCTGTATCCCTTTTAGATCAGTGTCGTAAGGCGTGACGACATTTTGTAATTTCAATTACGGATGCCAAGCAAGCTAATGAGCAATCTAAATGCAGCAGAGAAAACCAATTGGAGAGCAAACATAGATAAACAGCGTTCATCCCCTTCTGCATCAACGACAAATGGGAGTAGTGGTGTGAAATCAAAGGGGGAAATAAAAATGTGCCCCAAAGTTTGTTCCAGAAAGTTCGACAGATGTGAATTTCGACAACGAGTTAGCAACATGTATCTTGAGTTTGTGCAGAAAATATCTACTGTGAGCGTTAGAAGAAAGCGTGGCTCCGGAATATGATGTGTAATAGTAGCTTCCAGCATAGTGATTGCGCGATTAAGTGTCCAAATGCAAGAGACTAGGTATTTATGCTTACATTTGTCACTAGTTATCACGGAAGGCACACACACACTTAGCGGTTATCTAATAATGAACAATTAGTTCGTACGAATCACCGTCGTAATAACGAGCTCTTGTATTTTAAACTAAAAGAACTATTTTGAGTTTCGGTAGATTATACTAACGAGTCTAAATAGATGTGTCATGTATATTATGTGTATAAATATGTATATTAATGAAATATTGGTAGCGCGAGATGTATTATAAAAATGGAGTTATGAATAATATTATGAATATTCAAGATTTATCTCTATATATGAAATTAAATATTAAATAAATTGATCAATTTAGATAAGTGTGTTTATTTATATCTTGTGTATTTGTCTCTCCGGCTTGGGAACCGGGAGTTTACATGCTCCGCCCTTAGTGAAGGCATCAAAGGTAAGTAATTTTTGATAAGGACAACTTTACCTTATGACAATCAGTAGTAGCAGGATTTGCCAGCCAGCGGCCATTAAATATAACAACCAGTTTTTATAGCAATCAGTTATCTAGCATTAGTTATCTGCCATTTAAACATACACATGTACATTAAAAAAAACTATTTAATTTTAATACTTTTAAACATCAGACTTAGGAATTATGTGTATATTTTTGTGTATTTAGAAATATTACCGTTAGTCAGACTTTTAGGATAAATAAAATGTGCGATGATAATTGTACGTGTATTGAAAACAGTTTTTAAATACATGCTCTAAAAAGTGCAATACAAATTGCATTGCACCTATAAATACATTGATGTATCAATGATTTTAATGCCCATATATTTTGCCTTTAAATTCATGTTAAATCATCGTTCATTCAAAAATTACAATTCTTTTAAATCGTTTATAAATTTGTGTCAGGTTTGGAATGTAATGCGAAACCCCGTTAAAAGGAATCATCTTGTATCCCATTTTCTAAACATCTGCTCTTGCGTGTATCACTTTCTCCTCCTCTGGCATATAATTTTTCGTCTCCCATAACGCTGTGTATTGAATTTTAAGTGGGTCGTAAAAGACTGCAGAGAGTGTAAGTTTTCAAAAGGAAAGGCATGTGGAAACTGCTTTTTAGTATATTATATAGCCCATCCGTCTTCAACATTTTTATTGCAGTATCCTAATTTGGGAAAAGTTTGTTCTATGAAACATTTCAAGCGCTACGTTCTGAATAAAAATTTGCCGCAAAGTATTTTTCCTTCTCAGCTATTTAGTGAAACTCTGAGTTTCAGCTGCTCTTAGATTTTAAAACAGTTTATGATATACTAGCAAATATGCTCAACATTGCTAGTAGATTTATTTATAGTATAATAAATAAGTACATAACGTGTATATATATATGTATATATATATATATATATATATATATATATATATATATATATAACAAGGGGTAAGGAGATTAGTACCTTAAGTACCTGCATCACATATACGATTAATAAAAACACTTTGATATTAATGTGTAGTTACAAAACATTTTTTCACTCATCTTTACCCCATGTAATTCTTATTCCAGTCCTTAACTTATATATGGAATAGGGGAAAAGGGGTATTTTATACCAATTCAGTACCTATTTTATTTATAATGTTTACATATCATATTTTTTTTTTAATTTTCAACAGATTGTCGTATAGTCTTTTTGATATCACATTTACATTTCAGTAAATGTGATTCAGATGATCATTCTTCCTTTCACTTTTGCTGTACGGAGCATTTTCCATTAATGATCCATCTCAGGTATATATAATACAAGTATATATATATATATATATATTAGAAAGTAATAATAAATATAATTAATTTAAGTAATCGTGAAATAGTAATATCATCATAGATGCAACCGCGCATCGCAGAGCTATGAAATTTGGCAATCGGTGACCCGGCGGGGGGGGGGGGAGGTGACACGTGAAAACCGATTTTTAAAATTTAAATTATTTTCTTTGTTATTTAATGTTTTATGCGATTTCGATCGTTTTTCCCCCTTTCTCCACCATTCAGATGCCATAGAAAAAAACAAATCACATGATCGGAAAGAGCAGACAAATGCGAGTAAAAATATATCAATTTCAAAACTCAGGGTCAAATTTTAATATTTTTTAAAGATTTTAAAACAAAAGTCACTTTCGGCTAAAAAAACCCGAACTTTTTTTAATCCTCGCATCGGGAACAGTACCGCCAATTTCGATTAATAAATTGCATTTTTAGAAAGCTCAAATATCAGGCTTTCTTACAAGCTCAATCTGATCAAGAAATAAGAAGACGTAGCCGCACGATCCGGATTTTAAGGAAGGAATGATTTACAATTTCTCGGCCGAACAGTTAAAGCAGGGATCGACTTTTCACCCACATGCGCGCAGACGCACGGTGTTTCTATGGTGGAGGGTGGGTGGGTGAGATGATGACGTCACGGTTCTGAAGAGGTTCTAATAAGGCTCCTCTATATACGAGCTGACTCATCATGCATATTGAAGCCCAATATAGCTGTAAGCGCAAACCATTAGCATTAGCTCTATTTGCATTTTCACTTTAGGAAGTATAATTGAAACAATTATGGGTGGGTATTCTTCACCGAACTGCTCTAATCATTCTAGAATGGGATTTGCGCTATTTCGCTTTCCTAGAAACGAAGAAAGAAGAAAACAATGGCTAATAAATAATTGGATACCCGGTACTGGAGCATA
The DNA here is from genome assembly GCA_951213105.1 of Amaurobius ferox. Lineage (NCBI taxonomy): Eukaryota > Metazoa > Arthropoda > Arachnida > Araneae > Amaurobiidae > Amaurobius > Amaurobius ferox. Next base: position 124,782,386 of record OX578139.1, read on the forward strand.
CTTCTGTGAGCTAATTTCTACAATATTCTAATTGAAATGTCTTTTTTTATATAAAATTCTTATTTTAAACACTTATTTTATAATTTCTGCAACTGTAGTATGGAACCCTATGGGCTTCAATATGCTTGATAAGTCAGCCTGTAGTAGAGGAGCTCTAGGTTCTAACGTCAGGTTTCTGACGTCACGGTTCTGATGAGTCACGGTTCTGACGAGGTTGCGTCAGATAGGCATAGCGAAATTGAATGAAATATTCGATATTTGGGGCTGCCGAATGATGAATGTACGTCATTAAACTAAAACAAACCATCCATTTTATTGGTATAAATTATTATTTTCGAAATAAATTACTTTTCATATTAAATTTCAATTTGCTTGAAATGCATTTATTCATTTTTTTAAAAACGTCATTTTTACTTACAACTCAACCCAAACCTTTCACTTTGTTGTGTTAGCAGTTTCGTTGGAACGGTTTATCCGTATCAAGATAAGAATATATTTTACTTCAATATTGTTCTTTTAAGAACATAAACTTCTCTTTCTCTTTTCACAACATTAAGTATTAAGTATATTTACACGTTTATAGTGTATTTTATTTATATTGTTTTAAAATTGTTCTGATTTAAACAGGGGCTATATATTGTTCTGATTTAACAGGTTTTCGACTTCTATTCTACAATTATATTTTTATTTCTGTTTAATTTGAAAACATTCTATTCATTTTAGAGTTTATTGGGTGTTTATAATTTTGTTTCGTGTTTTTATTAAAAACGTCATATTTTAAATGACGGAATTAAGAGCTTTGCATATGGTCATTATAAAATTTAAACGATTGAATTATGGTGGATTGAATTGTGCCGATGCATTATATACATCGAGTGGTGGTTGGGACCACAATTAAAGAACTTAAACACTGAAGAAATAACGAAATAAATGAAAAGAAAATTATGGAGATTGTCGCGGTGCATTGATGCATTAGGTGGTGGTGGGAATTAATTCTGGTGGTGGTGGGAAAATTAATCTGTCATCAAGATTACTATAACTGTCTAACAAGGCGAAGATATAATAGAGTTGAACAATTTAAAATTGCAAGTAAAGACATCAGATATATACTGTTGAGCAAATTAAAATGGGATCATCCACCTATGATGATAAACGTCATATTTTAAATGATTGAATTAAGAGCTTAGCATATGGTTATCATAAAATTTAAATGATTGTATTATGGCGGATTGAATTGTAGTGATGCATTGTATACATCGGGTGGTGGTAACAGTATACAGAGTGAAATTATTATATTTATATGAAATTATTATATTTATTAGAAAATTACGTTATATTTTAAATGATGGAATTAAGAGCTTAGCATATGGTCATTATAAAATTTCAATGATTGAATTATGGTGGCTTGAATTGTGGTGATGCATTGTATACATCGTTTGGTAGTAACAGTATACAGAGTGAAATTATTATATTTATATGAAATTATTATATTTATATGAAATTATTATATTTATATGAAATTATTATATTTATATGAAATTATTATATTTATTATATTTACAAATGTCATCAGTGATTGCTTTCTATACGGTATTTGGCCAAGGGTCAATTAGAAACCGAATAAATGTTTGCTTTTTATACGGTTTTTGTTCTAGGGACAATTAAAAATCGAATAATTGATTGCTTTTAATACGGTTTTTGGTCTAGGCACAATTAAAAACAGAATTAGTGTTTGCTTTTTTATAAGGTTTTTAGCCTAGGGACAATTAAAAACATAATTAGTGTTTGGTGGTATCTGGCTGATATATTTGGGCCATGCTCTTGATACCCATGCGAATATCCTCATCAGGATATTCGCATGGGTATCAAATTCTATTTGAAAATGTCATCAGTGATTGCTTTTTATACAATTTTGGCCTAGGGACAATAGAAAACCGAATTAGTGTTTGCTTTTTATAAGGTTTTTGGCTCATTATGCTAGAATGAATTGTGGCGATGTATTGTTTACATCGGATGGTGGTTGGGACCACAATGAAAAAACTTAAACACTGAATAAATAAAAAAATAAATAAAAATAAAGTTATGGAGATTGTCGCTGTGCATTTATACATCAGGGGGTGGTGGGGACAATCCTAAAAAAAAAAAAAAACTTTTTTTCGCTGAGTAGCATCGTTAAAGCAGCATCGTTATTTCTTAAATACTAAATTCACATTCAACATCATCAGTCTCAAAAATATATTCATGTCATTTGCGATGCAATACTAACAATGCAGACAAACGGATACAATTTCATTTATCTAATACAAAAAATAGAGGAGCATACCTCTATAAAGAAAACATAGGCGCAGCTGATCCTAGCTGTGAGTACACATCAAAGGGACTCTTTTCATAGGGTTACAGGTACAGAAATCTTCAAAATCTCACATATTAGTTCACAAATATTAGAATAAATTCACTTTACAAATTAATTTTCAAGAACCCCCTAGAACAATATATTTCATCTTGAAATTTCATTATTAGTTTTAACGTCAATAAACTAAAACCAACTCTGTTAACTTCACGGGGTTATGGCGCCAGCGAGTTTGCCACGGTCAGAATTTTCAAGGGTAGAGAACAGGCTAGTCGCCGAAGGCAGCTATTTATAAATAAAACAGTTACTAAATTGGTATAAAATACCCCTTTTTCCCTGTTCTATATATAAGTTAAGGAATTGAAAAATAATGACATGTGGTAAAGATTGGTTAATACAATTTCTTAACTACACCCTTAGATTAAAATTTTATTATTATTATCCCTTAAATTAATTAATTTCAATCCCTTTATTACTATAAATGTTATTATATAATCCCTTAGATTAAAATTTTATTCGGCATATCCCGAAATATAGACGTTGAAATGGTAACAAAAGTCATTTCCATACCACTGTCCCCAGTGCAACATTTATTTAGACATATTTCGAAACATGTAAATTTAAAAATAGTTTTCCAAAATGTTACCGATATAACAATGTATAAAATATAACTGATATAATATCAAAAATGTAACTTATATAATGAAAATGTAGCTGATGTAACAATATCAAATACATAATACCGTTTATTTATTAAATAGTATATATTTTATATTAGTTTATTTGCTATTCAAAAATGATAAATTGAATGAAAATCGACTGATGATTAACTTGAAATCTAGTTTGAATATATTTCATTTAACAAATGCCAAGCAATTGACCACTAGGTCATTAGGCCACGAGCTCTCCAATACTTTGCAACAATACAGTCCAAACTATTTAGTGCAGAACACTCGTCCAGATGAGCAACAGTCATGGGTTGTCCAGACGTACACAAAACGCAGTCAGGCGGAGCAGTTAAATTAAAACTAAACAAATAGGCACCAAGACAGTCATGTCCGGCCAAAAGTCTAAACAGTGCCACTGCTGCAGCACGAGGAGAATCGGGAACACAATAAGATCCGCAAAGCACAATCCAATGTTTGTCTCTAGAAGACTGAGAAGACACACTACGAAACGATTGCTTGAATATCCTTTCAATCTCTAATTTAGCAGAATGAAGTAGCAAGTCTCTGCAAGTCCTTTGAGGGATACTAGTTCCTTTTTTTGCTAGAAAATCCGCCTTCTCATTTCCTTGAAAGCCACAATGAGTTGGCACCCATTGAAAAGCAACTCTTCTCTCAATGTCCCCCAAAAGTTCTCTACAGTTCTGTACACAGGAGCTCGTATTCTCCTGGATACCGGTCAAAGAATGCAGAGCAGAAGTAGAATCTGAAAATATCACTATCTTCTCAAATGGAATATGACGGACAGTAAGTTGTTGGAGAGCTATATGGATAACCTCGACGTCTCCATCGAAGTGGCTTGTAAATGATCCAACATGCATATAAAAAAAAAAAAATTCACTAAAAACACCGGAACCAGCAGTTTAAATAAATGAATGCTGTAGTATAATAAAAAAATCAAACAACCTTGTAAGAAAAGTTATTTTTTTTAAATATTCGAACACAATAATAAGTGTTATACTTTAAAAAAGAGTTTGGGCATTTTTTGGAAACTTCTCGTGTCACAAATTATTTACCTATGTTTGTCTATCGTACAATTATTCCAAAAGCCAAAATAATAAATATTGAATAATCTATAGTTAACTTTTGTAGAAATCCAGTCCTTCCCAGTCTAAACTCTAAAAAATGACCAAATTTGGTAAATAAGTCACTTCCGGTAAACCTGAAATAGATTGGTGAAATCAACAAAAATCTAAATTAAAATACTACATATGCTCAAACGCAATGCTTAAATGCTTGTTTTACACGTAACTTTTTACGACGAAATGAATGAGACCAACCCCTTTATATATATATACTCTAAGACTAACCGTTGAGGAGATATTTTAGTTTTTTCGCATTTTTGCAATGTCGCCTTTAAAAATATATCCCATGGCATATAAACATGAAAATTTAATTGACACTGCAAATTCAGTGTCATATCAAACAGTTATAAACATTAGTTTGTACAATTGAACTCAATTTAATGATTTATGACAGAAATAAAAATGTCGAAAGCCCAGGCCAACCGCTTAAAAAATCTATAAAATTTAAACTAACAAACTACATATGCTCAAATATATTAATAATGTTTTATATGTCATTTTTAGCGAATAAAATGTCTTAGACCAACCCAATTTCTCCTAAACTAACAGTTCATTAGATATTTCATCTCTTTTCTGCATTTTTGCCACGTCGGCGTAGAAAATACGTACAATCGCCAATTGAAAACGAAAATTGAATTTAAACTGCAAATTCAGCGAAATTTCATATAATTATTCGTGTTATTTAATTGTTATTTATAAACTAAAATCAATTTAATGAATTAGGGGAAAAAATGGAAAATGCATTTCAATCTGCAGGAAAAGTCATGGCGGTCTGTATGAACTTTTTTCTGTCTTTGTGTAGGCTTAGTACTTCATCCTTAAAATTGCTTATATAGGGTTTTTTACTTTTGTTAGCACCGGTTTTGCTTATGTAATGAAGATAACTAATAAACCACCAATATTGAAAGAGAGTCTGGGATGTGCTTGTCAAGGAAATCGGTCGAGAATAACTATCATTGCATTCACTGCAGACGATAGTATATTTTTGTCTGTTCCCATTAATTATTTTTATATAATTTTGAAAGTTGCTTTACACCATGAATTCTCTAAGTTCGGTCTAAATATTTTCGTGTTTTGATTCTGAAAATACTGGTATGGGGGTATAGTCGTTACTCTTTTAATTCGCTTCCCTTTTGGGTGTTAATATGGATTTTTGTTTCTTTTAACCACATTGTTTTATATTCTTTGATGCAGTCATGCTTTTCTAATTATATGAATTAGTTTGCTTTAAAGCAGGTTTTGTTGATTTGATCATTCCTCCTCCAGATTGTACATTTCATCCTTTTTGATTGCATGGATTTGTTTGTTACATCTTTCTTTGGTTTGCTAATTTTATCATTACTACTTCATATTGCACATTTTATTCCTCTTTTGTTGTATGGATTTTTTTGCCACACTTGTTGGTAAATTAGTAATTTGACAAGTCATCCTTCAAGCCTTCAAGTTGTACATTTCAACGCTTTTGGTTGGATTTATTTATTTCATTTTCACTTCGATCGGCAAATGATTATTTTTACTTCTGGTTAGGCATGGTTTATACTCTTTGGTTGCATGGATTTGCTTGCTACCATTTTGGTTGTATTGGTAAGTTCATTATACGTCCATTAGCTTGCACATGTTCTTCCTCTTCAGTTGTATGTGGTTTTTGTGACTTTCTTATTTTCTATTGTCGTGTAGTCATAGTTTTTGGTATGATCTTATTGGATTCTTGTTCGCTATTATTATTCCTTTATGACTTTTATAGTTCGTCTTATCTTTTCTACGCTATACCAATTTTGTTGGTGTAAATAAAATTAACACAATGATCATATTGAACTATCCAAAGACAAAAGTACATACGTTGTTGGAACTTTTCCAATCACGAAAAAGTTTTAAGAAGAATGAAATATTGACAAATTTTATTTAAAACCTTAAATTCCATTGATAAAATATGTTCATTAGCATTTAAAAAACAGTAAATATGTATGGAAATAGTAACCGAATGATGTGGCTTGAAAAATGGTCACCAGAAAAAACATTTTTGTTCAGTAACAAAAAATAATTCCCACTGAAAGTAAGTTCACGTTTTCAAACCTACAAAATATAGCGTGACAAAGGAGGGAGGGAGTTCGTACTAAAACAGATAATTGCCCATCTTCAATGTAATGACTGCTCTGTTTTATTTATCCTAATGGAAAAGGATCTTTTCTGCCATCGAAATCGGTTGAAAACTTTAAATCAACTTATTACGAGTATGTTGTTATTAACGAAGTACTTCTATTTTTAGATTACACAAAAGTATCTTCAAACTAATTTCCAGACCATATTGAAAAGTCTGAAAAAGTAGAAAAAAAAATCAGCAAATGAACTAAAGAGAAATCCCCTTGCGCAATAATCAAATGCCTCAGTAATAAGACATTAAAAAGTAAGTTTGAAACGGTTGATTACGGTAATTACACTAATTGCTATGAAGATGCTGATCTCTAGCAAGGAAAAAATTATTATGTTAACGATTTTCTCATTACCTGCGATAAGAAAATAGAAGAACGGTGTATTTCGGTTCGGGTAAATGTTCTATCACATTTCAGGTGTTGGAGAAATAAATAAGTTTCTTCAGCGTCATTTCAGTACAACTTCATTTGCATGAAGAAGGTCCAATAGAATTTATTTCACAGAACTCTTTTGTTATTTAAAAATGGCTTATCTCAATGTAACGTAATTCCAAACGAACTTCATTACATAAGTAAAAGGTTATGTTTTATTTCTGTTAAGCGGTAGCATGTTGAAATTACACTTAATCAAATTGTATAGTAATCTGATATATCCGATACATGACTTTATCTGCATTTTAAAAAAAACATAGGCAATCACAGCACCTGGCTTAGAAAGTGCTCTTAAAGAAGTTATCGGTTGTTTCAGCGGGTCTCAAGCGTTCTGGGTTCACGGCGTGCTAAAGTTCTTGAGTATTTTTTCACGATGCCCTAAGCCAAAACAAATATCTAAAAGTTTCGTTCATATATATTTAACGTATCGTTTATATTTTTTTAAAGTATCGTTCTATAAGTATACTTTATATTGCTAAAATATGCATAAATTTAATATAATATGTATAAATTGTAAACAATTATATTTTTATTTTATCTTAAATAAGCACAAGAAGAATTACGTTTTTAATACCAATAACACCATGCATAGATTGCTTATGCACTTATATTCACTTTTTCACTTTGATTAGCCGATGCCTACAATGGAAGCAGAAACTTGAGGTATGCTACAGTTTTTCGAACGTCTGTGGAACCAACGTATTCAGACCTACCACGTAGGTAGGAATACCTATTCAGACCTACTACGTAGGTAGCACATTTAGAATGTCATGCAAATGACATGTTGAACGATGTATCCTGGAAACTGTGTATAAATGGAGGTAATTGTTCGTGAGTTCTAACAACAGGTGTTTATTGCTGTGTTTCACTGAATATTTAAAAATACGTGCTGCGCCCCGGAGCATCATGGCCCACATTTCTTTAAATAATTGAGATAGTTTATTTTGAAGATCTCTAAAATGAGTGAAACGAATTCAGATATATTACTCGTTGCATACACAGGAGTCCCAGGCTCTTACCCTTTTAAGCCTCTGTTACACGAGATGATTGTACTACAGCAGTAGTCATGAGTAATTGTTTCGTATGTGTGACAGCCTACTTACAGCGAGTTCAATAAAACATATTCAATTCTATGTGCTTAAAGCTTTTTTCAACAGTAGTTACATAATTTTGTCGCGCCGATAGAGTTTCGCTTCACGTGGCAGGTTAATCGCCACTATTGAACCTGAGTAGCGGTTACAGATAAATACTCCCCTCACAGCAAAGATCGTCACATGTGTGACTAAGGCTCCTCTATATACGAGCTGACTCATCAAGCATATTGAAGCCCATCATAGCTGGAAGCGCAATCCATTAGCATTAGCTCGATTCGTATTTTCACTTTAGGAGGTATAATTGAAATATTTATGGGTGGTTGTTCTGCACCGAACTACTCTAATCATTCTAGAAAGGGTTTTAGGCTATTTCGCTTTCCTAGAAACGAAGAAAGAAAACAATGGCTAATAAATAAGTGGATATCCGGTACTGGAGCATACTTGTGTGAGCTAAGTTCTATAATATTCTAATTGGAACTTCTTTTTTTATATAAAGGATTTATTTTAAGCACTTATTTTATAACTTCTGTAACAGTAGTATGGAACCCTATGGGCTTCAATATGCTTGGTAAGTCAGCCTGTAGTATAGGAGCTCAATGTGTGACAGTGACGTTGTAGTCACGTGACACATGGGTCACAATGTGACATCATATTTGTGACTTCTATGCGACGTTACGTAGTAGTAACTTTGTAACTTCATTGTGACTATATTTCTGTGATATTTCCACAATTTAATTAACACGTAACAATGTGACGACATTACAATGGCAATCACAATGTGACGTCACAAACAAGTTAATATGCGACGTCACAAACGATCATGGAAATGCTCAAAATGACTTCGCTGTGAACTCAATATGACATTGATGAGACGTACTGCGACGTCCTGTGACGGCCCAAAGTCAGTGTGATGTAAATCTTACGTCACTGTGAAAAAAAATGCTGTTAGTGTTGTGACGGCTTGAATTGAGCATGTTTAATTCTGCTCGCTGGGAGCGTTTTACTACGATGATCACGTGACTTAGTCACTCCGAAAAAGCGCTAAAGGTGACCGTGTCATAACGTATACGTCTCGTGGTCTCTACTGGTATACTGCTTTGGTTGCGTTGTGTGCTGAGGTTATTGTCTTGTGGTTGTTTTTCTCAGATTAACTTATTCGCCACTATGCCTAATAGTAGCTATGCGTAACACGCTAATAGTCCCTAATTGCTGCGGCAAGTTCGTCGCTGCTACTAATAGTGGTGAGTAAAGTCATGTTGTGTGGCATAGGCTTAACTGCATGTGAAAAACTAGTAGCGGCTAATTAATTTATTCCTTGCTTTGGCGATTAAAAAACCCAGACCTCGCGACTGACCTGAGGGACAGTAGCTATTTGTGTGGCCGGTTGTAGCGGCGAGTGAAATTTTTCAAGTAACAGAGTCTTTAGACGTAACAATTCACTGACTTTGGGAAGATTATCCTATTTCGACACTAAGAAATTTATTCTTGAGAATGTTCTAGAATGTTCTTGCATTTACTAAAACAAATAACTTTCCTTTCTGTTTGGAAAATAAATATGAAGGGTTTTTTTCTATAAAGTACTTTATAATGAATGCGTAAAACACTTAAGTATTAATGCTAGCAAACATTTCTTGTATTGTATGTGTAAGCATATATAAATTATTATATATACTTGCTATGCTTATCATTATAATATAAATATGTTTATTGGTTTATTATTAATTCATTTTAAATTAAATTTTACGTTTCAATAATTTGCATAAAGTTTTAGTGAATAACTTTAAAATAATATAGACAGAAATAATTTAATTTCACATCCCGTTAACTAATTAATTTTTGAAATTTCTCATTACGAAAGAAATTTGTAGCCTTCTTGAAATTAATAAAGTAACATGTTTATTAAACGCGGATTTTTTTAAACAAGGAAGACTTTATTTTCTTTTTCTATAGTAATATGACTTCCATGTTTACAGCGATAGATCACTTATTTAAAACGAAGATAAAAAAAATTTAATTAAAGGATGGTTTTTGACGTCGTAGAAATTAAGAAAGCTGTTTTTTACTTAATTAAATAATAAATTAATTTCATTTAATATAATATTTGAAAGAACTCCATTTTGGGATGCATGTAGATATTTGTATTTTAAAATATGACTATGAGAATTCAAGGGTTTGTAGCTACATATGCATATATCAAATGACACGATTCAGAGGTAGAAAATGAACAACTAAACATGCAGTTATTCGAAACATATTGTTCAAATCCATAATTTCTTTCTTAAAATCTCACTTCATGAAAATTTAAACTTGTTGGATGTGAAAAATTTACTGACCAAGTCAAACTTACGTAAAAAGGCAAAAAAAAAAAAGTCCGTTTAATATGTCAGTAATGTTAAATTAATATTACGTGAAATAAATAAATCCATTCAATTATTTATTACGTAAAAATTAAAATTTATTAAAAAAATAAGCATTTGAGAAATATGATCATAGAACGTGCAATGATTGACATAACAGCGAGAATAGTCGTAACCGATTTTCCATATAAAGTTGCATATGAATAAACTTATTTAACGATACTTATTATTTTAATTTTCCTGTCACTTTTTAATTTATTTATATTAAAACATGCAGTATCTCAAGAAGTATTCATTTCAGGATTTTAAACGGAGTAACATTCGATTTGTAATTATAATTTGTTTTATAAAATAACTGGAACGAATTACACGTCGTTTCCCGGGTCCTAAATAAACGTCTACTAATAAATAATACGAATAATGAAGCCCATTTCGAACTTTCATGAAAACGCGAACAAAGAGCAACGTGCATGACACGAAATCACGTCTAAATCATTAGTACGAAGAGAATTGGAGAGGTTTAAAACACATGAAAAGCATCAGAAGCGTGGGGATTGGTTTCACTAAGTTCAACAGCTCCGAGAAAAGGATATAATCCCCTTTCTTCACTCGGAGAGTGGATTCAACTGACTCTGGCAATAGCGGGATTCGCTTGCTGCTAGCGGTCTGATAAAATCAAAGACATGCCTGGGGTAAAAAATTATAATTAATCAATAGCTGGGTTTATGACAATTTTTTCTGGAATAATCTGTGATATTTTAGGCAAGTTCTGAAATAAAAATGAATTTTTGATGGTAAGTTAATTTTTGTATATCGTAATATAAAAATCAGAGATATTTAAAATATATGAAATGTATATATTTTTTAAAAATTCACTGAAAATCTTCTAATAATTGTATAGAATCTAGTCACTGTATTTGAAAGTGCATTTTTTATATTTTTCCGATAGCATTTATCATCTACTAGCTTTTTACATCTAGTTAATCCTCCTTCACACAATGTGAATGTACTCGCCATCATTAGTAGCAGCGACTAACTGGCCACATCAGCTAGAGATGTCATAAAACATTAACTGAATTGCTAATCAAAATTGTCAGTTATGCAAATTATAACAAGATGAGTTTAATGAATTTGCAGTTGTAATCTTCAAAAATGATTTTAGTCCTTGATATATATATAGAGGATGTATGTAGGAGATGTATATAGGGTATGTTTATAGGTATCTATATAGGGGATGAAACAGCTGTCTTTTATTAACTTCCCCTTTTCCGAAAAGGAATCTAAAACAAAATGTTCACACTGTACTAAAGAGTCAAACTATTTCACTTCACACATATATAGATATTTAGAAAATACATTTTGCTATAGTTCTTGTTAGAAATTCTGAAATGATTAAAATGCCAATTATATAGGCAGAAATAAATATGTAATACATCATTCCATATATGTTATAAAAATATGAATTATGGCATTTATTTCATATGTATTAGTATAATATTTTATATGAAATTCTCGAATATATGTTCAAATTAATAGATTTTGTGATGATATCATATCATTTGTATACTCAACAAATAGCATATTTCAATTCAAACTGGGTTAAATAGAAATGATATTGCAGAATTATCTACAGTTAGAAAGTTTAATTAAAATTACCCCATTTTTATTAATAGTGGCTTTCATTTAAATATTTATGAATTCTGATTAAAAGATGGATATGTGCAATGACCAATATTATTTCACAAATTTAAATCTCCGAGTAAATTGAAACATCGCCTCAAAAGATTTTTAAATTTAATCAAATGTGATACAAATTCGTATTAATTTCCTATATATACGCCATGATAAAAAAAGTTTTAGAAGATTATTACTATCGTTCGAATTTGAATTCATGATTTAAAGTCATTGATATGATTTTTGCCGTATAGCTAATTATGAAATGCGTTGTTATTACAGTTACTGGCATAACAATTTATAACTGAAACAAAGCTTATTACAGATATAAAACTACTGAGTAAACAATTTATGCAGGAAACAGTATTTCAGAAATGAGTTTCTGCCCTACTATCTCATACAAACTTATTACATATTTCTTTACGTTAATTATTGAAACATTCTGCATTCATAGTTTTCATATATTTTAATTTCAGTAGTTATACATTTTTAATGAATATGTTCGTACAGTTTTATATTTCCTTCAATAAATCGGATTTGCACGTTTTAGGACATACTGGTACACCTTCTAACTATTTTAATATATGTGTGGTAGCTGCGGACTTTGCTCCTGTCAAAGACATCCATCGAAGATGCTTGGAACCTGTACCAGAATTATAAGTTCGGAGTCGAAGCTAGCTTTTGCTCTAAACGTATAATGTCGGTCTTGTAAGCACGAGGTCCCGATTTCGGGTCTGGCGACGCACAATAGCTACAATGGTTACCTTGGACATAAGAGCACGAAAAAACCGTCTGTCTCCAAAGATCTCACCTCTCAACACGATATGACAACACCACGCTGAACCTGAGGCGCGCACCACTCCCTTCCTGCTTGACGTCACGCTTGAGGCGACACGCTTCTCAGCCATTCAGCCCCTTAACTGAGTTTCAGATGGGGACACGCGGGGGTCTGGAATGGCTCCCTCCTCGCCGAAATTCGACCCCGGCTTCTCATCAGGGGGGGAGTGAGTGGCAGCTGCTGACTCTGATCCTGCCAAAGACATCCATCGAAGATGCTTGGAGCCTGTACCCGAATTATAAGTTCGGAGTCGAAGCTAGTTTTTGCTCTAAACGTATAATGTCGGTCTTGTAAGCACGAGGTCCCGAGTTCGGGCCTGGCGACGCTCAGTGGCTACATCTGTTTCTATTACATGTACAATGCATTGTAGGGAAACTACAAATAATAAATACAGGTAAAACAATAACATCGACAATAGGAATTCCCCTCTAGTCCTGCTGACTACCTCATCGTGACGAGGGGTCGCACTGGGAGGAATGCGTGAAGTACGTTTGGTCTTGAGTTTTCCTCCTGGTAGGGTCACCCTAAGACTGAAGGCCTCTTCTTTTTTCCCAAGCTAATTGTCAATAGGAAATATTTGAAACTCCGACAGACTTCCACCAAGGAGGATATTCCATACTCCTGAACTTCTACGTGCAAAGGTGTTAACTTAACAGAAGCCGCAACTATTCCGAACTCCGTGAATCTGAGGCTACTCCTTCTCATCTTCCTGACTGTATGGAAACCTCTTTTAGTCCTCTAGTAGAGGACTAGGAGGGGGTAACATCGTTGTTTTATAGGCAATGATCTTTTGGATATGACCTAGCATAATCTAGGTCATAAAGCTTTGCAACAACATAATAAAAATGACCCCCAAAAATAATCAAATGAGAATTTACTAGGTAATCGGTTAGTCGCGGGATAATAGGAAAACGTGTCTTAGGGCTACGGGGAAAAAAGAAGAAATACATTCTTACTGTGAATGCTGTTTCATTAAGACAGTCATAAGTGGACTAGAAAATAATCATGCTGCATTTGAAAAAGGCGTTAAAAATGGATGTGCTTGTTGTGCACTTAAAATTAATCGCTTATTTAAATAATAAACATCTATACAAAATGCACTAACTGACTGATGGGGTGGCGTATCGTGATTATCGACTTATCGACCCTTCCACTAAAGATCTGAGTTTGGGTTTGCTCTCAATCCATGCATCTCAACTTCAAAATCAAGGAACAAATCTAAATGTCAAAAATTCGAGTTAGAGTGAATGGTGCGGTGAAATAATCAAAATACTCAAAACCACTTTTCAAAATGATCGAGCTCTTCTACTAGAACCAGAATATCGGTTTTGATCTCATTCGATCTGTCCTATTTTCTAAGTTGACAAAACAATCTGATGTTTTGAAAATTTTGCATTAGGGGTAACGATCAAAAGAATAATAAAAAAATCGCATTGTTTAATCGTAGAGCACTTCCACTCTAGTTGGAATCTTGGTTTTGGTCTCATTTGATTTGTAACAGCTTCCAACGTAATGGTGAAAATTCGAATGATGGTTGGCGATGCAAAATACATTTTCAAAACTCTCACCTATCTATACATAAAGAGCTTCGACCCTGAAATTTGCCGAATTATAAGTCGAAGCTCAAATTAGAAAACATCCCCGCAGTCAAAATTACAAAACTTTATGGGCGAATAAAATTCTGTTAAAAAAACATATTGAAGCCATTTTGACACTTCTGATTCTATTGATGTCAATGGAACGTTATTTTTTGGTGCTTTATAACTTTCGTATAACAATCCACTTTGATATGTGTTGACGAGTTTTTTAGATTTTGACATCTTCTTTCCAAACATTGTAGGCCATTGCGCTGGTAAAATTCGATTTCCCGATATGATGGCGAAAATCTCTTTTTCGAAAAATTCCCATGTGATGTCAAGAACCGAGTATTGGAGAGCGGGGTGCGCGCGCTAATCAGTGTCTTGCAATAACATACATTGCCGTTTAAATTAAAATTTTTATTTGTACTTTTTATAAACAGCCCTTCATATGCCCGTCATATGACGAAATTCAAAATTTGCAAAATATTATGTACCATTTGGTGCCAGTTTTATCAATTTGGCGGTATTTGCAACATCCCGCCAAATTCTTTGCCAAACATCACGATGGACGAACAAGGAAATGACTTTTTCGTATAGTAGATCCTTATAATCTTTCCAAGGCATTGAATTTTCACCGATTTAGTGACATTCTCGTTAATTTTAGTGATATTTTGTTCAATTTTGAGACATTTGAAAGAACTCGCCAAAATTGTCGCCAAATGGGACAGTTGGACTGTCAGACAAACGCTGCCGAAACATCATTACAGTACTATCACCTATCAAAACAGAATTAATTTCATTGATCTGGCGTCATATCTATCAATTAGCCGCCATTTTCATCTATTTGCCAACATTTTTATCGATTTGGCGACATTTGATATATTTGGTGACATTTAAAAACTCGTTAAATTTGTAGCCAAGTGGGATGGTTAGACTTGACAGACAAATGCCTTCGAAACATCGTTATAATACTATCCCCTTTCAAAACGCAATTAATTTCATTAATTTGGTGTCAATTTTATTAACTTGGCGTCATTTTTATCGATTTGATGACATTTCCGTCAATTTCGCAACATTTAAAAAAGTCGCCAAGTTGGCGATATCTCGCCAAAATCGTAGCCACAATTTTCGCCAAGAATTACCCGGAAATAGATAGACAGATAAATCAAGGTGTTTATATTATAAATTATTATATTTTTTAATAAACCCAAGATCGAAGTTGTAGTAGCCAAATGGAAATTGAGCGATCGCTAGTTCGTCACTTTCTGAAAACAAAATCCGGATTCTATAGTGATGAGTATACTGGATATATCCCATGAATATACAAGTTTTTGAAATTAATTATAGGGCAGAATTTCCGCTTGTATCGCTAGTATACATTAAAGAAAAATGTGTATGCATGTATATATGTCCTTGGATATGATTCCCACTTCTAGATCAATCTTGCAATTCGGTACATAGTTTCAAACTTGCAATTTGGCACACCATTGGCTCGAGTGATATAATTGACCTGAAACTTCCCAAACCCGAAATTTCTTTATATGGGATTGGAGGAGTGGTTTTATTCTTCATATATGTTTCATAATTATATAAGCCTCGCTATTGTGTCGAATATGAATAACCATTGCCGTATAAACATTTAAAAAAGGCCCCGATATTCAGCTGTGATTTCCAACGACATAAATTTTTACCCTTTTTTTACTTCCATTTTATTTATTTTAATTTATCGCGTAGAAATATTTAATTGTCCTCTCTCCTTGACAATTTTAAGTATTTCATAAATTTGATCGCAGTATTTCATGAATTTGATCAGAGTATTTCATGAGTTTGATCAATGATATCACAGCCTGTAATTATGCTAGAGTTCAGCTTTAAAGAATATACTTCTTATCTTGAGCTAGAAAATGCTACGTATCCTAATTGCATATGTCTTGCGTGTTTTTTTAAGACATTTTTTTACGACACGTGTTTTTTTAAGACAGATCACTCAGCGGACGTAGTACAGACGTGTATGTATGAGGTGACGCAGAGGTCGAAGGAGTGTCAATGCATTTATTTAGCGACTAGAAAATTAAAAAAATTATGTCAGAATACTTCTTTTAACATTTGATACAGGTGTTGGTTTGTCACATGCCAAGGATATATAATTACCTAACTCTAATTAACCTACGCAAAGAACGGGTATTATCTGTTAGTAAACAGTAAATCCTCAATTTGATATATTTTCTCTGCCAATAGTGAAAAGTGGGAAAACGAAATAAACTTATAAATATAACCCGATATAATTTTTCTAATTGATACAATTAAATCATTTTGAAACGCGTAAAAATAATATTCAGTAAAATTTACCATTAAACATGTTAACATAAAAAAAATTATAAAATGTGATCCATTTTTAGGCTAATATCTAAAAGGGTTTTCAGTATTCAAAAAAGTTATCAACGACTGTAGACTTCACATTTAATGACAACTAGCATTTTGAACGCTCGAAGTACTGGTTGTATAGGCTAGTTTTAGATAGAAATAGCTCTGCCATGCATTTTGAAAAAGGTCGTTTACTGCCTCACCCAGTAGTTTAGTTAGGAGTTTATATCAAACGAATGTGCCTTTCCACCAGTACCATTACATAACTAGTTACATCAATAATGCCGTTAATACCGTAATGGGTCAATATCGATAATAATGTAAAGTGCCAGAATCATCAATTCCGTTAATATCCTAATTTGTGATTTTCCTACATAATTAAATTCAAAAAATCTGATGTGGGCAGCACATGACTTTCCTTATATAATGCAATGAATTTACTACTTTTAGAGTAAAAAAAATAGATTATTTTTATAATAGATATTTATATTCTTTCTAAGATATTGAATTTCGTCAATGAGTCGTCATTTTCATTGATTTATTCATTTAGCGAGTTTTTCGTTAATTTAGCAACATTTAAAAAGGTCGCCAAGTTGTCTACATCCTATCAAATTCGTCACCAAAATCTCGTCAAGCGTTATGGACGGAGAAATAAGTCATTCTTACAGCCGATAAATGACTATTGGCGTTCAAATACAAAAGTATTACTCAAAGTATCTTTTTCATGAATGGAACGAGCTAGAGAGATCCACGAGAATGATGTCACCCAATTTATCGCATGGCATTACATAGGAAAATTGAATATGTTTTTCAATAGGAAATATTTTTTATGATTTATATGATTTTATATGATTTTTTGATAACTTTTTAGAAAAATGTGCAATATCTTGAGAACGGTTTGTGTTAGCGTTCTAAAGTTTATGTCAATCGTTTTGTAATGAAAAATTACATAAGCTATACCTATTTGCGTAACTTTATTAGAGGTTTTGGTTTTTTGATGATTTTTTCAAAATTTCACTCGAAAATTTTGGTGGGCTCTGGACATTCGATTGCGTATAAAAACAATAGGCTTCCAGTGTTTACGGATTGTAATTTTTGTACCAAATTTTGTTCGAATCGGTCCATTCGTTCGTTCGTTATCGTCTCCACACCCACACCCACACACACACTGACATAACTTCAAAAATGTTCGATTCGTCATCGGGGATGCTTGAAACGTGCTCTCCCGTCGAAAACTTGAATTCGAATTTTCGACCCCGTCACAATACTTTTCTTATACATTATTGTATATAAGGAAAGTAATAATACTTTGGATTTCAAAATGTAATTCAATATCGATCAATTTTTTATTAGTTTAATTTACTAAAATGAATATGTATATTTATAATGTACATATTGCATAAAGAAAAATGAATTTCAATAATATGAACTTAGTAATGTTTGCAATTTTGAAATAATTCGTCGATTGTCTCACCCAATAGGAGTTTATTTGAAACCAATATGTCCTTGCCTCCAGTAGCATTAATTTTTAGTGGCATAATTATTACCGTTAATACCTCTATGGGTCAATATCGATAATGCTGTAAAGTGCAATGTCGTTAATTCCGCTAATATCCTAATTTCTGATTTTCTTATTTATTTCTATTAAAATAATACTTTGGATTTCGAAATTTTAATTCAATATATGTTACTTTTTTCTATCCGTTTATTCACTAAAATGAATATGTATATTTATAATGTACAAATTGCATAAAGTAAACTGAATTTAAATAATAAGAATGTAATAATTTCCATGGAAGATGTGGCAGCCAACCGCATGTTGTGCATATTTGCATAAATTAAGTCTAATACAAGAAATTAAGAATAAAGAAAACCGATTTATGGTAAAATATTGTAATTCTGAATTCTGCAATGCATATTCGATTATCACAAACATTTGAAAATCGAAGTTTAATAAAATAAAATGATTTAATTTAATTGAACTAGTGTTAACCGTGAGCGTCTTGTCCTATAATTTGCTAAACAATAGTAGATAAATAAGCAATATAAAACGTTAGAATAAGTGACAACTTATTTTGATAAAAAAAGTACACTATACGAGCACACTATTATTTATATAATCTGCGTTTCACTACTGGCTCAATGACGTCACATGTGAGTGAGTGCCATCTGGTGGAGGCCGTTTCGAAAACGTATGTTTGGTTTTATCTTGCAAAATTGAACACGGTGACCTATATTTTTGAAAAAAGGAGTTCAGAATCTATAAAAGCTCTTTAACCACATATGAAAGTTGCTTTTTCTAACGCAAATTTTAAAGAGCCGAAATATAATTTTTCATTAGAGTCAATGAAAAGAAAAACCTCAAAATGTCATTGCCTAAAATACTGTATGCCTGTTTGTAATGTTTGGCGATAAATTTGGTGAATGTTGAAGCATACCGTCAAATTGACAAATTATCGCCTAAATTGACGAAAATGTCTCAAAATTGATAAAAATTTATTATGTTAGAAAATATGCACTATTAATTAGGTTTAATTTATTTGGCATTCCCTGCCGCTTTGTGGGAATTATTAATTTAAAATTATTCATTCAAAATATGGCAAGTTTGCAGTTCTTGGGACAAGTACGTTTTGTTAGCGGGTCTAGGGTGTTATAAATCATTACGTTTTGTTAGGAATTGATACTGCAGTAATTATGTATTAATAGCATATGTCTGTCTGTCCATCCCACATGGTAAATTTTAAAACATTGAAGATACTTCTTTGAAAATTCGCCAAATTGACAAAACATTAATATTTCTAAAAATTGATAAAAATGTCTCAAAATTGAAAAAAATTAATATGTCAGAAAACATACACTATTAATTAGATTTAATTTCTTTGGCATTCCCTGTCGCTTTGTGGGAATTATTAATTTAAAATTCTTTATTCAAAATATAGCAAATTTGCTGTTCTTGGGACAAGTACGTGTTGTTAGCGGGTATAGTGCGTCATAAATCATTACGTTTTGTTAGGAATTGATACTGCAGTAATCATGCATTAATACCATCTGTCTGTCCGTCCGACACACATGGTAAATTGTAAAACATTGGTGACACATGAGGAAACTTCTTTGAAATTTCGCCAAATTGACAAAAAATTAATATTTCTCAAATTTATGATAATTTTTATAATCATTGTCGCTTGGCGGAAATTATTAATTTAATGTCCCTGATTCAATTATAGTGGATTTTATTATTCGTAGGATAGGTATTAGGGGGAGGGGTCTAATATGTCTCACATTAATTGCGTTTTTTCAATTATGCGCTTTACATTTATACGGTTTTTTCGACTGAAACGTTTAAATGATTCTTTAATGTACTAGCATATAGTAGAGCTTCGAGTTTATCTAAAATATTACAAACTAACGTTTTGTCAGAAGTATGGTTGATTTCCTATTTCCATTAATTTTAATAACTAAATTCTTACCGCTGATACTATAATTCCTTTACGTCTTTCGATTATTTTCTAAAAATGTTTTATAATTCCATAGAATTAACTTCTTCTTAGAATGCATTTATAACATTTTGAGCCTATTTCCCCAAAAAGATAAATGGTATAGTATCGTGTTTGTTTTCACTTATAAGTCACTTTATCTTAATGAATGTTGGCAATCTTTTTACCTATCCGTAATCTGACATACTTGTTTTTCTGACTCACATGCTCCCGATCGAAATATAACCTCATCGATCACATTTCCCCTATTGGAGGAAATATATCATTTTTATAAAGAATTTTTCCCAATGATATTTGCAGTGATACTTTAGGTTATCTGCTTATATTGGGGACGATAAAATTACATAGGAAATGTCTATTTGCGTAATTTTATTAGAGGTTTTGATTTTTTAACGGTTTTTTCAAAATTTCACTCAAAAATTTAGGAAGGTTCTAATCA
This sequence comes from Amaurobius ferox, assembly GCA_951213105.1. Lineage (NCBI taxonomy): Eukaryota > Metazoa > Arthropoda > Arachnida > Araneae > Amaurobiidae > Amaurobius > Amaurobius ferox. The sequence goes on from OX578139.1 coordinate 124,802,968, forward strand.
TTCGATTGCATATAAAAACAATAGTATCCCTTCCAGTATTTATGGATTGACATTTTTGAACCGAATTTCGTTCGAATCGGTCTATTCGTTCGTCAGTTATCGTCTCCACAGACTCACTGACACACACACACGCACACACACACACACACACACACACACATACATACTTTCACACACACACACGCACACACACACACACACAGAGACAGACATCACTTCAAAAATGTTCTATTCGTGATCAGGGATGCTTGAAACGTGCTCTCCCGGCGAAAACTCGAATTCGAATTTTCGATCACGTCACAATACTTTCCTTATACATCAGTGTTTCCCAACCTTTTTTGTGCCATGTCCCACCTAAGCCTTTCTAAAATTCTTATGCCCTCCCCCCCTCATGTAACATATACATAATTTTTAATATTCAAAAATTGAATTGTTCAGCAAAGAAATTTAAATGATAGGTTTTAGGAAGAAATCACTAGGAAATTGTTGAAGAAACACAGTAAGTAAATTTTCAAAACATATAATGGAGAACTGAAATTCAAGTACGAAATAATTTTAATGAAAGATTTTTCTATATTTTAATTATTAGTAATTATTTATTATTTAAATTTAGTGAGATCCTTGTGCTTGCTGCAAAGATATTTTATGTTAGGTTCCAATTTAGTTAGCTTTAGTCTTAAGTCTCCCCGTTGTGTTATATCCAGCAGATTTCTTTTTTTAGCAGCAAATCATTTATGGCAGTAAATCCACATTCAGTTAAATATGAAGATAGAAACGGTAACAATAGTTTTCTTGCACATTTGGTATCTTGGGCCATGCATTTAACTGCCGTAAACCCCTGGGTTGGCTGCATGGTCTGGGCCTTTCACATTTGGTATCTTAAACTGCATCTTAATTGGCATCTTAAACTTTGGACGAGTCCATTTTCGAATTGCCCCTCTTAACAATCAAATTGCCCCCCAGTGGGGCGTGGGCCCCACGTTGGGAAACACTGTTATACATTATTGTATATAAGGAAAGTAATATATATTTTCAATGAAATATATACAGGAGATTTTTAAGAAAATTCTTTAAGCACCTCTCCTTTCTCACTCGCATATACACTACATAATTTGCTATTAAATTATACATCTTTAGAAAGCTAGCTAGTGACTACATCCAACATGAGTAGTAGTGTACAATCACTTGAAATCACTTAAAGTGCCCTTTAGCAAATGCAATCTTTACACATATATTGTTACTCAAGTATCCTAAATAACTCTCACTGGTTTGTAAATTTAACTCAGGCTACACTTACTTGTGATCGTCAAATGCATAGCAACAGAACGTAATTATTTTGTTCGCACATTCAGTATAAAAAAATCTGATGTGGGCAGCATATGACTTTCCTTATATAATGCAATTAAATTTACTACTTTTACAGTTAAAAAAATGTTATTTTTATAGTAGATACTTATATTCTTCTCACGATATTGAATTTTCTTCAATTAGTCGTCATTTTCATAGAGTTAGCGTCATTTTTATCCATTTGGTGAGATTTTCGTTAACTTTGCAGCATTTAAAAATGCCGTCAAGTTGGCGACATTCCGCGAAATTCGTCGCCAAAATCTGGCCAAGCGTTATGGATGGAGAAATAAGTTATTCTTATAGCAGATAAATAAGTATTGGCGTTCAAATACAAAAGTATTACTCAAAGTATATTTTCTCATGAATGGAACGAGCTAGATCCACGAGAATGATGTCAACCAATTCCCATGATATTACATATGAAAAGTGAACATGCTTCTCAAAAGTTAATATATATTTTTTTTAATTTATGGAATTTTTTGATAAATTTATTTTTAAAATGTGCAATATGTCGAAACAGGTTCATGCTAGCGTTCTAAAGTTTATGTCAATCGTTCTCTAAGGAAAATTACATTAGAAATGTCTATTTGCGTGACTTTATTAAAGGTTTTGATTTTTTGATGATTTTTTCGAAATTTCACTCGACAATTTAGGGGGATTCTGAACATTCGATTACGTTTAAAAATAATAGGCTTCCAGTTTTCACGGATTGTGATTTTTGTTCCAAATTTCATTCGAATCGGTCCATTTGTTCGTCAGTTATCGTCTCTACAGACTTACTGACACACACACACACACAGATATCACCTCAAAAATGTTTGATTCGTGATCAGGGATGCTTGAAACGTGTTCTCCCGTCGAAAACTCGAATTCGAATTTTCGACATCGTCACAATACTTTCCTTATACATTATGTATATAAGAAAAGTAAAAATGGAGTGAATTATAATAATTAATAATATAGTTATTAACTTATAATTTTGTTTTATGTAATAAAATTAAATTAATCATATTACGTAACTGCCAAACAATAATTTGATTGGGAAATTAAAATTGCACATGTATCCTATTTTTGTCGGTGAAATGAAAGAATTGGTGTGAATGTGTTTGTCTTGTATTGATTCAAGGAAACAGTAAACATTTATTTGTCAAAAACAGTTTAATAGCAGTAACTGGGTAACAATTTCATAAAACCCGTGAAAAATTCTGATACATCATTCAACTATCATTCAGTATTTAAAAAGTACCACTCTGACTCTGAATAATAACACTCAATTGTGATTAAAATCATATTTAGTGCCTTTTGTAGTATAAACAGAAAATATTGATTTTTTTGCTCAATTCTGGTTTATATTTTCGATACCAGATGGCGCTGTACTTTGTGCCAGATAAACATTTGGAGAATGCGAGTAGAAAATTTCTCTACTGAAACAAATGGACAGTAAGAAATAAAAAAATGGCGATTATCATCTAACAAATCTGCACAGAAAATGAGAATGTAACTCCTAATAATCAATTTTCTGAAGATTGTTTTTTTCTTCTGTGTTAGTATTAAATGCCATAATATCATTTAAAAATTCCCACAAACTGCTGTCTAAAATAATCTGAAATTAAAAGACTTCATTAATGGCTGCTTGTTTTGAAAAATAGTAAACCTAATTATCAATTCAATAATTTAAAATGTTTATTAATTATCTGTTAAAATATTATTAAACATACATTAATCAACTGTTTGTGATATTTCTATGAAACACTTTAATTTCAAGCAGTAATAATCATAGTAAAATTAAAAATAAAATAAATATATAGCAGCAATCAATTTAAACATTGATAAGAATTAAAACATTCAATTATTTGTCACAATTATTGCCACAAATATTTCTTGTCACATATATAAATATTTTTAATAAAGTCCCATGAAAAGTTAATAAATTATATGCATTTAAAACCATTTTAAAAATTTAGAATAATAATAATATCATATAATTGGAATGACAGCATTTTAAAAATATAAAACTAATAAAAATATAATTTGTACAAATGTTATTAATATAATTTTCTTGATGTTTTAGAATTTTAACGGTATAACATATTTTTTAAAAGTTATTTATATTTCGTTTAGTTTTCGCATTCCAAGTTCTATAAGTTTATTTATGAACAGCTTATAAGATATTATAATACTTTCTATAATCAGTTCACAAATAAAAAAAGAATCGGCGTAATAATGTTCGAGTAGTGTTACCCTAAGTTTAGTAAATACTATGGAATTTTTGATTAATTGAAACCAGTGTTATCTATTTAAAACTTTCGCGAAATTTTCTAAGTCAATTTTTTTACGATTTCTACTGACTTAAATGCATTATATTCATAACCACCTTTAATAATTTGTATCTCAAGTGCCCAACTCCTTATGGAGAACTGTTCAATGTTGACCAATTATTTTCCATTTATGATCGTTATTCAATATTATCATAATTATGTTTTATAAATTTTAGTTTGGAGTGATCCTAAACTTTAAGCAACTCGGCTTAATCGTGTCGTACTTTAAGCACCTCGGCTTAATCGTGTCGCACTTTAAGCACCTCGGCCACGTGCGTTTTCCATAGAAACAGCTATGAATATATCCATCATTATGAGTAATTTATTTATCAATATTTTCATCTGTCACAACCAAATTAATGTGGGATTCAATTTTTATATAAAATCAATATCTAATACTAAGTTTAATTTTAGTGTTATATGATCGGGGCCATATTTACGACCATAGGGAGTAGGTAATTTCTGGGAACCTCTGAGGGCCTATCTTCGGTGCTCAATTAATTTTTATAATTATTTTTCCCAGTGGTTGGATTAACTAAATTTAAGCTAAAATAAAATAACATTTTATGCTTCACAAATTTCATAAATTAACTGCCTCTAAAGGACTGAAATCCCAACTAGGGTCGTTTTTGACCATAGGCAATTAAGTAAATACTAAGGGTCGGTGAAGCTCTGAGAGCCCGCCCTCAGTGCTGAATGTACTGTTTCTTTACTATAACGTTTTTATGGGTGAGGAGACCAGAATTGCTTTTGCTTAAGGGATGGTCAGCCTTAGAATTACTTTGCTTAGGGGGCTTAACACGTCGTAGCCAAGGAACTTAAGACGTGGTTGCTTAAGGGTGAAGACGTCTCTGCACATGGTATGAACAGAAAACAAATGGGAAAAAATGATTTTAAATAAATAGATTTAATTGGTGAGGAATAATCTGTCTACAACACCCATAATGTACTACTATCTACAACTAACTAAACGTTGCATTTTTCTCGACATAAAATTGTAACTTTATTTATGTTCCTTAAACGAGAAATTATAACTCTAAATATCAGAGCTTTTTTTAAATTATTGAAAACTTGGAGAAAGTTCGCAATGTTAAGATGTTGAAAAATACTTCATTCTTATAACTTTTAAAATTGAAATTTTAGAGGGCTCTCATTTGCAATAGTCACAATTGTTTCAATCAGTACTAATTAAGTTTGACATATGGAAGGATTGGCGACACATATATGACATATATTATAGTTCTTAGCATATAAATGATTAGGATGGAAATTAATGCATAAACTAAGATGAAACGCTAGATTGAGCAAATGTTTGCAGAGTTTCAAAATTCCAACTACAATTTGTTTCAAACTAACTGCTTAAAATTTAGCTCGGCTGTCTCTGTAGATCCATTAAAAAATAGACACGATTTTAAAAATCAAACAACTGAGTGAGCTAAAGAAACTATATAACATTTTTTGACACCACAGTGTTACAATTAACTTATCATTAGTTGTCATGCATTAAAACTTTATTGCAATTTCAATATAGATTAAAATTCTGTATTATATTAACATTTTGTCAATATGTTTTTCCTTCTATAAGTATTTTCGTGGGAAAAGTTCTGTGCACTTCTTTTATGTCCTTTCTCATTCACACAAGTCATATTAAGGGCACAACCAGAAAACACTGCGCAGTGTCATTCCATAAATATATATATATACTTCAGAAATACCTATCAGGATAATAGAAAAACTTGCTGTCTAATTATAAAAAATGTTCATGTTTTCATACTTAGTCATTTGAACACAGTTTCTATAATTTGTTCCGTTGTTTTGATCATTGTATAGCATTACCTATAAGTATTATATAGGTACAGGCTTAAAAACCGTCTCATCGGGCAATGTACATCGTATTTGTTCACCAGGCATAATTTCACCAACACTCTTTATTGAGGTTTAACAAATTGGATATTTTTTCTATTTCTACTCTCCTGTCGTTGTATCATCCCATGTCGTCCTCCTCCTCACGGTCCTTGATGATGCCAATCTTTCTTCCGCAATTTCTTACTTTATGAATAACCTCCTCTTGCATTAAATTAAAGCACATAGCTATTAGAGCCATACCCATTAACAGATATAACGAACATATTACCAATTTTTCTTGCGTACCTTCATCTGAGACCACAGAATCCCCAGGTACTAAGTCTCCAAATCCTATGGTACTAAGGGTCACGAAACAAAAATATGACCCATCCAGAAATCCCCAACCTTCCCAAAGACTAAACAAAACTGCACCACCAGAGATGTATCCCACCAAAATCAGTAAACACAGGGTAATAGGTACAGAAACTCTTGGCTTTTCATAATCTAGATCTATGTCTAGGTCCGGTAAGTCAGGCATATTCTCTATTCTAACTTCGTCCTCATTAGGCATATGAAGCTTGTCCTGAACACCAGGTTCTGAGTTGGGATGGTGCCTGTTGGGTGAGTTGTGTGCTACGATGTGATGGACCCGGTAGTTTTCTGATGGATGGTGATGGTTGTTGTGGCGCCTTCTCTTGTAGGGATCCCCCGAAGAACAGCTGCAGACTCGTCCGTAGACATATCGAAAAGACTTAGCAAGGATGTCTCCGATGTTGGTGAGGTATAACAGCATAAGAGGAATGCCAATGATTGCGTAAAGAATGGTGGCTATCTTTCCCCAATTTGTTCGAGGTGCAATATTTCCATAACCTGCAAAAGATATAACAATTAGAAATAAATTTAAAAGCATTAAATTTTACATTATACAGACATTATTAGTTTATTAAAATACGTTATTAGTTTATAAAATACCTATATGAGACTTATAAATTTATGTTGTGGGCCAAATCGACAGAGCACTATTTTCACTTTCCCTACATACATAGTATAGTGTATAGGTACAATATTGTTGTTGCTGAGACCCAGACCGTCTGACCTACCAGAAAGGTGTAAGGTAACCGTTTGGACGGCTGAAAAGTGCCACCCAATTTAGACCGGAACTCAGTGGGGGAGTCTTCCACAGGGACCGCACCCTCCTTCCCCTACCACCAACCTCTCGGAAGGACTTACGGACCCATATGATGCTTAACGTGGTCGTACTCCGCGCGAACACTGCGGCAGTTTTGGTAGTGGCGGAAATCGAACCCGGGCCTAGCGAGTGCAATTCCCATGCTCTAACCACTGGGTTACAATGCCCAGGCACAATATTGTTGTTGTTGAAACCCAGACCGTCCGACCTACCAGAAAGGTGTAAGGTAACTGTTTGGACGGTCGGAAAGTGCCACCCAATTTAGACCGGAACCCAGTGGGGGAGGCACAATATTGTTGTTGTTGTTGAGACCCAAACCGTCCGACCTACCAGAAAGGTGTAAGGTAACTGTATGGACGGCCGGGAAGTGCCACCCAATTTAGACCGGAACCCAGTGGGGGAGGCATCCACAGGGACCGTACCCTCCTTCCCCTACCACCAACCTCTCAGAAGGACTTACGGACCCACATGTTTAACGTGATCGTACTCCGCATGAACACGGCGGCATTTGTGGCAGCGTGCAAATCTAGAACGCAAACCACGGGGATACCGCACCCGAGATGGCCAACAGCACGCGGCGTTCCGAGGTGGTCACCCACCAAGTACTAACCGCGCCCGATGCTGCTTCACTTCGGTGATCTAACGAGAACCGGTGTTTTCAGCACGGTACGGCCGTTGGCCCAGGCACAATATTGTTGTTGTTGAGACCCAGACCGTCCGACCTACCAGAAAGGTGTAAGGTAACTGTATGGACGGCCGGGAAGTGCCACCCAATTTAGACCGGAACCCAGTGGGGGAGGCATCCACAGGGACCGTACCCTCTTTCCCCTACCACCAACCTCTCGGAAGGACTTACGGACCCACATGTTTAACGTGATCGTACTCCGCATGAACACGGCGGCATTTGTGGTAGCGTGCAAATCTAGCGCGCAAACCACGGGGATACCGCATCCGAGATGGCCAACAGCACGCGGTGTTCCGAGGTGGTCACCCACCAAGTACTAACCGCGCCCGATGCTGCTTGACTTCGGTGATCTAAAGAGAACCGGTGTTTTCAGCACGGTACGGCCGTTGGCCCAGGCACAATATTGTGACAGAGTTCAACATCTGGATTTGAGTTTTCGATGACAGAGCACGTATTAAGCGTCCCTAAACGGTTTTGGGGTGTGCGTCCGTGAATCTTTGAGTGTTACATCTCAAGAACGAATAGAGCGTTTCAAACGCATTTTGGTATGAATATTATGATGCGTGAATGCAGGAACGTTATGTATGGATATTAAACTCGATCGACCGTTCTGAATATCCGAATTCTTTTAATGAATATTTCAAATATTCATAAAAAATTATGACATTCAATAATGGTCCCGGGAACTATTTCCTTTCATATTCATTTCATCTTAATAACCTTTTGCGAGCAGTACTCAGTGAGTCACATGCTGTTGTTGTGAATGACGTTAGATGCACGGATTCGATGCTACGGTGCATTTGATTTATTACGAGGCGATGTATATAATAAATATTTGTTAATTTATGCTATAATTTACTGTTCTTGAAAATTCTTCTGCTAGGTATATTCCTTACAGTAGCATCCAATATGTAACACTTAGCGATACATTTGGAAATCTTGGCGACTAATTTAGAAAAATATCACCAACTCGGTGGCTGTTATGGGGTTCCTAATTTCTGAAAATATCGCCAAATTGAAGAACTAATAACTAACATTATTTAATATAATTGGCTATTTATATATTTAATATTCATTATTTAATATTCATTAATTAACATGTTTAATATTTAATATTAAATATCACTTTGCATATGTTAGTAATATTTCCAATTGCCAAGTTATATTTGTACGAAATATAAGTTAATTTGATATTGCAGAATAATTTTACGTGTTGCCTTCTAGAAAAGTACCAATAATCACTATACTTTCAACGCTAAAATCATTGTGCCCAGAATCTTGTTCACCATTATGTCGTATTGAAAGAAGTAAATGCTTGCATTATGCAGGGAAATACATGTGCTGTTCACATCATACTATTGAGTGTGTTTGTACATGTTGAATATGTGTTTTGTAAATGAAGAGAATAGTGTATGTAATGGAAATAACTTATTAATACCAAATAGCACAGAAGATATCTAGCTGCACAGACGAATCTATGTCCGTTGAGCTGAGACGGATTTCAGACATTCTATATTTGATAGGATCCTGCAGGGTGGGTATATGGTGGGTATGATTGTATGTCTTTATTAAACATTAATTGGTTCTCTTGAGTTTTGCATCCGTAAGCTATGTTTCATTTGGGATTGTCTGGTGGAGACACATTAATTTATTAAAGTCAATTACGAACGTATATGCTACTAGCAGCATACCCGTTCTTCGTACGGAGTATATAATATAAAGAAACTTGAAATTCATAATCATGCCCAAATTCTTAAAGTATACTAAATGACATGTTTACTCAAAATATTCTGTTAAAATATTTAATATAATGCTCCTAAAAAGAAGTTTAAGAATCTCTGTTCTCGCTATATAAAATTATCTTCATGGACATATCTGAAGAATAAAACATCTTGGACCCCTTATGTAAGCAAATATAAAAAAAATATGGAATTGAATCAATATATGCAAAATAAAAGCGTTAAAATTGTATGGGACCCGTACTAATTATAAACGCGAATATTAGAAAATATAACCTGTATTAGTAGATTACATGTATAAATTGAAAATACCAATAAACCCGTAATCTTTAAATCTGAAGACAGTCATTTATTCCAATATATGTCAAAATTAAAGTGCTAAAATTATATGGGAAGATATACACGTACTACTTATAATGTCCGATTATTAGTAGAAGATTACCAGTTTTGCAATATGAGTCACAAATGTTTTTTGGTAAAATACAACAGACGACGTAATAAATTGAATATATAATTAATCCCCTTAATCTTCATACCAGAAGACTGTACTTGATTCCAATATATATGCCAATATATGTCAAAATATATGCCAATATACCTGTACTACTTATATTCTCGTAGGTTAGAAGATATACCCGTGCATTCCTAGAAGATTACTCGTACAACGTACAATATGCGTGTGTCAGCAATTTTTGCCGCAATAAAACAATGGCGTAATAACTTAAAAATATCAATAATCCCTGAATCAATAATTCCGGAAAATATCAATAATAATAATGTTTAAACCTGAAGAGTATAATTGATATTATCCAGTCCAAAATGAAATGGCAATGAAATTTATTTTATATACATATCTTCCTATTCAAATCGGAAAGGATTTAATAAAAATCATCTGCCGCATAAACACATTGGATTTAAATCCGTTGCTAAGCGACATGTTATCATTTGCTTCAAATAAATTGGTAGAAAAAATATCCTCTAAATAGTTATATTTCTATGGAACATTTGGCGACAGTTTCGTCAAATTAGCGACATTTTAAAAAATCGCCAAATTCATCGCCAAGTGGGACTGTAGAACTGACAGTTCCACTTTGCGACAAATTGACGAAATATCATCACAATACTATCCCCTAACAAAAAACAATTAATATCATTTATGTAGCGCAATTTTATCAATTTCAAGATATTTTTATAGATTTGAAAACATTTTTATCAATTTGGTGACATTTTAAAAATTCGCTAAATGTATTACTAAGTAGGATGGTTGGTCTGACAGATAAATGCTAACCAAACATCATTTCAGTACTCTCTTCTAACAAAACAAAAAAAAAAATTCATTGATATGTAGAAGACCAAAGCCACACGACCAACCCGAAGGTTTATGGCAGCTGTTTGTGTGTCGTTTATATCAATTTGGCGACATTTCCGTCAATTTGGCAAAGTTTAAGAAAAGTTGTCAAATTAGCGATATCTATCCAAATTCGTAGCTTTGAATTTGCAGATCTGAATGAAACATTCTTTTCCCGTTTCAATATACTAAATGAAAACACTACAATTGTATTAGAAGATATACCCGCTCTACTCTTTTCCTGTTTCAACAATCGGCTATATGAATTTATTGGCTAAACACAATATATGAGTTTAGTAGCAAAATACGATATAAGCTTGAAAACTCTTTGCCAAAATAAATGAAATTGATGTACGCAGTCAGCAATTAATATAATTAAAAGAAAAATTTAAACCGTCCATTCATAAGATATACTTTTATATCCATTTATCCATTTATTTATTATTTAAATCGAAAAAAAATAATAAAAACATTAACAAACACATTTAATTTAATTGCGATGCCGAGCAACATGATATATCCTCCTAAAATGTTAAAATTTATTAACCACTAACAGCACACCCGTTATTCGTACGGAGTGTATAATTTAAAGAAACTTAAAGTTCGCAATCACGTGCAAATTCTGTTAAAATATTAAATTTATTGTTCCTAAAGAGAAGTTTAAGAATATATGTTCTCACTATGCAAAATTATCTTCACGATCAGATCTGAAGAATAAAACATCCTGCCCCCTTTTGTAAGCAAATTTACAGAAGAAAAAATAGGAATTGAATGAATATATGCAACCCCGTACTAATTATATTGTCGCAGATCAGAAAATATGCCAATGTGTTAGTAGAAGATTACCCGTATTACAATATGCGTCTCAAAAATATTTGCCAAAATAAAAGAGATGACGTAATAAATTGAAAGCATCAATAATATCCGTACTCTTTATACCAGAAGGTCGTAATTGATTCCAATATATGCCAATATATATCAAAACATATGTCAATATACCTGTACTACTTATATTCTCGTAGATTAAAAGATATACACGTGTATTTGTAGAAGATTCGTACAACATACAATATATGAGTTTAAACAATTTTTGTCATAATAAAATAATTGCATAATAACTTGAAAATATAAATAATCCTTGAATCAATAATCCCCGAAAATATAAATAATAATAATTTTTAAACCTGAAGACCGTAGTTGATATTATCCAGTCAAAAATGCTATAAGAAAAATCAAATCGTTCGTTTCTAAAATATATTTTTATATCCATTTATTTATTATTCAAATCGAAAAAATAATTATTAAAATTAACAGACAGATTTAATTTAATTGCGTTTCTGAGTAACATGATATAAGATAGAATCTTATAACATGTTAAATATGTCATGTCTTATAACATAAACTGCGAAATTAAATAACGATTTTGATTTCTCTATACTTCTCATTGTTCCGTAAAAGCTTGTTTTAAATAAACCATGAACCATGGAGATAGATTTCCCCTTTAAATCATGTTTCAAACAATTCATGTTTTCAGAAAGTGACTAATTAACGCAAAAAATCTCCCATCAAACTCAGAGATTAAATTTTAATTCACTTTCAAACGATTTTCAAGCTTTTCGTTTGGATAAACCACGGAGTTAGGGAGTAGAACTCCTAGGAAAAAGTTCCGTTTTTCATTAATATCTCGACAACCCCAGGTCTTAGAAACTCGAAACTTGGACAACATTTATGGGGGGATATTTCAAGGCTATTCACCAAATTTCATTAAATTCGGTTCAGCCGTTTTTCCGTGATGATGAGACAAACGAAAATTTCGTTTTTTACTAATATCTCGAGAACCACTGGTCGTAAAAACTCAAAACACAGATATAATTTTAAGTGGGGCTATTTCTGGGCTACCCACAAAATTTCATCAAATTCGGTTCAGCCGTTCTCCCGTGATGGTGTGACAGACAGACAGACAGACAGACAGACAGACAGACAGACAGACAGACAGACAGACAGACAGACAGACAGACAGATTTTCAATTTTATTTATATAGATTTAGTGCTAAGCCAGTCTCATATGCGTATAATAAAGCTTGATCGAAAGCCATTAAAATCTGAGTCATATTGAAATCAACCTGGAACAGACACAGCTCAAATATTTTTGATCCAAATGCATGATGAGCGAACGCGATCGTTTAGCTGACAATTATTTGTCTCTAAAACGATCAGCCAGGTTAGATAGAGTATATTTGTTATCAGTGATTAAATTTAGCATCATTTCGTCTGAATAAACACAGTCATTTGATTTTAAGCAATAAATATTTTACATGAACCTTATAAAATACTAGCAGCAATTACCCGCCGTTGCTCGGGATTTGCGTTGAAAAACTCTGATAAAAATTACATATAAACATATAAGGTTGATAATCTTATACATTGCTTTTTTCGTAGTGAAATAAATAAATTCATTGCATTATGTAAGAAAAAAAATGGATCCGATAGGCCACTCTTTAGCCAATCAGATCCATTGGATCATACATACATACTTTTCTTCTTTACACACATATATATATATATATGTATGTATATATATATATATATATATATATATATATATATATACATATATATATATGTTAATTTATTTATTATTCCAATTAATATAATTTGTTGAGTAAGCCTGCGAAAAATAAACCATGGTGATAGAGTTTCCATTTAAATTCATATTTCAAATCTGCGATTTTCAAAAGTGACTAACTAATACGTTCAATAAACTCCCACAAAACTCAGAGATTTAATTGACGTTCACATTTTAAACCAACGATTTCCAACCTTTTTCGTTGGGAATCATAGAGTTAGAGTAGAACTCCTAGAAAAAAAATTCGTTTTCCATTAATATCTCGACAACCTCTGGTCTTAGAAACTTGAAACTTGGCTTATATGGGGGGGATAATTCAAGGCTATCCACAAAATTTTATTAAATTCGGTGCAGCTGTTCTCCCGTGATGATGAGACAAACGAAAGTTTCGTTTTTCATTAGTATCGTGACAACTCCTGGTCATAGAAACTCGAAATATGGACTAAATTTTAAGTGAGGCTATTTGAAGGCTACCCGCCAAATTTCATCAACTTCGGTTCAGATGTTCTCCCGCGATGCTGGATCATATATACATACATACATACATACCTTTCTTCTTTATATATATAGATAATAATTTACAAATGGAATTATTTTAAGTGAAATGGAGGTAATGAGATAATTAGAACCAGCATAGTAATTAAAGGGTATAGGGTATTTTTGATGAATTACTGTATATCTTTGTTCTGTTTATATATATATATATATATATATATATATATATATATACGAAGTGAGGTGAAATGCTCAGTAGCTTGTTCAACTTACGTGGTAGCAATGCTTGTGAGTTCATATTTCTGTTCGAGGAGGTAATATTATTCTGATTTATAATTTTTTTTTTCTCCTTCCACTAGCCAGTAGACAGTTCCAATGGTGTCTATAGTTAAATACTATCGCCATTGTCAGAAACTGGCTATTCTATCGGTTTTAGTTCGAATTGTATGGCTGTCCTGATGAGAATGCAATTTCGAACTAACCGCCATTTTTTGTGTAGTGTTTCAATTGATCTCTATGTCTTAATCTTTTATCTTGAGCAAATTATTATTGCCTTTTCTTATTTTGCCGTGTTTTCATTTTCATTTTTATTTATATTTATATATTTTTAATTTTGATTTTTGTATCCTAATATTCTTCTCAGTCCCCTCTCCATTGTAGTGATATGTTACCTTCTATCTTTATCCTTAGTCTTGGTCTATAGTTACTCATTTGTAACGGATATGCTAGAGATGGTTTTTTTTGTACATACAGTAGTTTATACATAATTCTTTAAGTCTTTACATCAGTCCCTGTAGAGGAAGTAAAATCATGTAGAAAATACAAAACTTATTGCTATCAAGTCTCATCTTTAATTCCGTGCTTTAATTGTAATGCAGTTTTAAAGAATGAAGAAATTAGCCATTTTGCTTCTATGCTGTAGATAATTTTTAAAATCTATCCTCCATTTGTTCCGTGGTAGAATATTTGGCAAATCTACTACTTCATGATAAAACAAATTGAATAAATGTACGGGTCCATGGTGAATAATTTCGAAAATTTATCAGGCCAAAGCAAAACACTTTGGAGATTTAGTGACCCATGATAAGCCTTAGTTTCAGGACCACTTTTTTATAACAGTCTCCGTCAAAAACATATTTTAGATCTCTTGAATACAGTTTGAGAGATATATAAGATTTGTTATGACTTACAAATATGCAGTACATTTCTGCGTTGAAGTTCATTATGTGTAAAAATTAATCAATGTCTTTATACCGGAACTATCTCTCAATTTTTACTTACTTGATGACATACAGTATATGTATTGTTAAAAGGAATTTTGACTTATTGAAATTTTATATTTACAAATGTCGACATTTTTTCTGAAACCTCCCCAATTTCCCCAAATAAAACCAATGCAAATGCTGTATGTTGTCTCCGCGTATTCCACCTAATTAAGATGCAATTTAAATGCTATCCTCTGCAATATGTCTGACAGTTACTCAAAAACATGGATTAGCATTTTCAGTGAGAAGTTTTACTTCTTTGAAATATTATATATTTAAGTTATTAATAGATCTAATTTTAAGACTAGTATTACAACAATTCGTAAAAAAAATCACTAAATTAATTCCTTCAAACTTAAAACCAATAAAATAAAATAAACCAACAACTGGGATTGTAATAAAAATTGAAAGTTACCACAGTGAGATGACATGTGACGATTAAGAGAAATTAAAATAAACATTTAAAAAACATTCCTTCTTTTATTATAGCATCGATAATGCTTCTTCTTAAAATATGTAATATTAATTTATTAATGTAGATGTTTTATATAATGGACTAGCAGCATACCCGTGATTCGTACGGAGTATATAATATAAAAAAACTTATAATTCGCAATCATGTGCAAATCCTGATAAAATATTAAATTTATTGCTCATAAAGAGAAGTTTAAGAATATCTGTTCTCACTATGCAAAATTATCTTCACGGGCAAATCTGAAGAATAAAATATCCTGGCCCTTTTTGTAAACAAATTCACACACAAAAAAAAAATTGAATCAATATATGCAACCACGTACTACTTATATTGTCGCAAATTAGAAAATATGCCAGTGTGTTAGTAGAAGCTTAAACATATTGTAATATGAGGCTTAAAAATATTTACCAAAATAAAAAAGATGACGTAATAAATTGAAAGTATCAAAAATCCCCGTAATCTTAATACCAGAAGGTCGTAATTGATTCCAATATATGCCAATATAAATAAAAATTTTGCCAATATACCTGTACTACTTATATTGTCGTAGATTAGAAGATATACCCGTGCATTTGTAGAAGATTACTTGTACAACGTACTATATATGAGTTTCAACAATTTTTGTCATAATGAAACAATGGCATAATAATTTGAAAATATCAATAATTCCTGAATCAACTGTCCCCGAAATATCAATAATAATGATGTTTAAACCTGAAGACCGTAATTGATATTATCCAGTCAAAAATGCAATGTCAATGAAATTTATTTTATATACATATTTTATTAGATTTAATAAAAATCGTATGACACATAACACATTGGATCCGTTGCTAAGCGACATGATATCATCTGCTTCAAATAAATTGATGGAAATCATGTCGTCTGAATAATGTGATCTCCATGGAAGGTTTGGCGACATTTTCGTCTCCATGATATTTTTATGGATTTACAAATATTTTTATCAATTTGGTGATATTAAAAAAATTAGTTAAATGCTTTACTAAGTAGGATGGATGGACTGACCGACAAATGCTACAGAAACATCATTTCAGTATTCTATTCTAAAAAAACAAATTTAATTTCATTGATTTGGGTCATTTTTATTAATTTGGAGATATTTCCTCTAATTTGGTAAAGTTTAAGAAAAGTTACCAAGTTATTTAGAGATATTCCGCTAAATTCGTAGCTCTAAATTTGCAGATCTGAAGAATAAAATATCCATATCCGGTCTGTATATATACTAAATGAAAACACTAAAATTGTATTAGAAGATACAAACATCCGTTCTACTCTTTTTCTGCTTCAACAATCGGCTAAATGAATTTATTGGGTAAACACAATATATGAGTTTATTAACTAAACACAATATATGAGCTTTGAAACCTCTTTGCTAAAATAAATAAAAGTGTGATGTACGCAGTTCGCAATATATATAATTAAAAGAACAATCAAACCGTTCATTTATTATGAGTTTATTAGCTAAACACAATATATGAGCTTGAAACCTCTTTGCTAAAATAAATAAAAGTAATGTACGCAGTCCGCAATATATATAATTAAAATAACAATTAAACCGTTCATTTATAAAATATATTTTTATATCCATTTATTTATTATACAAATAGAAAGAATAATAATAATCATTAACAAACATATTTAATTCCATTCCTTTGCCGAGCAACATGATATAAGATAGAATCTTCCTCATAAAATGCGAAATTAAATAACCATTTTAATTTCTTTATACTTCTAATCGTTGAGTAAAAGCTTGTGAAATACATGGAGGTTAATACATGTAAAAACATGGAGGTAGATTTTTCCATTTAAATTCATTTTTCAAACAATTCATGCTTCCAGATAGTGACTATTTAATGCAAAAATCCTGCATCAAACTCAAAAATAAAGTTTTAATTCCCTTTGACGCTTTAAACAAACGATTTTTATCCTTTCCGTTTGGATAAACCACGGAGTTGGAGAGTAGAACTCCTATAAAAAAAGTTCCGTTTTTCATTAATATCTCGACAACCCCTGGTCTTAGAAACTTGAAATTTGGGCAAAATTTATGGGGGGCTATTTCTAGGCTACCCACAAAATTTCATCAAATTCGGTTCAGCCGTTCTCCCGTGATGATGGGACAAACAGACAGACAGACAGACAGACAGATTTTCAATTTTATTTATATAGACTAGCAGCATACCCGTTCTTCGTACGAAGTATATAATATAAAGAAACTTGAAATTCATAATCATGCCCAAATTCTTATAGTATACTAAATGACATGTTTAATCAAAATATTCTGTTAAAATATTTAATATAATGCTCCTAAAAAGAAGTTTAAGAATCTCTGTTCTCGCTATATAAAATTATCTTCATGGACATATCTGAAGAATAAAACATCTTGGACCCCTTATGTAAGCAAATATAAAAAAAAATATGGAATTGAATCAATATATGCAAAATAAAAGCGTTAAAATTGTATGGGACCCGTACTAATTATATACGCGAATATTAGAAAATATAACCTGTATTAGTAGATTACATGTATAAATTGAAAATACCTATAAATCCGTAATCTTTAAATCTGAAGACAGTCCTTTATTCCAATATATGTCAAAACTAAAGTGCTAAAATTATATGGGAAGATATACACGTACTACTTATAATGTCCGATTATTAGTAGAAGATTACCCGTTTTGCAATATGAGTCACAAATGTTTTTTGGTAAAATACAACAGACGACGTAATAAATTGAATATATAATTAATCCCCTTAATCTTCATACCAGAAGACTGTACTTGATTCCAATATATATGCCAATATATGTCAAAATATATGCCAATATACCTGTACTACTTATATTCTCGTAGGTTAGAAGATATACCCGTGCATTCCTAGAAGATTACTCGTACAACGTACAATATGCGTGTGTCAGCAATTTTTGCCGCAATAAAACAATGGCGTAATAACTTAAAAATATCAATAATCCCTGAATCAATAATTCCGGAAAATATCAATAATAATAATGTTTAAACCTGAAGAGTATAATTGATATTATCCAGTCCAAAATGAAATGGCAATGAAATTTATTTTATATACATATCTTCATTATTCAAATCGGAAAGGATTTAATAAAAATCGTCTGCCGCATAAACACATTGGATTTAAATCCGTTGCTAAGCGACATGATATCATTTGCTTCAAATAAATTGGTAGAAAAAATATCGTCTAAATAGTTATATTTCTATGGAACATTTGGCGACAGTTTCGTCAAATTAGCGACATTTTAAAAAATCGCCAAATTTATCGCCAAGTGGGACTGTAGAACTGACAGTTCCACTTTGCGACAAATTGACGAAATATCATCACAATACTATCCCCTAACAAAAAACAATTAATATCATTTATGTAGCGCAATTTTATCAATTTCAAGATATTTTTATAGATTTGAAAACATTTTTATCAATTTGGTGACATTTTAAAAATTCGCTAAATGTATTACTAAGTAGGATGGTTGGTCTGACAGATAAATGCTAACCAAACATCATTTCAGTACTCTCTTCTAACAAAACAAAAAAAAATTTCATTGATATGTAGAAGACCCAAGCCACACGACCAACCCGAAGGTTTATGGCAGCTGTTTGTGTGTCGTTTATATCAATTTGGCGACATTTCCGTCAATTTGGCAAAGTTTAAGAAAAGTTGTCAAATTAGCGATATCCCTCCAAATTCGTAGCTTTGAATTTGCAGATCTGAATGAAACATTCTTATCCCGTTTCAATATACTAAATGAAAACACTACAATTGTATTAGAAGATATACCCGCTCTACTCTTTTTCTGTTTCAACAATCGGCTATATGAATTTATTGGCTAAACACAATATATGAGTTTAGTAGCTAAATACGATATAAGATTGAAAACTCTTTGCCAAAATAAATGAAATTGATGTACGCAGTCAGCAATTAATATAATTAAAAGAAAAATCAACCCGTCCATTCATCAGATATATCCATTTATCCATTTATTTATTATTTAAATCGAAAAAAAATAATAAAAACATTAACAAACACATTTAATTTAATTGCGATGCCGAGCAACATGATATATCCTCCTAAAATGTTAAAATTTATTAACCACTAACAGCACACCCGTTATTCGTACGGAGTGTATAATTTAAAGAAACTTAAAGTTCGCAATCATGTGCAAATTCTGTTAAAATATTAAATTTATTGCTCCTAAAGAGAAGTTTAAGAATATATGTTCTCACTATGCAAAATTATCTTCACGATCAGATCTGAAGAATAAAACATCCTGCCCCCTTTTGTAAGCAAATTTACAGAAGAAAAAATAGGAATTGAATGAATATATGCAACCCCGTACTAATTATATTGTCGCAGATCAGAAAATATGCCAATGTGTTAGTAGAAGATTACCCGTATTACAATATGCGTCTCAAAAATATTTGCCAAAATAAAAGAGATGACGTAATAAATTGAAAACATCAATAATATCCGTACTCTTTATACCAGAAGGTCGTAATTGATTCCAATATATGCCAATATATATCAAAACATATGTCAATATACCTGTACTACTTATATTCTCGTAGATTAAAAGATATACACGTGTATTTGTAGAAGATTCGTACAACATACAATATATGAGTTTAAACAATTTTTGTCATAATAAAATAATTGCATAATAACTTGAAAATATCAATAATCCTTGAATCAATAATCCCCAAAAATATAAATAATAATAATTTTTAAACCTGAAGACCGTAATTGATATTATCCAGTCAAAAATGCTATAAGAAAAATCAAATCGTTCTTTTCTAAAATATATTTTTATATCCATTTATTTATTATTCAAATCGAAAAAATAATTATTAAAATTAACAGACAGATTTAATTTAAATGCGTTTCTGAGTAACATGATATAAGATAGAATCTTATAACATGTTAAATATGTCATGTCTTATAACATAAACTGCGAAATTAAATAACGATTTAGATTTCTCTATACTTCTCATTGTTCCGTAAAAGCTTGTTTTAAATAAACCATGAACCATGGAGATAGATTTCCCCTTTAAATCATGTTTCAAACAATACATGTTTTCAGAAAGTGACTAATTAACGCAAACAATCTCCCATCAAACTCAGAGATTAAATTTTAATTCACTTTCAAACGATTTTCAAGCTTTTCGTTTGGATAAACCACGGAGTTAGGGAGTAGAACTCCTAGGAAAAAGTTCCGTTTTTCATTAATATCTCGACAACCCCAGGTCTTAGAAACTCGAAACTTGGACAAAATTTATGGGGGGATATTTCAAGGCTATCCACCAAATTTCATTAAGCCGTTTTTCCGTGATGATGAGACAAACGAAATTGTCGTTTTTTACTAATATCTCGAGAACCACTGGTCGTAAAAACTCAAAACACGGATATAATTTTAAGTGGGGCTATTTCTGGGCTACCCACAAAATTTCATCAAATTCTGTTTAGCCGTTCTCCCGTGATGATGGGACAAACAGACAGACAGACAGACAGACAGACAGACAGACAGACAGACAGACAGACAGACAGACAGATTTTCATTTTTATTTATATAGATTGTCGATAAAACATTTTGTCAATTGATGCGTTGCCTATGTTATGACACTCGTCAGAGCTGCAAACTCTGAATGACTACACACAAAATTGGACTCCATACATATTTCGAACTAGCAGCATACCCGTTCTTCGTACGGAGTATATAATATAAAGAAACTTGAAATTCATAATCATGCCCAAATTCTTATAGAATACTAAATGACATGTTTAATCAAAATATTCTGTTAAAATATTTAATATAATGCTCCTAAAAAGAAGTTTAAGAATCTCTGTTCTCGCTATATAAAATTATCTTCATGGACATATCTGAAGAATAAAACATCTTGGACCCCTTATGTAAGCAAATATAAAAAAAAAATATGGTATTGTATCAATATATGCAAAATAAAAGCGTTAAAATTGTATGGGACCCGTACTAATTATATACGCGAATATTAGACAATATAACCTGTATTAGTAGATTACATGTATAAATTGAAAATACTAATAAACCCGTAATCTTTAAATCTGAAGACAGTCATTTATTCCAATATATGTCAAAATTAAAGTGCTAAAATTATATGGGAAGATATACACGTACTATTTATAATGTCCGATTATTAGTAGAAGATTACCCGTTTTGCAATATGAGTCACAAATGTTTTTTGGTAAAATACAACAGACGACGTAATAAATTGAATATATAATTAATCCCCTTAATCTTCATACCAGAAGACTGTACTTGATTCCAATATATATGCCAATATATGTCAAAATATATGCCAATATACCTGTACTACTTATATTCTCGTAGGTTAGAAGATATACTTGTGCATTCCTAGAAGATTACTCGTACAACGTACAATATGCGTGTGTCAGCAATTTTTGCCGCAATAAAACAATGGCGTAATAACTTAAAAATATAAATAATCCCTGAATCAATAATTCCGGAAAATATCAATAATAATAATGTTTAAACCTGAAGAGTATAATTGATATTATCCAGTCCAAAATGAAATGGCAATGAAATTTATTTTATATACATATCTTCATTATTCAAATCGGAAAGGATTTAATAAAAATCGTCTACCGCATAAACACATTGGATTTAAATCCGTTGCTAAGCGACATGATATCATTTGCTTCAAATAAATTGGTAGAAAAAATATCGTCTAAATAGTTATATTTCTATGGAACATTTGGAGACAGTTTCGTCAAATTAGCGCCATTTTAAAAAATCGCCAAATTTATCGCCAAGTGGGACTGTAGAACTGACAGTTCCACTTTGCGACAAATTGACGAAATATCATCACAATACTACCCCCTAACAAAAAACAATTAATATCATTTATGTAGCGCAATTTTATCAATTTCAAGATATTTTTATAGATTTGAAAACATTTTTATCAATTTGGTGACATTTTAAAAATTCGCTAAATGTATTACTAAGTAGGATGGTTGGTCTGACAGATAAATGCTAACCAAACATCATTTCAGTACTCTCTTCTAACAAAACAAAAAAAATTTCATTGATATGTAGAAGACCCAAGCCACACGACCAACCCGAAGGTTTATGGCAGCTTTTGTGTGTCGTTTATATCAATTTGGCGACATTTCCGTCAATTTGGCAAAGTTTAAGAAAAGTTGTCAAATTAGCGATATCCCTCCAAATTCGTAGCTTTGAATTTGCAGATCTGAATGAAACATTCTTATCCCGTTTCAATATACTAAATGAAAACACTACAATTGTATTAGAAGATATACCCGCTCTACTCTTTTTCTGTTTCAACAATCGGCTATATGAATTTATTGGCTAAACACAATATATGAGTTTAGTAGCTAAATACGATATAAGCTTGAAAACTCTTTGCCAAAATAAATGAAATTGATGTACGCAGTCAGCAATTAATATAATTAAAAGAAAAATCAAACCGTCCATTCATAAGATATACTTTTATATCCATTTATCCATTTTTTTATTATTTAAATCGAAAAAAAATAATAAAAACATTAACAAACACATTTATTTTAATTGCGATGCCGAGCAACATGATATATCCTCCTAAAATGTTAAAATTTATTAACCACTAACAGCACACCCGTTATTCGTACGGAGTGTATAATTTAAAGAACTTATAGTTCGCAATCATGTACAAATTCTGTTAAAATATTAAATTAATTGCTCCTAAAGAGAAGTTTAAGAATATATGTTCTCACTATGCAAAATTATCTTCACGATCAGATCTGAAGAATAAAACATCCTGCCCCCTTTTGTAAGCAAATTTACAGAAGAAAAAATAGGAATTGAATGAATATATGCAACCCCGTACTAATTATATTGTCGCAGATCAGAAAATATGCCAATGTGTTAGTAGAAGATTACCCGTATTACAATATGCGTCTCAAAAATATTTGCCAAAATAAAGGAGATGGCGTAATAAATTGAAAACATCAATAATATCCGTACTCTTTATACCAGAAGGTCGTAATTGATTCCAATATATGCCAATATATATCAAAACATATGTCAATATACCTGTACTACTTATATTCTCGTAGATTAAAAGATATACACGTGTATTTGTAGAAGATTCGTACAACATACAATATATAAGTTTAAACAATTTTTGTCATAATAAATAATTGCATAATAACTTGAAAATATCAATAACCTTGAATCAATAATCCCCGAAAATATAAATAATAATAATTTTTAAACCTGAAGACCGTAATTGATATTGTCCAGTCAAAAATGCTATAAGAAAAATCAAATCGTTCTTTTCTAAAACATATTTTATATCCATTTATTTATTATTCAAATCGAAAAAATAATTATTAAAATTAACAGACAGATTTAATTTAATTGCGTTTCTGAGTAACATGATATAAGATAGAATCTTATAACATGTTAAATATGTCATTTCTTATAACATAAACTGCGAAATTAAATAACGATTTTGATTTCTCTATACTTCTCATTGTTCCGAAAAAGCTTGTTTTAAATAAACCATGGAGATAGATTTCCCCTTTAAATCATGTTTCAAACAATTCATTTTTTCAGAAAGTGACTAATTGACGCAAAAAATCTCCCATCAAACTCAGAGATTAAATTTTAATTCACTTTCAAGCGATTTTCAATCTTTTCGTTTGGATAAACCACGGAGTTAGGGAGTAGAACTCCTAGGAAAAAGTTCCGTTTTTCATTAATATCTCAACAACCCCAGGTCTTAGAAACTCGAAACTTGGACAAAATTTATGGGGGGATATTTCAAGGCTATCCACCAAATTTCATTAAATTCGGTTCAGCCGTTTTTCCGTGATGATGAGACAAACGAAAATTTCGTTTTTTACTAATATCTCGAGAACCACTGGTCGCAGAAACTCAAAGCACGGATATAATTTTAAGTGGGGCTATTTCTGGGCTACCCACAAAATTTCATCAAATTCGGTTCAGCCGTTCTCCCGTGACGGTGTGACAAACAGACAGACAGACAGACAGACAGACAGACAGATTTTCATTTTTATTTATATAGACTAGCAGCATACCCGTTCTTCGTACGGAGTATAAATTATAAAGAAACTTGAAATTCATAATCATGCCCAAATTCTTATAGTATACTAAATGACATGTTTAATCAAAATATTCTGTTAAAATATTTAATATAATGCTCCTAAAAAGAAGTTTAAGAATCTCTGTTCTCGCTATATAAAATTATCTTCATGGACATATCTGAAGAGTAAAACATCTTGGACCCCTTATGCAAGCAAATATAAAAAAAAATATGGAATTGAATCAATATATGCAAAATAAAAGCGTTAAAATTGTATGGGACCCGTACTAATTATATACGCGAATATTAGAAAATATAACCTGTATTAGTAGATTACATGTATAAATTGAAAATACCAATAAACCCGTAATCTTTAAATCTGAAGACAGTCATTTATTCCAATATATGTCAAAAATAAAGTGCTAAAATTATATGGGAAGATATACACGTACTACTTATAATGTCCGATTATTAGTAGAAGATTACCCGTATTGCAATATGAGTCTCAAATGCTTTTGGCAAAATACAGCAGACGACGTAATAAATTGAAAATATCATTAATCCCCTTAATCTTCATACCAGAAGACTGTAATTGATTCCAATATATACGCCAATATATGTCAAAATATATGCCAATATACCTGTACTACTTATATTCTCGTAGGTTAGAAGATATACCCGTGCATTCCTAGAAGATTACTCGTACAACGTACAATATGCGTGTGTCAGCAATTTTTGCCGCAATAAAACAATGGCGTAATAACTTAAAAATATCAATAATCCCTGAATCAATAATTCCGGAAAATATCAATAATAATAATGTTTAAACCTGAAGAGTATAATTGATATTATCCAGTCCAAAATGAAATGGCAATGAAATTTATTTTATATACATATCTTCATTATTCAAATCGGAAAGGATTTAATAAAAATCGTCTGCCGCATAAACACATTGGATTTAAATCCGTTGCTAAGCGACATGATATGATTTGCTTCAAATAAATTGGTAGAAAAAATATCGTCTAAATAGTTATATTTTTATGGAACATTTGGCGACAGTTTCGTCAAATTAGCGACATTTTAAAAATCTCCAAATTTATTGCCAAGTGGGACTGTAGAACTGACAGTTCCACTTTGCGACAAATTGACGAAATATCATCACAATACTATCCCCTAACAAAAAACAATTAATATCATTTATGTAGCGCAATTTTATCAATTTCAAGATATTTTTATAGATTTGAAAACATTTTTATCAATTTGGTGACATTTTAAAAATTCGCTAAATGTATTACTAAGTAGGATGGTTGGTCTGACAAATAAATGCTAACCAAACATCATTTCAGTACTCTCTTCTAACAAAACAAAGAAAAATTTCATTGATATGTAGAAGACTCAAGCCACACGACCAACCCGAAGGTTTATGGCAGCTGTTTGTGTGTCGTTTATATCAATTTGGCGACATTTCCGTCAATTTGGCAAAGTTTAAGAAAAGTTGTCAAATTAGCGATATCCCTCCAAATTCGTAGCTTTGAATTTGCAGATAGGAATGAAACATTCTTATCCCGTTTCAATATACTAAATGAAAACACTACAGTTGTATTAGAAGATATACCCGCTCTACTCTTTTTCTGTTTCAACAATCGGCTATATGAATTTATTGGCTAAACACAATATATGAGTTTAGTAGCTAAATACGATATAAGCTTGAAAACTCTTTGCCAAAATAAATGCAATTGATGTACGCAGTCAGCAATTAATATAATTAAAAGAAAAATCAAACCGTCCATTCATAAGATATACTTTTATATCCATTTATCCATTTATTTATTATTTAAATCGAAAAAAAATAATAAAAACATTAACAAACACATTTAATTTAATTGCGATGCCGAGCAACATGATATATCCTCCTAAAATGTTAAAATTTATTAACCACTAACAGCACACCCGTTATTCGTACGGAGTGGATAATTTAAAGAAACTTAAAGTTCGCAATCATGTGCAAATTCTGTTAAAATATTAAATTTATTGCTCCTAAAGAGAAGTTTAAGAATATATGTTCTCACTATGCAAAATTATCTTCACGATCAGATCTGAAGAATAAAACATCCTGCCCCCTTTTGTAAGCAAATTTACAGAAGAAAAAATAGGAATTGAATGAATATATGCAACCCCGTACTAATTATATTGTCGCAGATCAGAAAATATGCCAATGTGTTAGTAGAAGATTACCCGTATTACAATATGCGTCTCAAAAATATTTGCCAAAATAAAAGAGATGACGTAATAAATAGAAAACATCAATAATATCCGTACTCTTTATACCAGAAGGTCGTAATTGATTCCAATATATGCCAATATATATCAAAACATATGTCAATATAACTGTACTACTTATATTCTCGTAGATTAAAAGATATACACGTGTATTTGTAGAAGATTCGTACAACATACAATATATGAGTTTAAACAATTTTTGTCATAATAAAATAATTGCATAATAACTTGAAAATATCAATAATCCTTGAATCAATAATCCCCGAAAATATAAATAATAATAATTTTTAAACCTGAAGACCGTAATTGATATTATCCAGTCAAAAATGCTATAAGAAAAATCAAATCGTTCGTTTCTAAAATATATTTTTATATCCATTTATTTATTATTCAAATAGAAAAAATAATTATTAAAATTAACAGACAGATTTAATTTAATTGCGTTTCTGAGTAACATGATATAAGATAGAATCTTATAATATGTTAAATATGTCATGTCTTATAACATAAACTGCGAAATTAAATAACGATTTTGATTTCTCTATACTTCTCATTGTTCCGTAAAAGCGTGTTTTAAATAAACCATGAACCATGGAGATAGATTTCCCCTTTAAATCATGTTTCAAGCAATTCATGTTTTCAGAAAGTGACTAATTAACGCAAAAAATCTCCCATCAAACTCAGAGATTAAATCTTAATTCACTTTCAAACGATTTTCAAGCTTTTCGTTTGGATAAACCACGGAGTTAGGGAGTAGAACTCCTAGGGAAAAGTTCCGTTTTTCATTAATATCTCGACAACCCCAGGTCTTAGAAACTCGAAACTTGGACAAAATTTATGGGAGGATATTTCAAGGCGATTCACCAAATTTCATTAAATTTGGTTCAGCCGTTTTTCCGTGATGATGAGACAAACGAAAATTTCGTTTTTTACTAATATCTCGAGAACCACTGGTCGTAGAAACTCAAAACACGGATATAATTTTAAGTGGGACTATTTCTGGGCTACCCACAAAATTTCATCAAATTCGGTTCAGCCGTTCTCCCGTGATGGTGTGACAAACAGACAGACAGACAGACAGACAGACAGACAGACAGACAGACAGACAGACAGACAGATTTTCATTTTTATTTATATAGATTATTCGACAGTATTGTCCTTTCAAACGACTTGTCTGAATTTTATCTCAGACTGATATCGGTGGAAAATACCGATTCCTTCTTATCAGATTGCCTTCGTTGGTATTCTGTCCTTTTCTGACCATTTTAAACTTTTTCAGTCTAGAGAGTCTCAGACTATTTGGAGCCACTCTCTCGCGAAACAGTGTATCTCACAGTATATTATTCGGTTTGCGCTTGTGCAACTTTCGTTCACCATTTAATTCTCTGTTTCAGTTATCTGCTTTTATGCCCCGTATCTGTGCCTTATTGTATCATACCATCGGAACTCTAATATTTCACGCAATGATACCCACTAAACTTGAGTCCAATCTAGAATTTGATCAGACATCATACAGATTGAACTCATCAACATGTCTTCTTCGGCTTCTATATCTTAACACTGCGTGCTATCACATAACTATGTACTTTACATAAATATTTATTACGCTGTTCGAAGTTGCAGATTTATTTACTTGTACACATAAACCTGCATTTATTATTATATGACATGTGTGAGGAAAGTATTGCAATAGTGTCAAAATAACAAAATTGCATTTTTGGTGAATTTACAGGTTTTGGACATTTTAATGAATCTGTGGTCAAATGTCCAACTTAAAGATTGCCATATAGAGTGTCAAAACATAATAACATATAATATATAGAAATAAAACTGTTAATATGAGTTTGTCACACAAATTAAGGGTTGGATTCACGGAGGCCATAACACATCCTTCCACCAATCTATTACTTCTCGTATGAACAGATTTATTGTACTTATACTCTGCTTAAACATGATGATAGTTTTGATTGTTGTTGAGGATGGAACACAAGACTAATATATCGGACTTATATCTATAATTCCAGAACCCAGATCGCACCGATCTCCACTACGACTTAGAGAAACTTAATACGCGGCCAGTTAGATCTACAAAATAAGAGCGGAGAGTTGATATTTGTATAGATTCAACATTTTCTCTCAGCTATATAGAGTGCCAAAACAGACTAAAATATATATAAAAAAATAAAACTATAAAAGTATGTTTGTCATGGCTTTCTATCATTTTAAATAGGTCATTTCAAAGAATATATTAGACTATAAACACACCCGTTTAAGTATTTTTTTACTGTTTTATGCTTTTCGAAAATAAGAAATCAAAATATACATCAGAACAAAACGAGAAAAAATGTCATGTTCCTACTTTATTTGATCCTAAAAAAAATTTAATGATGTCATGTTAAAAATGATCCTCTGTTACAATTGATGATAAATGATCCAATGTTCACGCTCGAAGTAAATAAGTGAACTGAATTTTTGATGTCATTTCCTTTGAATTGAATTTATGTACATAGCTTTAAAATGGCATGGCAAATATCCAAGTGTAATGAAAGGAAATGAGATTTGTGAGAAAAGGAAAATATCCAGTTTGATATTAATTAAATTATACAGTGAAAATACTTATATCATATGTTCATATGCTAGTATTTAGACCTGTCATAGACAGGGACACTAACACTCGAAAACATTAAATTGTAAACTTTTTTTGTGAGTTATATTTTGTTAAACGATGTATGTGATTCAGCTTCGAAAGTAGTAATCTTTATCGATAATTAACAAAAATAGGTTTTGTTCCGTAGTCAATACTATCATTGTATAATTTCTACCATTCCATGCCACGAAAATATTTCTAGAGGTTTCTGAAGACTTTTAAACGCTCCGGTGTTTCATTTTGTTAGTTTAAAGAACGGAATTCTGAATTCGAAAACATCAGGTTTCCGTTTCAGTCATGTTTCAAGTTGAGGTAACGGTTTTATATGTGCACTAAAGAAACACATGTATCTCTTGATCCGTGAAACATGCGTGTTAGTGAATTAAAAATTATTGTTCTTAACACAGTGGATTTATTTAATGTTCCATGTATACGGATTCAAATACCCCTTTGATAAGATTTCTTCACTCAAATTTATTTTAGTCCCTATGTCAGTTTATAACAGACTGAAGAATGTGGTCGAGGAACGTGGATAAAATCCCTTGTACGTGTCCTAAAACCACTGCAAATTGTTGTTGGTATTGAGACCCAGACCGTCCGACCTACCAGAAAGGTGTAAGGTAACTGTTTGGACGGCCGAGAAGTGCCACCCAATTTTGACCGGAACTCAGTGGGGGAGGCATCCACAGGGATCCTACCCTCCTTCCCCTACCACCAACCACGCGGAAGGACTTACGGACCCACATGTTTAACGTGATCGTACTCCGCATGAACACGGCGGCGTTTGTGGCAGCCTGCAAATCCTGCGCACAATCCACCAGGCTACCGCGCCCGAAATGTGCCAACAGCACGCTGTGTTCCCAGGTGGTCACCCACCCAAGTACTAACCGCGCCCGATGCTGCTTGACTTCAGTGATCTTACGAGAACCGGTGTTTTCAGAACGGTAGGGCGGTTGGCTATCCACTACAGATTGTAACATTCTTTTGCAAAGAAAGTCATTCTCTAGTGCAAATGTATTACTTTTTGATCATTACTTAATTCATGTGAAACAATTGACATTAGAAGAGGATGATGTTTATGAAGTCCTGAGTGATATCAAGGTGACTCTAATGTTTGAACTTCAACATGGATTCGATCCCGCATCGAATACAAGCAATATTGTGTCGTGAGACAAATTTCTTGTTTTCTGAATCGAAGGTAAAAATATTTGGAATGCATCGTTACATGCGAGTGATTAATTCTAAAGTAAACTGACGGTAAACATACAACGCTGCAAATCAACCACTATAAAATTGCTTTAGGAATTTTAGTGTTAAATCAGACATTTGATTGATGTTATCATTACAATGCAATGAGAATATAAATCAAATGTCCCATTTAACAGTATCGTTCGAAAGTTATCAATCTGAGGAACCTTAATTGTGCACAATCTTGGATACTTGAAGTCCTAGAAACACGAACAATCAAGTACCCAAATATTGAGGTGTTTACAATGAAATGCACTGACTTCCAAGCGATAAGCACACGATGCAAATTTTCATTTTTCGAAAGCTTAATTGAATTTGAGTGGCTGAAAATCGCCGCTGCGGATGTAGATGGCAGTATGCAAATATCATATGTTACAACCTATCACGATTGACTGTCCGGATACATGCTAATTAGGCAGTCGTTGAAGACGCCATCATTCTGAAGGGTTTGAGAAGGTGCATTTAAATGTTGATACGAAGTGTGTATAACTTTTGTAGGATTATTTTTTATGATATTCGTGTTTCTATGGCTGAAAAAAGAGTGATGATAGATAGTGAGCGTTGGCGTACTGTAGGTTGCATTGAAGCAGGACAATACATTGAATATATTGTTATTTTTTTGCTTTAATCATTCGGTAATTTCTTGATTATGAAAAGAATTCCAAACAAATCAAACAGCTGTGCGGAGACTTGTGCACTGTCGCCCAAGGGTTACCACCAACTATGATGATCGGTATATTGCTATAGTAGCAAGCGAAATCGACGAGCGACCTTCACAACTGTTACATCCATGGTTGCAGCGGCACTTAGTACGGCAATATCTGCCAGTACTGTGCGTCGAAGGCTCCACGTGAAGGGACTCTACGCACGAGTACCACGTTTTTGTGTTCCACTAACCGTCCAACCCAGCGGAGCAAGATTACATTGGTCTCGTCAACATGTCAGTTGGACTGTCAGTTGGAAGCAGATGAAGTCGGAAGCAGACGTCAACATGTCAGTTGGAAGCAGATGATAGGCGTGTAAGGGTGTGGATAGAATGATGCTCACTCAATCAGGCCAAGAACATCATCGAACATCACGCATTCAGAGGAGACAGCGTAACAGTGTGGGCTGGTAGTTCAATAGGATATCTCTCAGAGCTGCACATCTTTAAAGGCGGTTTTGTGACGGCTGCGCGGTATCTGGTTGAAGTCCTAGATCCTATTGCGAGACTCTACGCTGCAGCAGTTGGTCCTGAGTTCGTCCTTATGGACTATAATGCCTTTCCCCATCCAGCTAACATCGTTGACGAATACCTGAAAAGTGGAGGCATTTTTCGTATGGAGTGGCCGGCTTATTCCCCCGACTTTAATCACATTCAAAACCTTTCGGATGCCTTCGGGCCTGCTGACTCTGCACGTTTACCTCCTCCAGTCAGTCTCAGAGAGTTGAAACCTGCCCCTTTGGTGAAATTGCCATTGCTCGCATCTGCGATGGTTGATCACCTCATTGAGAGCATGGAAAATCGTTGTAAAGTTTATGTGAAGGTCCGGGGTGGTCAAATACCATATTAATGCTAGTTTTGTTAGGTTTGTTTGCCTTTAAGCAACATTTTGTTAATGCTCCAAATGTGACGTCATCATATAACTTACGAAAAGTAAATATTTTTTTCATCTTTGTACACAATTCTTATTTTCTTTAATGCGTAAACACATTTGCTACTTTCATGTATAATTTTGAGTTAATCAAAGCTTTACTTTTCCATTTTTGTTGATTTGACCATCCGTGCTTAACTTTTGGAAGCCAGTGTATCTGGAATTATCTGCAATATCAGATAGTTCAGACCGATGTTTTTCAACTGCAGGGAATATTCTCACGCTAAAATAAAGCTATATTTTGGTAGAAAATGTGAATACCTTAATTTGGCTATATTATAATAGATAATTTACTGAATATGGTTATTTAAAGGTTAATTCGTAATTATTTATTTTGATTTGTTTGTTAACTATTTTTCCTATAAGAAATTATATTAATAATTACTTTTGTAAACCGCAACACTGAAATTTTGTTATGTTCGTTTTTGTGTTTTATGACAGGTGTGTACTAATACGTGTCAACTGTTGCATACACGAGCATTTATATGGATATGTTCTTGAGTATACAGGTATCCGTGAACTGAAAAATACACGGATAGGTTAATTACACGTGTACTAGTGTATTTTTGTATCCATGAGATAAATATCTTTAGTTACAAAAACAGTTTAAATTTGTTACTTTCCTTATATACATAATGCATAAGGAAAGTATTGTGACGGGGTCGAAAATTCGAATTCGAGTTGTCGACGGGAGAGCACGTTTCAAGCATCTCTGATCCCGAATCAAACATTTTTGAAGTGATGTGTGTGTGTGTGTTTGTGTGTATGCCAGTGAGTCTATGGAGACGATAACTGACGAACAAATGGACCGATTTGAACGAAATTTTTTACAAAAATCACAATCTGTAAACACTGGAAGTCTATTGTTTTTATACGCAATCGAATGTACAGAACCCCCCTAAATTTTCGAGTGGAATTTTGAAAAAAATTGTCAAAAAATTAAACCCGTTAATAAAGATACGCAAAAAGACATTTCTTATGTAATTTTTTATAAGAAAATGATTGGCATAAATTTTAGAACGCTAAAATGAACCGTTCTCGAGATATTGCCTATTTTTCAAAAAAATTATCAAAAAGTCTTATAAAATAAAAAAAAATATTTCCTATTTAGAAACATGCTGACCTTTCATATGTAATACCACGCGATAAATTCGGTGACATCATTATCGAGGATCTAGCTCGTTCCATTCATGAAAAAGATACTTTGAGTAATACTTTTTTATTTGAACGCCAATAGTCACTTATCTGCTGTAAGAATAACTTATTTCTTCGTCCATAACGCTTGGCGAGATTTTGGCGACAAATTTGGTGGAATGTCGCCAACTTGGCGACTTTTTTAAATGTTGCTAAATTAACGAAAAAGTCGCCAAATGGATAAACATGACGCTAAATCAATGACGACTGATTGATGATGACACATGGAAAATGACGACTCATTGACGAAAATTCAATATCTTGGAAAGCATACAAATAACTACTATAAAATTAAGTTATTTTTTTACTGTAAAAATTGTAAATTCATTGCATTATATAAGGGAAGTCATGTGCTGCCCACATCATATTTTTAAAAATTGTTTTTGATCAGTTGGAAAATTTGTTCTTCTGCAGTTATGACTTGTACACATTTTTTTTTCTTAAGCAGCAACAATATTTTATCGATATAATAGAGTTTAGTTAAATATTAATGATTATTCACTTTTTATAGAGCAATTTTAAGATAATTTTAAATAGCGCTAAGTGCCATATACTTTGTATCAAAACAAATTAAAACAAAATTAAAATTCTCAAAAATTGTTTGTTTGGAAAAAGTAAAAAAATGAATATTGGATGACTACAGTTGATTCCAGAGCAGTTTATAGCATTATTCTTCAGGTCTAAACGCAGTGTCATCTCTTAACAACCGATAAGGAAGTTTCTCATAAGCAGTAGTTCATTTATTGTGATAAAATATAATTTAGCAGCAATATTTTTTAAATTTATATGAAAAATATCCTTAGTCGATATACTATTACATGTCTTTGCCACCAGACCTAAGTTTTATTAAAAAACATCTGATGTGAGCAGCACATGATTTTCCTTATAATAATGCAACGAATTTATTACTTTTACAGAAAAGAATTAGATTATTCTCTTAGATACTTATATACTTCCCAAGATATTGAAATATCGTCAAATAGTCGTCATGTTCATTAATTTAGCGTCATTTTTAAGCATTTGGCGATATTTTTGTTAATTTGGCAACATTTAAAAAAGTCATCAAGTTGGCGGCATTCCGCCAAATTTGTCGCCAAAATATCGCTAAGCGTTATAGACGGAAAATAAGATATTCTTATAACAGATAAATGACTATTGGTTTTCAAATACAACTGTATAACTCAAAGAATCTTTTCTCATGAATGGAATGAACTAGATTCACGAGAATGACGTCACCAAATCTATCGCATGATATTACATATGAAAAGTGAACATGTTTCACGACAGTTAATATTAATTTTTTAATTTATGGGATTTTTGATAAATTTATTTAAAAATGTGTAATATCTCAAGAATGGTTTATGCTAGCATTCTAAAATTTATGTTAATCGTTTTCTAGGGAAAAATTACATAAGAAATGTCTATTTTCGTAACTGTATTAAAGGTTTCGATTCTTTGCTGGTTTTTTCAAAATTTCACTCGAAAATTTAGGAGGGTTCTGAACATTCGATTGTGTTTAAAACCAATGAGCTTCCAGTATTCACAGATTGTAATTTTTGTACCAAATTTCATTTGAATCGCTCCATTTGTTCGTGAGATATCGTCTCCACAGACTCACTGACACACACACACATACACAAAGACATCACCTCAAAAACGTTCGATTCGTGATCAGGGATGCTTGAAAGGTGAATTCCCGTCGAAAACTCGAATTCGAATTTTCGACCCCGTTACAATACATTCCTTATATATTATACTATGTGTATAAGGAAAGTAAAAAGGGGAATAAAAATTTTAAAGTAAAATAAAAATTAACTGTCTCCCAAATTTACTTCCGGACACTAAATATCCATTATTTTACGCTAGTCTTTCATACGGTAATAAACCAATACTTACTGTTTGAAATTTACAATGCACTGTGATTTAACAGTCGTAGAATTCCAATTTCACCACTTTGATTGGGAATTTCACGACTGACTGAAATTCTTGAGGCAAAATCATCCTTTTTTTTCAAATAAAAAACACTGCATCGTTCCTATAAAGATTGATTTTTCCAGGCCAAGAAAGTCTTAGATTGCAGGTTTGTTGCTTACCTACAACTGCATTGATTTTTACGTCTGATCCATATCCAGAACTCATCAGATAGAGCAAAATAAATCGTGTTGAATATCATTCTTTTATGCAATATTCTTGCGTTTGTTGCATTCCTTATATACATAATGTAAAAGGAAAGTATTGTGACGGGGTCGAAAATTCGAATTAGAGTTTTCGACGGGAGAGCACGTTTCAAGCATCCCTGATCCCGAATCAAACATTTTTGAAGTGATGTCTGTGTGCGTGTGTGTGTGTGTAAGTATGGACCGATTCGAACGAAATTTGGTACAAAAATCACAATCCGTAAAGACTGGAAACCTATTGTTTTTATTCGCAATCGAATATTCAGAACCCCCCTAAATTTTCGAGTGAAATTTTGAAAAAGTCGTCCCAAAATCAAAACCGCTACTAAAGTTACGCAAATAGACATTTCTTATGTAATTTTTCATTCGAAAACGATTCACATAAATTTTAGAACACTAACATGAACCATTCTCGAGATATTGCACATTTAAAAAAATATCAAAAAGTTATATGAAATAAAAAAAAATATATTTCCTATTGAGAAACATTTTCACTTTTCATATGTAATACCATGCGATAAATTTGGTGACATAATTCTCGTGGATCTAGCTCGTTCCATTCATGAAAAAATATACTTTGAGTAATACTTTTTTATTTGAACGCCAATAGTCATTTATCTGCTGCAAGAATAACTTATTTCTCCGTCGATAACGCTTGTCGAGATTTTGGCGACGAATTTGGCGGAATGTTGACAATTTGGCGACATTTTTAATTGTTGAAAAATTAACAAAAATCTCGCCAAATTGATAAAAATGACGCTAAATCCATGAAAATGACGACTAATTGAAGAAAATTTAATATCTTGGAAAGAATATAAGTATCTACTATAAGAATAACCTTTTTACTTTCCTTATATACATAATGTATATAAGGAATTTTATACGTTTTTATACGTAATCGAATCGGAAAGTATTGTGACGGGGTCGAAAATTCGAATTCGAGTTTTCGACGGGAGAGCACGTTTCAAGCATCCCTGATCACGAATCAAACATTTTTGAAGTGATGTCTGTGTGTGTGTATGTGTGTGTGTGTGCGTGTGTGTGAAAGTATGTGTGTGTGTGTGTGTGTGTGTGTGTGTGTCAGTGAGTCTGTGGAGACGATAACTGACGAACGAATGGACCGATTCGAACCAAATTTGGTACAAAAATCACAATCCGAAAGCACTGGAAGCCTATTGTTTTTATACGTAATCGAATGTTCAGAACCCCCTAAATTTTCGAATGAAATTTTGAAAAAATCGTCAAAAAATCAAAACCGCTAATAAAGTTACGCAAATAGACATTTCTTATGTAATTTTTCATTAGAAAACGATTGGCATAAATTTTAGAACGCTAACATGAACCGTTCTCGAGATATTGTACATTTTTCAAAAAAATTATGAAAAAGTCACATAAAAAAATTATTTCCTATTGAGAAACATGTTCACTTTTCATATGTAATACCATGCGATAAATTGGGTGACATTATTCTCGTGGATCTCGCTCGTTCCATTCATGAAAAAATATACTTTGAGTAATTCTTTTGTATTTGAACGCCAATAGTCATTTATCTGCTGTAAGAATAACTTCTTTCTTAGTGCATAACGCTTGGCGAGATTTTGGCGACGAATTTGGCGGAATGTCGCCAACTTGGCGACTTTTTCGAAATGTTGCCAAATTAATGAAAATCTCGCCAAATGGATAAAAATGATGCTAAATCAATGAAAATGACGACTAATTGTCGAAAATTCAATATCTTGGAAAGAATATTAGTATCTACTATAAGAAAACCTATTTTTTTACTGTAAAAGTAGTAAATTCATTACATTATATAAGGAAAGTCATGTGTTTCCTACATCAGATTTTTTTATATTTGACATTGGGTTAAACAGAAACAAAATTAATGTTGAATGCGAGTAAGAAAGTGGAATAGTTATAGCAGTTTGATTTAAATCTGTGAGAATATTACCTGTGAAATATATATTGCTTATATATGCCAAAATTGCTACGTAGATATGTCGAAATTGCTTATATGCGTAAATTTAATGCTTTAGTTCTGTCATTAATGTTCGCTCTGTGGGAATATAATGTTTACCTTAATTCTAATTTTCAAAATTCGATTTACCATTTAACGTGTGAGGATTTTCTGAAAATATTTTTATTATCAATTCAAATAAAAATACTTCTTCAATCTACATGAAATTAATTAAATGCAATGTCAAGTTAATGCTGATACAGGGTTCACAGAAAGTTTCTTAAGCCCCATAATAATTTTATAAGGCAAGGTCCATGAGTATTCACGTTAGGTCTATCTACAGTAAATTGACCAATCCCGTTTGAATTAAAGAGATTTAAGAACCCCTAGAAAATATTTTTTTTTTAAAAATGATAATAAACTTATCAACAAAGTGAGATAGAATAAAAACGTAATTACAAAGTTGTAGATAATTATGGTATTAATTTGTAGGGATCGACATCAGGAACTAAGAGCACATGTATATTGGAGGCAATAAATTCATGTAAAACAGTCGTATCGTCATGAACTGTAACACGGTGACACCTGCAATATTTATCAATATTAGTGGTAATATTCTTTCTTGAATGCACTGTTGCTGGATGATGGGAATTTGA
Source organism: Amaurobius ferox (assembly GCA_951213105.1). Lineage (NCBI taxonomy): Eukaryota > Metazoa > Arthropoda > Arachnida > Araneae > Amaurobiidae > Amaurobius > Amaurobius ferox. The sequence goes on from OX578139.1 coordinate 124,841,233, forward strand.
ACAGATTGTACATTAGATTCATGTAAGTGTTGCTTATTTTAGCAATCATGAATATAAAAGCAATACGCCAATAGTCAAGTGTCATATAAATACTTTCTTTAACATATTTGTTGGCGATTTCTACTCAATTTGACAATTTTCTACACCGTTAATATTGTATTTTTAAACCCATTACCTTTAGTTAGAGAGTTCGTTATCCTAACATTTAAAATTCTCCGTCAAAAGCACTCCAATCACCTTTATTTGATCAGACATGTTCACTTGAATATTATAGATAAATCTAATGTGTACACTCATTTCTATACGAAATTACTGGAGTATCTAAAGACTGTCTTGGAGTTCCTGTGAATACCCAACATTAAATCATCTGGAAAATTTACTTCCCGAAGCCAAACCAATATACGTTATTATATCATTTCACGCTAGCCTTTGATATGCTTCTAAACCAATAATTATAGCTTCTAAATTTTGCAATTCGCTGATATTTAAGTGCCTCTTAGTTCCAGTGTCAACACTTTGGCTATTTATTTCACGACTGACTGAATGTTTAGCGAATTCTTGACTCTTTTCCAAATGAAAGGTGCGGCATCGTTTTTACTTAATACTGGTTTTAGAGAGGTAGAAAATATTAGATTGCATTGGTTTTTTTTATTGTTGATCAATGTTATAGGAAATCTTTTTATTGATTTAATAACAAAGGCTAAAATGCATTTCATACCATCTTTGCATTATGTGGTTTGTATAGCATTCAAACAATGCATGATCATTTTAAATTAGACTATGTTTTTGAAAATGTAATAGAGAAATTAATTTTAAATTTAACATATTATTTTCCTGCTAACTAAAGATTTCTTACACTTTATAACATAGTTGAAAAGTGTGTATAACTTTGATCATTATGTCTGTCTGTCTGTCCGTTCGCTCGATAACTGCCGTAAAAACGACTTTTTAAAAAAGAAATTTTTGTATGTTGAGACTGTGTGTGGGACATATAAGAATGTGTGTGTGTGCGTGTAAATGAATAAAATCCATTTAGTTTTGTATTTGAACCCGGGTTGAAAAAATTAAATACGTTGAACCCTATGGGACCTAATTTTTCAAACTCTTTTAAGCGAAGTTAAAATTCACAAATTGCTTCGAAAATTTAAGTAAATATTCAAATTATGCCACAAAATGTGTGAAACAATTTCAGCAGAATATGTTTGGTAGTTTTTTCAAGTAAAAATTAAAATAATAATTTCACCCATAGTATATGAAGCGATCATGTGACCCACTTCAAAATAAAGTATGGCATCCATCTTTTTTTCCAATGTAAAAATCGTGATTTTCAATGTTCTTTTAAATAATAATTTAGTGTTGCATCCTTCCCAAAACCGCTTTACTTATGCATATTTTCTGCGCATCTATATTTTGTGCAAATGCAATCGCAATATTTTTGAGTTTAATTGATCATCAAACTTTGATTATTTCTATAACGAAGTTTAGTTTTAATGGATGCAGACTGTAAACAAGTGATTGTAAGATGGGTTGTATAAGAATTGCTGATATTTTTTCCAAGCAAAATTATTTAACTTTGGAGTCTGGAATAAAAGTGTATAAATGAAATATTCACTGCTTTTATATAGAGATCCCGAATATTTATATTTCGATGACGTCATTTGAATAAAGTTCATTTTTTACAATAAAGTTTTAAGTTTTCAAATATAATAAATTATTGTCGTACTGTGATAATTTAAAATATATCAGCGCTAAATGTATCGCTGTTTGGTGATGTTTAAATAAAATTGCATTTCAGTTAGAAAGGATTTCATAATCAATGCTTTATACATGATTGATCTTTCTTGTTTTTTTGCTGTTGATCAATATTATAGGAAATCTTATTATTGATTTAATAACAAAAGCTAAAATATATTTCGGACCTTTTATGCATTATGGGGTCTGTATAACATTTAAACAATGCATAATAATTTTAAATTAGACCATGTTTTCGAAAATGCAATAGAAAGATTAATTTTAAATTTAACATATTATTTATTCACCTGTTAAATATCGATTTTTTAAATTTGTTTTATTTGATACTAGAACAAATCACCCGTCGTTGCCCTTGTACTAAATAAGCGTCCGACCCTCTACTTATATAATGCATTTGAACACAATTTAAAATGGCTTCAATCCAGACGTATCTTGTTCCATGCTTTACGATAACGCAAAAATAAAGAAATAATGAGAACCGAAAGCGATGCTTACACTCCTAGGAAGGCATGCGCAGTAAAATCAATCAGTAGATGGTCGAATCCGTAGCACATGTAGCGGTAAATGCTTTGCGATCATTTAAGAAATTACTTATGAAATCGAAGTATTTTTTACTAGAATGCTAAGATACATGCGGTTATTTTATCCAAATTATCGAATTATGTTAATCTCGGTTTTTCGGATGCGACGATATAAATATCAGATAAAACATGCTAATTTCGGTGTGTATTGAAAGAAAAGTTATACATACAAAGAAATTCTCCTACGGATTTGGTTGAAACATAATTGGAAAAAACTTTCTTCGATCCTTTGATAGTATCAAGATGGAAGCTCTGTGACAATATTTACTGTCGCTAAGGGATTGATTTGTGTGAAAATGCTAATACATGCAACAACTAAAAACTAATTCGAAATTTAAAAAACAAACAAACTTCAAATTTCACATTTCAGGATCCTGAAATATCTGTGTACCAAATGACCTGGCCGTACTTTGATTTTCCCTCTACAGTCTGCATAGATAACGGTCTGCACAGACAAACGGTGTCCTTTAGTAAGGAAGAAAAACTAATCAAAGTAATTCTTTTTAATTTTATGTCTATATGTTATTTTTATTTGAATAAAACTTATAATATAATACATTGCAATAAAGTACATACAAGTTATATGGTGAATCCTGACAGGAACATCAATATGTGCTTTGAGGTTGTATGATTGGTGTCGAAACCAAGAAGTCAGTGGAATATAATTCAGTTAGTAGAATATATTTCTGTATGTTTCATCATCGAAATTTGGAGTCGAATCAACCTTTGTTTACTTTTGTACTGACTCCCCTGAACTGTTCCTTAATAAAAAATATGATGTAGGCAGCATGACTTTCCTTTTATAATGCAATGAATTTACTACTTTTACAGTAAACAAATAGATTATTTTTATATTAGTTATTTATATTCTTTCTAAGATATTGAATTTTCGTCAATGAGTCGTCATTTTCCATGTCGTCATCATCAGTGAGTCGTCATTGATTTAGCATCATTTTGATCCATTTGGCGAGCTTTTCGTTAATTTAGCAGCATTTAAAAAATTCGCCAAGTTGACGGCATTCCACCAAATTCGCTGCCAAAATCTCCCCAAGCGTTATGGATGAAGAAATAAGTTATTCTTACAGCAGATAAATGAATATTGGCATTCAAACACAAAAGTATTACTCAAAGTATCTTTTTTCATGAAAGAACGAGCTAGATCCACGAGAATGATGTCACCCAATTTATCGCATGGTATTACATATGAAAAGTGAACATGTTTCTCAACAAGATTTTTTTTCAATTTTATATGACTTTTTGATATTTTTTTTGAAAAATGTGCAATATCTCGAGAACGGTTCATGTTAGCGTTCTAAAGTTTATGTCAATCGTTTCCTAATTAAAAATTACGCAAGATATATATATATATATATATATATGCGTAACTTAATTAGCGGTTTTGATTTGATTTTTTGACGATTTTATCAAAATTTCACTCGAAAATTTTGGGGAGTTCTGATCATTCGATTGAGTATAAAAACAACAGGCTTCCAGTGTTTACGGATTGTGATTTGTGTACCAAATTTTGTTCGAATTGGTCCATTCGTTCGTCAGTTATCGTCTCTTCAGACTCACTGACACACACACGCACACACTTTCACACACACACACATACTTTCACGCACGCACACACAGACATGACTTCAAAAATGTTTTATTTGTGATCAGGGATGCTTGAAACGTGCTCTGCCTTCGAAAACTCGAATTCGAATCCGTCACAATACTGTCCTTATACATTTTGTATATAAGGAAAGTAATAAATAATGTAATAAATATAGTATAACCATGAATAAAAATTGATATGGATTAGTTGAAAACAACTCGGCCTCAAATTGAGCTTAAGTAAATCGGATGCATTATCAAGAAATCCAAGTTTGTAGAGATCTGTTCTGGTTACTTAAAGATTGAACATTCGGTCCCTTTTGGGCGTGACTTAATAGGTTGTATGAACTTCAGTTTTGTGTCCTCTCCAGTGTTGTCTTTTAAAAAAAAGTAAAATATAAATACTATTATTGTTCATGAGATAAAACGCAGCACATCTAAAGACCAATTAAAAAAAATAAAGCAACATACATATGTTTTGTAGATATGAGGAATATCCCTTGTTACACCTTCAAAAGACCAAAAAACCCGAATACTAAAATTACAGTAGTGTAAGACAATAATATTGAGGGTATACATACTCCTCAAATTGGTGTATATATACTTAAAATGTAGTGGGGAATATGCATACCCGAGACTGCAGTGTAGATAAAAGATTCAGAGCTAACCAATTAGAAAACAACAAAACAGACGATCAATTGAGATCCTAATCACTGCTATTGGATTGACTATGTTCTTTTCCGTTTTACCTTATGTTTAATAGACTTTGCAAAAGTCACCCATCCTATCTTCAAAACAGATGTACATTAAGTTTTATTTTAATTTGTGCTTATGTACCTTTCATATATTTTCTTAGCATTTGAACAAATTGTATTTATTCATTTATAATAATTGCTACTATTATTAGGATGTGTTCCTTCATAATGATATTTACAGAGTGGTTTGTTTATGGATGGCAACTAATCAATACAAGTGGTTTATTTAGTAGGACAAAATATTCTTAAAGAAAGCTAATATTTAAAGAGCTAGGAACGATCATTAATATTTTACAGCAATTTTAAATGCTGCTGATTAATAATGAGGCATTGATTAGGGTTTCAATTCATCCGCAATTTTGCTGTTTTCTATTTGATTAGCTCTGAATTTCTCTTATAATGTTAATTTTAAGAATCGATAAAGTCAAGTGAAACAAACACATATTTTAACCTAAATATTTAATCAGTAAAATAGTTAGAAAAAATAAATTTTTTTCTGAAAATTGTAAATTTTCAGAATATGCATAAAACAGCTATCGTTTGTAAAATCCAATCTTTGCCATTTGAGAAATTTCTAGAAAAACATGTAAAATGGGAGAACTGACTGTATGTTTCTTAATATATTCAGCTATCTCCAAAATTATTTCGAGCACTATTTTTTCGAGCTATTATTATTTCTCCACTATTATTTTGAGCTAGTCCTCTATACTGTGCGGAATCATTATTAACTACTTCCAAATAGTACATTTCACCGAGATTTAACTACCGTGCAATTCCACTTTTAACATTTCGATTACTTATTTTACGACTGAAAAACGACTACTTATTTTACGACTTTAAAAACATATTACTGTCCTTTCAAATGAAAAATAACTTATCATTTTTACTATGATTTATTTTGTGCAAGGTCGAGCAAAATATTAGATTGCAGGTTGCATTGATCATTTGCTTTTGATAAATATTTCGGGAACATCCATCATTGAGTGAAGGGTTCAAGTTTAAAATATATTACGTACCCCAAATATTTTGCATCTATTTTATTCTCTACTCTATTAATATCAACTCCACATGCACTATTTCTGTCCTTCCATTCAGAATCTTTGGTGGATTTATTTTTGGCTCTCAAAGCACGCAAAGACCTGAAACTCGGCACACAATTTCAACTCGTAGAACATTTTCATCTATAAAATTTCACATCAGTAAGTTACGTCACTACTTCATTTACGTAAGTCAGCGTTTACGTGCTCGTTCTCAACTCCCACATCACGTAGACCTGAAACACGACAAACAATTTCAACTCGCAGAAAACTTCCATCAATAATATTTCAGATCAGAACTTTACGCCATTACGTTATTTACGTACGTTAGCGCTCATGTGCTCGTTCTTAACACCCATAGCACGTGGACCTGAAGTTCGGTACACAGTTTCAACTCGTAGAACATTTTCATCTATAAATTTTCACATCAGTACTTTACGTCATTACGTGTCAATTATGTACATCAGCATTTACGTGCTCGTTCCCATATCACATACCTGAAATTCAGTACACAGTTTCATCTATCCAAATTTTGCGTCATTATGTTGCGTCGTTACGTCATTTACGTATGCTTTTTTTTCTCGTTATCAGCTATCAGAGCACGTAGCGAGCTAAAACTTTTCACAAAGTTTCTTCTAGCCGAACATTTTCTGCAATCAAATTTTTGCGACATTACGTTACTTTGTTACATCAATTAGGACGTCATGACTATGTTTTTGGACTTTTATTGCATTATTTTTTGTCTTTATATGAGGTGTTCTCATTGAGCGAGTTGGTCTATTTATAATACTGCGTATCTTTGAACGTAAATTGCACCAAAAATCGAAAACTAGAAAGTGAAATACAAATAATGAGAAATACAATACAAATTATGAGATTTTCGATGTTTTCCTCTACAGAAAGTAGAAAATACATTTTAATCACACACGAAATTGAACGAAATTGATGGTACAGACAGATTCAGTGCTGAACAATACTTCATAAGATTTATCCTCATCCAAAAGGAATAATATGAAAAATACTAGAAAGCACGTGGGGGGGGTGTAGGCAGATTCAATTCTAAACCATTCTATATAATTCAATCCTTATCTAAAATTAATAATATGCAAAATTTTCGAAACTATTTCATCTGTACACCCTAATTTTTCTTCGACAATTTTGAATAATATAAATTATAGATTATATTTGTGTGTGCATACACAATTAATTTCGTTCAATTTCGTGTGAGATCAAAATATATGTCCTACTTTTACTTGTGTAGAGGAGGATACAGAAAAACCTGTTTATTCAAAATTTAGTTTGAAAATCAATTGCAATCAAATAACATTATTTTTAAATAATAGCATGCCACTAAACACCAAACAGATTTTTAAGTAGATTATCATTGCATGATAAACTATCTGCTTTTATTTTTGATATTGTTAACGTAATATTCTCCTTAGTTATTATTTTTACTATGATTATTAAAATGTATTATCACATTAATGGGATATAGTATAGCTATATACAGGGATTGTTTTCTACAATAATTATCGTCTCAAGAAAATTTTATGTTAAAACTGCATGTAATCGCTAAAGAAAGTACAGATTCAATATAGAATATTTGGATTGTTGGTTTCTTAAAATTAATTAAGGGCCTTTTATAAATAATTGGTATGAATAATTCCAAAATGATATCTTTGCATTATTACCGCTCAACATTAAATAATGTCTAAGTAAGAGAATATGTGGCAGCCAGCTCTTACGCCATTGCACCCGGCGAACAACAATCTGCAACCCTTGCTCCTAAACAAAACACTTTATAATCTAGTTCTGTGGTTGTAAAACAGTGATATGGTTACGTGCTCTAAAATGTGATGAGATATTTTGGTTACAAGAACCAAAATGTGTTGAAAAGTTTTGGTTCTGTGCATTAAGATATGGCGTGGTAATAAAAATACTACATAATATTATTAAAGTGCAGTGATACATTGATTTTCCTTATGCTTCGTACAGAGCTGCGTTGTGAACAATCCTCAATTTTGAATCCAGTGAGACCAAAAAAATATTTACCATGCTGTGAAGAAGAATCCAAATAATCATTAATGACTCTTTATTAATAATTAAATTACTTTTTTATGTATTTATTCTCAGATTTACGTTACGTTTACAAAGAAAACATGAGAGGTTTTTTTAGCAATATATTTCTCAAAAAATGTGAGATATAGATGCGAGAAAGAGAGAGATAGATCAACTTGATTCGTAGCACATTTATATCGATATCTGCTTCGGCAATATCACTTCTCGACTATGAGTATATAGAAGTTGCATATACCTTAGTACTTCTTGGAACCTTGTTGACCATTTGGGGAGTTGTTCAGATTCGGCATTGATACTGCAGGTGACACCGATAGATTTCCGATTGTTTTACGCTCTCAGTTTGAGAGTTTTTATCAGATCTTTTTGATCCTGAGTTTTTACGCGACTTCACAGCAAGGAAGTTTTTACTCTTCTCATTATCTCACTACATCAACTCCAAACAACTCTACTGAATTTCAAAACAACCCTAATCTTATATTTGTATTTTAACTATGTACCATTTCAACTTGACTTCGGGGAGAAACTTCTTCGTCAAGTCTCCTGAATCCGATGGGGTGATGCAAGCCCCTTCATCATCACCTGCATCACCCACCGTTAAAGAAAGTCGTTCAGCACTTGCGGTTTCTGGATCGGTTATGAATGGATAAAGTAGTGCCTTCCACTTGATGACGTTGTAACTTCGGATTGTTACACCGTGAGAGTCTAACTCCTAAACTATTACGTGAGAGTTCCATTTTCAGTTATTGGTCATAAACAACTGTCCAATATGACGTCACTTTAGGTGCCGTTGCGTCTGGCCTTTTCTTTAACACACATATTTTTTGTCTTTAACACATCTTTTGTCACTTTCGTGATCAAATTTATAATCTCTATAATCTCACTCATCTGTCTCACATATTCTACTGCACTATGTTTTACATACATTTGTTAAAAATGTATCCTAAAAGTTACAAATATTTACAATTTTGTTTCGTATAATTTTAACTAATTTATAAGATGCCACACTTATAATGTTCTTCTCATTTTTCATTACGCATCGTAAATATATGTAACTTTATAATACATTATCTCTCTTTTGTTAATCAAACATATCATTTTCCTCTTTTAAATATCCTGAACACGAAATAAATAGAACACTACACCACATCGCTTCTGTACTTCAGCGAACACAACATTCTCTTTTGCACAAAATTATTCTACTCTGAAAACACCCAAGCCTATTATCACAAGGATTTAAGCCTCTCAAGTCCCAGTATTATCACATTATTTGGTGATTTTAAGTTAAAATATACTAAAACAGTCCTCTTTTGAAATCTTGTTTTGCTTACTGCACACACTTTCTATAAATATTCATGCCACGCTGCTCATATGATCCCCGTTTCTCACTCACAATTATATTAGCAGTTGACACGGAGTTTTAACCGCTCTTAATTACCAGCTTAGATTTTATTTTGAAAAGTGGGTGAAATGAGATAGCGTTTTACGACGTGTGTACTTTATGTGAAAAAGTGTTCCTGAAATGAATAAATTATTTACTTACTTTAAAATTTAGGTTTTCATCTTATATACAGGGCGGTAGAAAAGTCGTTAAAGAACTCCTATGGCTTTGTAAAGTTCTGCGAGTGTACAAGTTTGGCCTATGTAAAGTGACCATACCCGATATAACAAAAGGATTTGAGTGCATCTAGTTGAAGATATTAAAAGTTAGGATAATAAACTCAGCATAAAAGTGAGATAGATGTAAAAAGTTAGTTATAAATGTTGTAGAGCATTGTCTAATTATTAGGAATTGACATCAGGAACGAGCTAAACGTATATATTGAAGGCAATAAATATCAGTCAAACAGTCGTATTACCAAGGCCTGTAACACGGTGACAACCGCAATGCTTATAAAAGTGCACGATGCTATTTTTTATCGCATTTAAATGTGTATTGTTGCTGACAGGGGACATATTGGAACAAGCTTGTTTGGCTTGGAACAAGCCCAAATACTTGCATGCACAGATATTTTGAAACATATCTGTGCATGCAAGTAATTCTTATTTTATAATTCCCGAATTTTAAAACCATTCGATATTATCCGTATTGTATGAAATAAATGCTGCAGCATTTTTATTATCGATTCATACTCATTGGATATTGCTTTACAAACAACTTTAATAGGCTTGTTTGCAACTTCTTTTTTTCAATCTCCTACATTTATTTTATTGCCTAGTTCATATTCACAACGTTTTAAAATCTTTATCTGTTTGTGTGCGTCTGTGTGTGGTGGTGGTGGTGGTGGGGAGACAGCTGTAATCTACTTCTATTCGATCCGGCGTGATCAGTCTACAATAGATATCCCTAACTTGTAGACTTACGTTAGGTACATCTATCCTTACAAAGTTATTGGGGTGCTTAAGGACTTCCTTAGGTACCCTATATATAAACACTTTTAAACTTTTAGGTTTCTAATGTCATATTATAAACATTAAATCATTATACAAATATCAAGTCACACAATGCACTCCTTTAACTTTTAAATTTTCAATTAGAATGTAAAGCAGCATTTAATACACTACCTTAACAGCATTTTTTTTGCACAGTGACGTAAGATTTGCGTTACACTATGACTTTGAGACGTCACAGGACGTCACAGTACGTCTCGTTAGTGTCATATTGAGATCACGGCGAAGCCATTTTGGTCATTTTTATGGTCATTTGTGATGTCGCATATTAACTTGTTTATAATGTCACATTGTAATTGCCATTGTAATGTCGTCATATTGTTACGTGTTAATTAAATTGAGGAAACGTCACAGAATATAGTCGCAATGAAGTTACAAAGTTACTAATACGTAACGTTGCATAGAAGTCACAAATATGATGTCACATTGTGACCCGGGTGTCACGTGACTGCAAAGTCACTCTCACACATGTGACGATCTTTGTTGTGAGGGTAGGGGTCTTCGCTCTTTGCTCGCTACGTTTAGCACACCCCCGTAACTATCTTCGCGATTTTGGGGCTTCGCCTCCTATACACAGGTGCTAGCAAAGGTCGCTTAGTAATCTATTTCAAGCCGAAGTTAAGTTTAGATCGTAAAACGGTTTATTTCACTATATTCCCCAATTATTTCTCCACAAATGTGCAAAATATCATATTTCTGTATACTATAGTTTTTGAGGTATGAGACAGACAACCTCAACGGACAGGCAGATACGGAGGAACAAGTTTCGCTGCTGAAGTGCATGAAAAGTTAAATAATTCGTAAACTTCATCAAAATAAAAAATACTCTCCCCTGCTCACATTCCACTATGCAGGTACATACGAGAAAATATTTATTTTCTTGTTATGTTGGCCTGTCCAGGACGCTCGCACACAGGCTCAAATAGTCTGTCTTTGAATTTTACATTAAATATTTCTTGAACTAATTTGAACTAATGATTAAATCGGAAAGAGCAGTTCATTTATGCGTATTCCCCAAACATTTCTCTACAAGTGTACCAAATCCTTATATTTTTGCATGGTACAGCTTTTGCGGTACGAAACAGATAAACTCAATGTACGAGTTTATTTGTGAAAATAATTCCAAATTTGTATTGCTATGATATTTAAAATTAAATGTTCCAAATCACACTTTCAAATTATATTTCTCCTGAAATACGTAATCTAGTTTGGAAAAACATCTTTCAAGCAATGGGAGTCCAAGAAAGGATTAATATATTTTTATTATACCAACTTCCTGTACAGACGGCAAATTGGATAATTGCTTGAATATATACAAAGCGGCATAGACGTAGACACTGCATATTACGGTATGTTAAAAACAGCTGGTTGCTATCAACATAAACATTTTATAAAAACTTCTGACCTATAACCAACTGCTCAACTGTTAAAGAACCTTGATGTCACAACCAGGAATCGAATCATGGATCTTTGCATTAGCCAACCGATGTTTTACCTTTTAGCTACCGGAACCGAATTACAAGATCTTATCGTCAACGTGGACACTGCATTATATATATTATAATGCCAAATTAATGTGCAATTGGCAATCTGACAAACCATCTTCTGCTATTTTTACATAAGGTTTACCTCCTCCTGCTATTTTTAACCTCCAGGCTAGCTTTCTATGTGGTCGCTGTTCTCCCAATTTCAGCTCTCAATATACCAAATTCCACTGAATCCTTGCTAGTCGTACCAGGGTCAATTTAATATCTCCGACACCTTTGCACTAATTTACAGGTTCGTCCGCTATTGTAAGGAACCTTGTTACCCCAACCAGAAATCGACCCACGGATCTTCTTACTGACCAGCCGTTGAGCTGCTTGGACGAAACAACAAACTCTTATTGCCATAGTGGAATCTGTCAGCTAGAGTGGTTAAACATTCGATTTTTACTTGTATATCACAGTAAACAGTCTTCATCTACAGTACGTGATGCAATTAGCAGAAATGTGATATTATAGAAGGTTTCCAGATAGCTGTATATTTAAAACGTTGAATAAACACAACGTCAACCGTTAATGTCGTAATACTTTGATCCGCGACGTAAATGATAATAAGGTCTCTTCAGCTGCAGTATTATCACATCAATTGGATCTTGAGTTAAAACATACTAATTGAATCACTTTTAAGCTCGTTTTCCTTAATTCACACCTTTCATAAATATTCATTAAACGCCTAACATGAAAGTATATTCTTCTTTGGCTTCCAGCTTCATTAATAGTTTATACGAAACTTTTCTGGCTGTTAATTGCAATCTCAGTGGACGTCCCACATCGAAAACGTGAGCATTCTAGACAAAGGAACCTGGTTGGGATTAAAATGATTGCTTTTATTTTGAAATTCGTTTTAGTGACAATTAGTTGAAAATTCAATTGCGTTGCGATACGCTTATTAATTGTTTAGGCAATTGTTCAGAGTATTGGAAAGGGTTATTGGAATAAAATTATAATTAAAAGCTGCGGTGAGGTCCATATGCGTATTTATGTTTTTCAAATTTATTTATTCTATTTATTTATTTTTTAAAAGAATAAAAGCAACAGGACAAGGTCCCAGTAACAGCGTGCAAGATAGAATTAAATACAAAATATACAGATTAAAATAATATAAAATACATTAAAATGAAAACTATTGAAAGCAAATGATTTTTAAAATCACTTGCGAATAAATATAAAATGCATTAAATATAAAATATTTACAACACATGATTATTAAAAGCAATTTCAGAGGAATAAAAAACATCAAGGTCATCGGGGAAGCTGCTGTATAGTTTACAGAAATTATTAATGACACAATAACAACCAATATTAGTACCAAGTTTCCTTTCAGCAAATAAATTTATGCTGCTGGTAGAATACTGAGAAACATAACACCCGATTCCAGCCAATGATATTATCAAATGATATTATTAATAATTGATATTATCAAATCATACAGATAATATGTAGAGGTAAAGAGCTGCATTTTATAGTCACAATTCATTACGAATTTGGTATAAAAATGGATTATTTATATAACAAAAATAAAACTGTAGCTTGTGGGAATAGCACTTTTAATACTTTCTTAAAGAAAGAAAGCTTATAAAAATTAGGTGAGAATAATTGTTTCGAGGGAGTTTTGATACGTCAAGTCAAAACAGTTCTTACGTAGTGGATGTAATAAAAAATATCCAAATATCCCTTTTTGACTTGATGAAAAGGGGGTTAAAACAATTATTGTCACCTAAATTTCATACGCCTGCTTTCTATAAAGAATTGCTGAAAGTGAGATTAACTATATGTTCCAAGACGTGCAATAATATTTTACTCACTATTTTAGAATGGAATATTTCATGTGCAATAAAGTATTGTATTGTTTAATCTTTTGTTTTTAATTTATTTTGTAAATTTGAACGTATTTTCAAAATTTAAGAGATTATAGCTTGAAAAAGAATGCATTAATATTATTTTTATCGAATGAATCAGATTAATTGTGAAGCTAAACTGCTATTTTTATAGTAACAATTCATTAATGTATTAGCATAAAGAATAATAAAAATAGCTTAATATAATATTTCTATTTAACATAATATTTCTATTTAATATAATCTTTCTATTTTTAAACTTTCTAGTGATAATTTTCAATTTATTATTTTTGATTGGAATAGTTAGTTATTTGTGTAATGAAATAAATATACAATTGTATAATTACTTTATTTTTTCATTTATTTTTTAAATTGATATTTTTTTTTCTAAATTTTATACATTATAGTTTGCAAATTAATATATTAATATTATATTTTAACAACTGGGTCTGTTGCAATGTCTTACATTGCTTTTAAAATTAAATAATATTCTTAAGATCGTATTATCTACATGTTAGAATTTACATCTGCAAATAACAATACCGGTTTTACTTTTTAAATGATAAAAATTAGGTTGTATTCTGTACATTCTGATTCATTTAGGTTCCAAATTATACTGATATAACGTTCTTTTATTATGGAAGAATAATCTTTTCAAAAAGATCCAGTTTTCAAACACATAATTTTTGAGTCCGATAGATTTAAATAATTATAAAAGTAATTTTAAACATAGCATTATGTTTAAGATCCTAGATACGAATGGAAGAAGTGTATTATAAAACATATATTTTAGTTCAGGAGCCTAAACAGATGTTCAAAAGAAGTATGTTTTGCATTTTATGAAAATTAAAATTATTTGGTAGTGTTGCAATTATTTAACAGTTTGAAAACGTTCAAAATCGTATTTCAAAGGAACTTAATTGCATAATGAATTAAAGACAAACATTAAGGAATACCGAGTTCAAATATTTTCTATTAGAAGACTATGCATACAGCTAATAAATTGCCGATCAAAAATATATAATTCAATTATAACTTTTTTTATTAAATGAATGCTTAAATTCAGTCGTTAGTGTGATGAGGTACAGTAATAAATACAAATCATGTGAAATTCAATCAATAGATGTTGGTTTGTATAAAATATGTTATAAAACGTAATTGATAGCATACAATGGCTGATGAATGACAGCACAGAAGGGGCTACAGCAGATTCAAAAAAATGAGAACAATAAGTCCAGCCAGAATAGAGACACCTTTTGTATTAGATTGACTCTAAATTTATTAGGGGTGTTGTCATATAAATCCGCCTAATTTTTTAGTTTTCGAGAAAATGATGCAACAAAGAACATGGCAACATAGCGATAAAAATGCCAACGAAATGGTGCAAGAAAATGGTGCCAGTCAATAACATCTAATGATGGATGGTGATAAGAGGCCCTCCCTGAAGCGAAAGGCATAGTATTGTGAAACCTGTCTGACTCATTTAAAAGGAAGAAGAGCAAGACGAAAAAATGGTCAATCGAGAAGAGTCCAGATTGAAGAAAAAGTTAAGTTTGATATTTTATAATCGTCACTCACGTTTTATGAAGTTGTGTACCATGCGTAGCGTAATAAGCGTCAAGTTAGCAGTATGGAAGTATTGTACTACGTTTGAAAAAATACTTTTTATGAGGAATATCTAAATTGGTTACGGCGTTGTGTAATTCTATTTTAATATCATTATATACATAATTTAAACTAGACTGGCTCTATCGACTCGAAACTGTAGCGAAAAATTGCATCTAGCTGCATGTTTAATAACTGAGACGTTTATTTCCTGAAAGAAGTAGAAATGCCAAAATATAAAATCCAGAACATCAGATATTGAATAATTAATATACAAGGATGTCTATTAACTTGCACGATTGTATAAGTTAGATCAAGTAAGTAGAAAATTCTGTTTGGCGAGAGATATTTTTTAAATTATATTTTTCCATGGACTTAACATTATCTGGCATATGATTTCAGATATCTCTGCATATTGATCGAAGATTAAAATTCTTATATCGGCATGATCTAGAACGTAATTAGTACTGCTGTGTGCAAAATTTTTCTTCGCATCAGTTGAATTGTAATTCGTCAATGGAACTTTCGCGGACAAGCATATTTCAGTTGTTGTTAAGAAAGCTTTGCTCGTAACTTGTTTTGCTTCAATAAATATAATTAAAATAACTTATTTATCATTACCAACATTATATTACTTGCATTTTAGCCATTTTAAGACCGTAAAGCTACTTTAGAGCGGAAAATAATTTGAGTAAGTAGGGACAACGATCTGATAACATATGGCAACATACATCATATGACAATATGACAACATACAAGTAGTGATTTCAAGAAAAATGAATAGATATTAACACATCATATTTAACACTATCAGTACTGTGATTAACCCATAATTACCAAATCATACATTTCAAACTGACAAAATATGACAGCGTTATATTAACAATATAATCCTGCGTTGCATGTTAATCCCAATATATCTTTTAATTACATGTATGCTCATCGCAAAGTAAAAAATCTGTTGTGGGCAGCACATGACTTTCCCTGCAGACTCAAATTCATATTTTTTTTCTTTAATAATTCATTAAATTGAGTTTAATTGCACAAAATGAAACTAAATTTGTGCTTTTTAATTCAATTTCTGTTTTTATTTGGTAATTAGACATTTTTCTAAAAGTGGCATAACTGAATGCGAAAAATCTCAAATATCTCGAGAATGGTTAGTTCTAGAGTAATAGAGTTGTTCTTATTATTTTCCTCATCAAAAATTACGTATAAAACAAGCATTTAATTGATATATTTGAACATGCGTAGCTTTTTTTAGATTTTGCGATTTTTGAGGGCCATTTCGTAAAAAAAGGCAAGTTGTTCTTCTCCAAATAATACCAAAATCTAATCAGCACCATAGTATCGTACAAGTAACTTATCTACCAAATTTTGTGTAATTTGGTCAATTAGTATTTTAGCTAGAGTGGATACAGGACATTTTTACGGGTCATTTCGCAAAAAAAGGCGGGTTCTGTTTTTACGAATCGTACCAAAAACTAATCAGCATCACGGTCATACCCAAGTGACTTACCTACCAAATTTTATAAAATTCGGTCCATTAGTTTTTGAGTTAGAGTGGATACATACATTGCACAGACAGACACACACACAGACAGACAGACAGACACACACACAGACGTCACGTTGAAAATGTTTTTTTCGTATTCTAGAGGTCTCGAAACGTGTAGATCCGTCGAAAACTCGAGTTGTGATTTTCGGCGTGATTCCAATACTTTCCCTATACATTACCATGTATTGCAGGGAAAGTAATAAATATAAACATTAATCTCACCACCTCTTCACCTATTTCATTTACTTAAATCCTCTTTAATATATTAGTGCGTGCTCAACAAAGACACATCTACTTTTAAGAACATGCAAAAATCGCTAGTCACAGTATTATCACATCATTTGCGTTTGAGATAAAACGCGCTAACTGCAACCCCTTGAATTCCTAATGCCCAAGTTTCATAAACACACATTTAGCGCTGTATATAATAGTGTTTCTTTCTTTCTCGTTCTTAGCTTTTTGAAGGTTTTCGGTATTCTTAATTGCCCTTTATGGAGATTTTAAGACACAGAAATTTTAAGGTTGTCACGTAATTTGAATTACGTTTCATTCGGGGCATAGGGCATAATGGAAAGAACAGGAGTATGTTTAAAACTATAAGGAAGATTCGAAATTGATTTAAATTGTAATTGGCATAAAATTGTAATTGGGTTCAAAAAAGTATCTACTTGTTTGTATTGTAATTTTTGTAAAACTAGAATCAAAGTGTATTGAATTGAAGTTATAAGTATCTTTTTTTGTTGTTGTTATCACTCGGTTCGAATATTTCGAATGGGTAAAGGTGAATGTGTGTTGTATGTAACAATAGTACAAGGTATCTGGTGAAAAAATCTGGATGTTTTCCAATTATTTATTTTTAATATGTTTCACTACTATCAAGCCAACTACTCAATTGAACGACAAAGAGTTATATACCCTCTGTGGGAAACTCTGGAAAAAAAACTTATAATTTGTTCCTAGCTAACTACGTTTCTAGCTAATCTACAAATTTGGAGAAGTTTCCGGAACTCGCCAAAAGTTGAGAAGTTGGCGATATCTTCAAACGGTCGCCAAAGTTAAACGACTCGGACTTTCAAATTATTACAATGATTTACGTTTTCCTAACAATATGATGTCACTTACATAACATGCGTCCGTTTCAGTTCCGTCACGTTTCCATCATTATTTACTCCGCATTTCGCGCCTTAAGATATTTCACATTAGAAACAATGGACTCACAAGATCCTCTTTGGCCTACCTTATGGGACAGAAATGATCATTTACTTTATTTCAAATTTCATTTCTTTTGCAAAACAAAAAATCTGATGTGGGCAACACGTGACTTTCCTTATATAATGCAATGAATATACTACTTTTACAGTAAAAAAATAGGTTTTTCTGATAGTAGATACTTATATTCTTTCAAAGATATTGAATTTTCGTCAAACAATCGTCATTTTCATTGATTTAGTGTCATTCTTATCCATTTGGCTAGATTTCCGTGAATTTGATAACATATAAAAAGTCGCCAAGTTGGCGACATTCCTCTAAATTCGTCGCCAAAATCTCGCCAAGCGTTATGGACGAAGAAATAAGTTATTTTTACAGCAGATAAATGACTATTGGCGTTCAAATACAAAATTATTACTCAAAGCATCTTTTTTCATGAATGGAACGAGCTAGATTCACGAAAATGATGTCACCAAATGTATCGCATGGTATTACATATGAAAAGTGAACATGTTTCGCAATAGGAAATATATATTTTTTTAATTTTATATGACTTTTGATAATTTTTTTTAAATATGCAATATCTCGAGAACGGTTGATGTTAGCTTTCTCAAATTTATGTCAATCGTTTTCTAATGAAAACTTACATAAGAAATGTCTATTTGCGCAACTTTATTAGCGGTTTTGATTGTTTGACGATTTTTTTCAAAATTTCACTCGAAAATTTAGGGGATTCTGAACATTCGATTGCGTATAAAAACAATAAGCTTCCAGTGTTTACGGATTGTGAACTGTGTACTAAATTGCGTTCGAATCGGTCCATTCTTTCGTCAGTTATCGTCTCCACAGACTCACTGATACACACACACACACACACACACACACACACACACACACACACACACACACACACACACACACACACACACACACACACAGACATCACTTCAAAAATGTTTGATTCGTGATCAGAGATGCTTGAAACGTGCTCTCCCGTCGAAAACTCGAATTCGAATTTTCGATCCCGTCACAATACTTTCCGCATACATTATGTATATAAGGAAAGTACATAAATAAAGTCGAATTCTCAGAAAAATAATCCATAGAAAAGGTAATATAACAATATATTGTATAGCAGCTTTATAGTATTTTCGCTGATGTAACATTTGTTTTTGCAGCATTTCAGATATAATTTGATTTTTTTTATTATATCATATGTACCCAATTCTCTCCTATATAAAATTAAAACAAAAGAAGCTTGGGCCCAGTGTGCAAGTCGTGTAATTCCTACACCAGTTTTATTTATATTAATGCAATCCTCACTAGTCACAGTATTATCACAGTTATATTGTATTTAAGCTAAACAAGTTAGCTGCACAGCCACGAAGCTCGATTTTCATAATGCGAAGATCTCATAAATAATCATTTGAAGTTTTAGCATTTATTTTCCCCTTTTTCCCTCTCAGATTTATCAACAGCTGACATTCGGGTTCTTAATTGCTATATTAAATTACGATCTGTTTTAAAAACTGTCTTCCGACTCAGGAGTTTGGTTGGGACTAAGAGGATCATCAGCGTTCCAAAATGTATTTAGCGATCATTGAAGTAAAACTGTAATTACAATCAGCTAATCATGTACTTATTTGCTTAATAGGTAATTAAACAGACATCGAATGGTATTGGGATTAGTATTATGTGTAGTCATTTTGATATTACGTGATACTGAAAAACGTTTTTTAATATTATTTTATAATAAAATAATTTTATTTTTCTGGTGCATAATCCAAAAACAATTAACCCGTTTTTTTAATTAATCTACATGCAATACTTTATCATAGCCTTTTGATCGATGGGTGCTAGGTTTTGATAAGTCATTTTAAACTAGAGCGCTAACTTTGTCCGATGGAAGAGCATTGGCCTAATCATACTTTCTTTATTCAACAAATAAAACTGTCTTCTGCCTACCTTACCTTTACCCAAAACTCTTAAAATATTGTAAAAAAATTCGCTTTTTCATTAATATATATATATTGGAAATATGTAGGGAGGTTAAATTTACAATTTTGCACAGGCCTGTACCAGTTTAAGTTTATTATCCCAGGGACCCAATCTTTTCCTTTTATATTTTCTTCTTTTTTTCGATATTCGCTGTGAAACTCAACGAATATTTCATCTTTATTAGCAGTATGCAAAGCACTCACTATTGTTGGCAAAGCGAATGAATGGAAAAATGCAACTTTGAAGGCTGCATAATTGATATGATTGTATAATTGTTTAATTGATTGTATACTGATTGTATAATTGATTGTATAATTGATATTGGTAATTTTATAAGAAAATAAAAATTAATATTAAATTGAAAAACATGCATAAATGTAATAGGGAAACGGTTTTAATGAGATATGCACCCAATACATTGAATAAACTGATTAGGATATGTAAAAATGTACCAAACACAATAATGCTCCTAATTATACTTTTAATGTTTAGGTAATAATATAATTATTAAGTAATATTAAAGTATAATTAAGTATTATATTCTAATGCACAAGGGCATATGTTACTTTACTACTAAACATGTCAATAGAACCATTTTGTAGGCACACTAATATAGTAAAACTAATGTGTCAGTCAATAATATTAAATAACATTCAAGTACTATAATCATAATAATTTATATTTTTCAACAAGTAATTATATAATATTATATAACTTTAATTCATCTTGTCCACTAATTACTTTACTCTAAAATTTGCCCAAGTTAGGAAATAAAATTAACTGATTATCCTCGTTGTATTTTATTATCAATGAATGTTCTTCCCTTCAAGTCATTAATAACGCAAACATAAAATTCTTTAGCAAAACATCTACTATTCTCCTTCCATTAAACATTCTGATTACAAACGAATTTAAGTGCCCAAAACTCATCTCACCGCTTTTACAACTTACACACCACATCAAATCTACTTTCTGCTGCTGTTACTCGTTTCAAGAAACGTAAGAACTATTTCGACATTAGTCTCGCTGGTTGTATTATTACCGATCCTTCAAATTTATAGTTAATAAGTAATGTCTTCCTTTGAAATCAATTTTGCATAATTTTTACGCTCCCTACATATACATTTAACGTTTTTCCAATTGTCTCCTATTATCTTGCACTTATCTTTATTAATGGCTGACAGTGTGGTTATTGGGTCCATGATAACTATATCAGATTATTATTTTTAAGGTTTCTCAAACGTTTTGAAAAGAACACAAATAGGGAAGAACACAACTGTTTAAAAGAACAAAAGAACACAACTGCTTGAAATAGAATTGCAGACATAATCTGTTTTCATAAAATTTATTCAATGTGTAATGTTCTTTCAAGTTAACTTACTTAAAGATTATGAAACATTGGATATACATTATATCTAAAGGTTAAAATCATTCACCTCAACTCCTCAGACACACATACTGCTATGCCATTTTCGATAGAAATCGGTCATTGCTTTTAAAGCAATGCATAATTGTAAGTTTTAAAATACAATTGTAAATGTGTGATATGTAATTTTAAAAATACAAGTACTTTTACTTCCTAATAAATTCGTATTTTTTAAGATTAAAGTTCAGGTTTTTGTTGAAATGACTCCCCATTGCGATTTTAGCAGTAGGTATATTAAAAATACTTTATAACAAATCGAATGATACTATCATTTTTCTGAAATATGTTTGAATGGTAATCGTTAAAAACTATTCCATGTTTCTGCTAAGTAAATGTTTCTGTGATAAATATTTAAAGATAAATATCTAAACATAAATTTTTGAAATTTTATACCATGGACCCGTAGATTTTTCAAATTTGTTTTCTCACAAAGAAGTAGATTTCCCAAATATTCTACAATGGACATAACTATTTCCTAAATATTCTACAATGGAGGGTAGATTTCAAACATTATCTGCAGCACAGAAGTAAAATGGCTAATTGCATCAGTCTTTAAAAATGTATTACAATTAAAGCAAGAAATTAAAGATGAAACTTGATAGCAATGATTTTTTTATTTTCTTCATGATTTCATTTCCTTTACAGGGGCTGATGTAAAGACTTTAAGGACCTATATCAGTTTTTAAGAAGCATTTTCATAAAATGCATGTTTCATATTTCAATGTTTAGTTCAGCAATACTGACTTTAAAGTTCATTTATCATTTTAACTGATTTTATAGAGTTTGTTGTCGATGTTTGCTTTGTAGTTCATAGAACTTATGGCAAATATATATGTACATACATAGATGGAGTCCCAAAAACATTGACCTCGGCTTTTATTCCTTAAATATTGATCTTAGACATATATAACAATAAACAAAGTTTCGTAAAAAATGTACAGAATTTTTTAAAATCGATTAAACTTTTCAATGGAATTAAATTTTAAGAAATACGAAATTTAAATTTTTATACGTCTTCCGTACAAAAACATTTCCAATCAGTAAAATGTGTCGCATACATTAATAAGGTGATGTTGTTGTTGTTGTTGTTGAGACCCAGACCGTCCGACCTACAAGAAAGGTGTAAGGTAACTGTTTAATAAGGTGATGTACAAAATTTCAGTATTTTATCATAAAAATCCCAGAAGTATGTTTAAACAAAGTTGGTGAGGGATTCATCACAAATTAAAATGTAAATGTTTACACTAAGAGTACAAATGACACAACGCAGAAATGCATCATAGGCAAATAATATATGCTTCTTACCTTTAATGGATCTTTGGCAGGGGTGGAAAACATTTTGAACAAGCTTTGTAATATTTGTGTAAAGTTATTAGTTCTACACAGTGTAGATACTTTTGCAACAATAAATAGCAAAATTATTATTTATTTATGTAATCATTGTTTTCTTTCGTATTTTGAGTATGACCTTTGAAACGCTATCTGCCGACATTATTTGTCTCCTTTAAGACCCATGTCGGTGCATCGAAAAGTGGTTTAAGTCAGCGTTTTTGTCTTTTCATATCTCTGGGACTTTTTTTGATAAAATGCTGAAATTCTGTATATCACCTTATTAGTGTATGGGGCACATTTTATAAGATGGAAATGTTATGTACGGGACCGTATAAAAATTTAAATTTTGTATTTCTTAAAATTTAATTCCCTTGAAAATTTTAATCGATTTCATTAAATTATGTACCTTTTTTTACGCAACCTTGTAATTAATTATATATGTCTAAGATCAATAATTAAGGAATAAAAGCCAAAGTCAATGTTTTGAGGACACCCAAAATACACACACGTATATATATATATATATATATATATATATATATATATATATATATATATATATATATATATATATATATATATATATATATATATATATATATATATATATATACATATATATATATATCAGAATTTGCTTTACGAATGGCAATGTTTTGAGGACACCCAAAATACACACACGTATATATATATATATATATATATATATATATATATATATATATATATATATATATATATATATATATACATATATATATATATATATCAGAATTTGCTTCACGAGTGGCTTTTGCAATACTAGATAATATGCATGTGAGTAACAACATTATCTGCATTTTCTCTGCACTCTTGGTAAGAGTGTATTACAGGCATGATAGAGCACTATACAATTTAATTTTATAAACACGATTCTATAAGGATTTATGACATTAACCGAATTAGAATTGGTTTTCAGAATTACACACGGTTATCCTGCAAGCTATACCTCTAAAAAACACCTCTGCATGGGTAGGAGTGCTCGATGTCTGTAATTACCATGAATTAATTCCCAGTCTCTCCTTTCGAAACAGATCTAGGGACTACTTCCATCCTTACCGATAGGGGCATCCTTACCGATATTAGGGAATAGTAGGGGGCCCCTACTATTCCCTACTTTCATTGCACTATATTTTATTTCGGACATCAGTTATAAAATTTTAAATGTGATTTTACATTTAAAAAAATGTGTGGCTGTAACCTAAAATAGAACTCGGACATTCTGGATTGTACCCAATCATGTTACACCACCACTTTTACCATGCAAATAATAAAACACATTATTCAAACGTTCCCCAAAGTGCTCTTACCTAGAGTATGGTGCATTGCTCACTATATCTTTGACTGCGTTTGTACCAAAAAATTTCACTTGGCCAAGTGACGATAACAAGGCATTAATGGTACGGTTATCTGAGGTACTTGAAAATGGAATTTCAAAATATAGGATTAGAGATTGTGTTCTTCTCTCTGATCGCTGGCTGTTAAACTTAAAATTGTAAAAAAGAATAAATGTGCTATTGTATTGCTCTTTTTTAAATAATTCATGATTTTTATAAAGTAATTTAAAATCTCCAAAACTTTTGGATGAGTATGCTCGCTGGAGTAGAAGCGATGAGGATTGATTAGATGCTTTAATTTGTCTAACAGTTGTTCCTGCTTTTCATGTTATACTGATCAATGTTATTTTGTTTTGATATATACGCCGTTCGGTTTGTTTGATCATTTTTTATTCTCTCATTTCCTTAAGAATATGAAATTTATCGTTCACCTTATTACTTTTGCAAGCGTTAAATCACACCTTTTTAAGCTATTACCGCTTTTCCTTGCAACCTGCAATTCTTGTATTTTTATGCCTAGGCATACCTATGCATATTATCTAAACATTTCTATGTATATTGCCACTGTATGTCTCTGTGTATTGTTACTTCTGTGTTTTTCCCTGCCATTCCTTGTAACTGCTCTGCGCACTTTGGGCGAGCTGGACGACCTGGGTAATGAGAATAAATATATTAAGTGCGGGGCGGTATAGCCTAGTGGTTAAAGAACGAGGATTACACTCGGAGGACAAGAGTTCGATTCCGGGATATGCTCAATCTATTCCCGTGTTCACCCAGAGTAGGAGCACGTTTAATCTGTATGTTCCAAAGTCCTTCCTAGAGGTTGGTGACAGGGAAAGGAGGTTACGGTCTCGGTGGATGTCGACCCTACTCCTTTCTGGTCTAAGCTGGGCGGTATTGTATCTGCCACCCAAACATATACTTTACACCTTCAGGTAAATCGGACGGTCAAGGTCAAAAGAAATAAATACATTACGTATAATGTCCAATTGCTATTCCACTGCTTTAGGTGAGTCAGACGGCCTGGGTAGTGTGGTGAGAAAAAATTATTATTTATATTAAATTAACTTAATTTGGCCTCGTAATCATGTGTACATAAACAATATTCATCCGACAAATAACCTATTTATTTCTCCACCAATTAAAAACATAAGTTGAAATAGATAAACATTAATTATTGACTATTTATTGAAGACACATTTGTTTACCTTTACTTAATTATTGAATTTCGAAAAGTATATACTTTTCACTAATATATTTAATTAATAATTCTACAATTCGTATTCATTCAGTTTCAATTGAACTTGGAGGCGAATGTGGTGGCAAAATAGTAATTTACATTGGATTGATTCTTAAAATCGAGAATGCTTCCACACAGCAAAAGGAGTACTTGTTGTGGATGTCATACGGATTGTAGTTCCTTTGGTGAGAAGCATTGGTTAGTTTTATTTTGGGGGCGGTAGCACGTGGTCTTGGTGTCTACACCGACTTTTATTTTAAAACTTCTCTTCGACAAACATTATCAACTCAATTCTCCCCGACAACCACCCATATTTTCTTCAATCTACTCCTGAAAAACCTACTAATTTCTTGTACGACAACTTTACTTGTTCCGCTGGCTTCTCCTTCATTTTTCTCTCTGGGTCCATTGGTTTGTGGTACCACCATGTATCCCCATAGTTCGGCTCTTATTTACCGGAGAAGTGGTGCAAGAACGTTGTCACCGGCCGGATATATACTGGGAGTAACTGTTTCAGGTTCTAAGGATAACGTAACATTTCGATGTGCGTGGAAATTCTTTATTGCCCCTGCATAAATTCATCTGAATTATCTATCAACCACTGCGACCGTGTGATTGAGTTCATTGTGTGATGCTTCTGGGTTCTGTACATATTACGTTATTTCCGAAATACAGCTCTTAAATTAAACAACAATTTATTCTCTTACGAAATATTCCGATTTGAAATGGAATCATAAATAACACTCTTGCAATCCATTTTATATTTTACAACAGCAGCATACCCGTTCTTCGTACGGAGAATATAATAGAAACAAACTTAAAATTCACAATTATGTGCAAATTCCTATAGTATACTGAATGACATTTTTAATCAAAATATCATGTTAAAATATTTAATGTAATGCTCCTAAAAAGAAGTTTAAGAAACTCTGTTCTAGATATACAAAATTATCTTCACGGGCAGATCTGAAGAATAAAGCATTCTGGCCCCTTTTGTAAGCAAAATTACAAAATACATGGAATTGAATCAATATATACAAAATAAAAGCGTTAAAAATGTATGGCACCCGTGCTACATATATACGCGAATATTAAAAGATATAACCTGCATTAGCAGATTACATATATAAATTAAACATTTCAATAAACCCGTAAACTTTAAACCTGAAGGCAGTAATTGATTTCAATATATGCCAAAATGAAAGTGCTAAAATTATATAGGAAGATATATCCGTACTAATAATGTCGTGGATTTAAAGATATATCCGATTGTTAGTAGAAGATTACCCGTATTACAATACGGATCTCAAAAATATTTGCCGGAATAAAACAAATTACGATTTAAATTGAAAATACTTGATTCCAATATATGTCAATATATGCCAAAATATATGCCAATATATCCGTAATACTTATATTCTCGTAGTATAGAAGCTATACCCGTGCATTAGTAGAAGATTTCTCGTACAACGTACAATGTATGAGTTTCAATAATTTTTGCCGCAACAAAACAATGACATAATAACTTGAATATATCAATAATCTTTGAATCAATAATCCCCGAAAATATCAAAAATAATAATGTTTAAACCTGAAGGCCGTGTCTGATAGTATCCAGTCAAAAATGCAATAGCAATGAAATTTATTTTATATATATATCGTTGTTATTCAAATTGGAAAATCTATATAAATAAAAATGAAAATCTGTCTGTCTGTCTGTCTGTCTGTCTGTCTGTCTGTCTGTCTGTCTGTTTGTCACACCATCACGGGAGAACGGCTGAACCGAATTTGATGAAATTTTGTGGGTAGCCCAGAAATAGCCCCACTTAAAATTATATCCGTGTTTTGAGTTTCTACGACCAGTGGTTCTCGAGATATTAGTAAAAAACGAAATTTTCGTTTGTCTCATCATCACGGAAAAACGGCTAACCCGAATTTAATGAAATTTGGTGAATAACCTTGAAATATCCCCCCATAAATTTTGTCCAAGTTTCGAGTTTCTAAGACCTGGGGTTGTCGAGATATTAATGAAAAACGGAACTTTTTCCTAGGAGTTCTACTCCCTAACTCCGTGGTTTATCCAAACGAAAAGCTTGAAAATCGTTTGAAAGTGAATTAAAATTTAATCTCTGAGTTTGATGGGAGATTTTTTGCGTTAATTAGTCACTTTCTGAAAACATGAATTGTTTGAAACATGATTTAAAGGGGAAATCTATCTCCATGGTTCATGGTTTATTTAAAACAAGCTTTTACGGAACAATGAGAAGTATAGAGAAATCAAAATCGTTATTTAATTTCACAGTTTATGTTATAAGACATGACATATTTAACATGTTATAAGATTCTATCTTATATCATGTTACTCAGAAACGCAATTAAATTAAATCTGTCTGTTAATTTTAATAATTATTTTTTCGATTTGAATAATAAATAAATGGATATAAAAATATATTTTAGAAAAGAACGATTTGATTTTTCTTATAGCATTTTTGACTGGATAATATCAATTACGGTCTTCAGGTTTAAAAATTATTATTATTTGTATTTTCGGGGATTATTGATTCAAGGATTATTGATATTTTCAAGTTATTATGCAATTATTTTATTATGACAAAAATTGTTTAAACTCATATATTGTATGTTGTACGAATCTTCTACAAATACACGTGTATATCTTTTAATCTACGAGAATAT
Organism: Amaurobius ferox; assembly: GCA_951213105.1. Lineage (NCBI taxonomy): Eukaryota > Metazoa > Arthropoda > Arachnida > Araneae > Amaurobiidae > Amaurobius > Amaurobius ferox. The sequence continues at coordinate 124,869,307 of OX578139.1, forward strand.
AAGTAGTACAGGTATATTGACATATGTTTTGATATATATTGGCATATATTGGAATCAATTACGACCTTCTGGTATAAAGAGTACGGATATTATTGATGTTTTCAATTTATTACGTCATCTCTTTTATTTTGGCAAATATTTTTGAGACGCATATTGTAATACGGGTAATCTTCTACTAACACATTGGCATATTTTCTGATCTGCGACAATATAATTAGTACGGGGTTGCATATATTCATTCAATTCCTATTTTTTCTTCTGTAAATTTGCTTACAAAAGGGGGCAGGATGTTTTATTCTTCAGATCTGATCGTGAAGATAATTTTGCATAGTGAGAACATATATTCTTAAATTTCTCTTTAGGAGCAATAAATTTAATATTTTAACAGAATTTGCACATGATTGCGAACTTTAAGTTTCTTTAAATTATACACTCCGTACGAATAACGGGTGTGCTGTTAGTGGTTAATAAATTTTAACATTTTAGGAGGATATATCATGTTGCTCGGCATCGCAATTAAATTAAATGTGTTTGTTAATGTTTTTATTATTTTTTTTCGATTTAAATAATAAATAAATGGATAAATGGATATAAAAGTATATCTTATGAATGGACGGTTTGATTTTTCTTTTAATTATATTAATTGCTGACTGCGTACATCAATTTCATTTATTTTGGCAAAGAGTTTTCAAGCTTATATCGTATTTAGCTACTAAACTCATATATTGTGTTTAGCCAATAAATCCATATAGCCGATTGTTGAAACAGAAAAAGAGTAGAGCGGGTATATCTTCTAATACAATTGTAGTGTTTTCATTTAGTATATTGAAACGGGATAAGAAAGTTTCATTCAGATCTGCAAATTCAAAGCTACGAATTTGGAGGGATATCGCTAATTTGACAACTTTTCTTAAACTTTGCCAGATTGACGGAAATGTCGCCAAATTGATATAAACGACACACAAACAGCTGCCATAAACCTTCGGGTTGGTCGTGTGGCTTGGGTCTTCTACATATCAATGAAATTTTTTTTTGTTTTGTTAGAAGAGAGTACTGAAATGATGTTTGGTTAGCATTTATCTGTCAGACCAACCTGTAAGATCTGTAAGATCTAAGTGTAACTTCAGATGTATTATTTGTCCTTATTTCATTATGCTTTTGTATAGAATAGTATGTAATTTGACATTATTTGTAAAAAAAAAAAAAAAAAAAAACTATTGTCATAAAACATGCAAAAATTTATAATCATGTACTTATAAACGATAGTCACCCACTGTATCTAATCCGCATTTGTAGCAATCCAATTTGTAGCAATCAGACTTTATAATGGATACACATTTCAAATATGTAGATATTTTATGCACTGAAACTACAGTAATTGTATTGCGTATGATAATGACGAAAAACGAAAACGAGTCGGTAGGAAAAGTCATGCGCTGTTCACATCATATTTTAAAATTTAAAAATACGTGACGTCACTAATGGTTAAAATAAAAAATACAAAACTAGCCTAAATACTAATTTTACTTCAAATAATAGTAAGATTTCCAGAGTACAACGATGTAAAATGTAACACATCTCATCACCTCATACATAAAGCGTATTTCACAGCTACATAAAACAAATCACCTACCTTTATATTCATGTAATTCACAACTTCATCACATCATCTGGACTCAGTTTTTGAACATAAAACTGGACTATTTTGAGCGCTTTGCCTTAATTCACAAATTCCATAAATATTCATTTAACACTCTTCATGAGAGTCTTTAACTCTTGGCTTTATTGCAGGAAAAACTAGTCACGTTTTAATTACTATCTCCTCACTTTATACTTTAAAATTCCCCCAACTGTTCATTAGCATAGCATTTCTCAACTAAATAAAACAAAACATCCTAACTTTGCATTGACTTAAGCCACAACGTTATCACATCACCAGGGTAAGATTTCAAACGTATCAACTGGACTATTTTGAGAGCTTTACCTTAATGCACAAATTTTAAAAAATGTTTATGTAATGCTCTGCAGGGGAGGTTTTTTTGTCCTTTCGCTCTCAGCTTTAATGCAGGAGAAAATTTCAGGTTTTAATTACTAACTTGTATTGCGTTGCATTTTTAAACAGTGTATGTTGTTCAGGTTTAGTCGAATTAAATGGAGCACACTGACATTTATTTATTAAAATATCAATTAGCTTGGCATTTTAATTGCACACACAGTCAAACGTTTTTAGTTATTTATTTAATGATCGCAATCAATTTCTTATAGATTTACTTTTATCTGAATTAAAGAAGAAAAAAATTCCCAATTGCATCATTGTATATTCCATACAAGTAGCAAACGAAACGACACAATAGGGTGGGCAGAAAAACATTATTTTTCGAGATAGCTAATCTAATACCATGAAAAGGGTGCCTCTTGGGACCAATAAAAATGGTGTAAAATATTTTCTATATCGGCTAACTTCTGCCCTCGCATCACACTTGAATTTTCGAAATTCGAGAACAAAATTAGCACTTCTCACCTGATATAGTAAACATCATTATTTCATAAGATCGCTATTTTAATAGCGCGAAAAGGGTGCTCAGTATGATGGATAAAAACTCTGCGCAGTATTCTTTGATTGGCTAAAATCTTCTGCCACAGCATTGCACTCGAAATATCGCAATTTTTTTTTAAATGTGTGCGTCTTTACATATTATAGAAATAACACAAACATGCAAAAAATAAGGTGCAAGCACATTTTATTGCTGTTTAAAAGATGGGGGTGGTCAAAAATTATGTTTGTGTGGGGGGGTGGGATGGCTCGTGTCCGTACAGCATTGACCTGGACGGATGAGAGGGGGTTTCATTTACACGCACTCCGCTGCAGAAATTTCGTCCTTTGCATCGTGCTGCTGTCGGTGAGAACGTAGTCTATTTCTAAAACAAGAAAAATCAATCATGCATAAAGCATTGATTATGAACCACTTTCCAACTGCAATGCAATTTTATTTAAACATCTATAAAATGCGATACATTCAGAGCTGATATATTTTAAATTTTCACAGTACAACAATAATTTATTATATTTGAAAACTTAAAACTCCATGGAAAAAAATGAACTTTATTCAAATGACGCCATTGAAATATAAATTGTCTGATTCGCTATGTAAAAACAATGAATATTTCATTCATATCACTTTTATTCCAGACTCCAGAGCTAAGTAATTCTGCATGAAAAAATTCAGCAATTCTTATGCAACTCATCTTACAATCACTTATTTCCGTTCTGCATCCATTAAAATTAAGCTTCGTTCTGTTGGGTGCTTCAGCAACACCGGACGAGAGCCGCTGAAAAGTAGTCGCAGAGATGCTGACACCTAACTCGGCAGTAAAAAGTTTAGTGGACTGGAACTTCTATAGTGCAGCAGAGCAGTTGCCAGGGATGCGGGGAATAGCAACTCATTATTCCGGTTGGCAGGCGAAGGTGATTCATAAGCATGAAGGAATCATAACAATCCGAAGAATGAAGAAGTCATCAGATAAAATTTAACTTTCTTTAATTATAGCAGATTCTCATTTTAGATATTACAAGTAGATTGTATATTTCAATTCAATAATAATACAAACTTCTTAGATCCTTTGCTTGACAAACGAAAACGTTTCAAAAACAATTTGGGAGCAAGATATTTAACATTTACTACACTTCAGATTTTACAAATTCCATTCATCTCACCAACGCGTATTCATTTATTTTACATTCTAACAATATTAATTTATTTAATATCCGTTTACGGATAGGCATATCATTCATACTCCCTCGGGCAAAAACGAGTCAGTCTTACCGCTTTGAGCCAACTAAAAACTAATTACATTATTCTTATCGAAGCGTCTTAGTGTGAATGGGCATGCTCATGACGACACAGAAAATAATTTAAGTACATTTCAATACGAAATGTGAATCCGGGTAAATGTACAAAAATGCGGGACTATAACATTATGACAAGGGGAAAACTTCAAGAAGCCGAAATTCACAACTGACACTTTATCAATTTGGAATAAATATTTAAGAACAAGTTTTAGAATCGAAACGAAAATATAATTTACCGAATATTAAATTTAGAAAGAAATTAATTAAATAAGCAGGGGCCACCATTAATAAGCATAATTGCCACCTTTGAAAATAAGTCCGGTTAACGAATGAGAACGAAAATTGAATTAAAAGTGAAATAAATTTGATTAAATAAAGATAACGTGAAAATAAGTCTGCAGAGAAAGTCATGTGCTGCCCACATCAGATTTTTATTCTCCCTGCAATACATGGTAATATCTAGGGAAAGTAGTGGAATCATGACGAAAATCGCAACTAGAGTTTTCGTCGGAACTACACGTTTCGAGATATCTAGAATTCGAAAAAACTATTTTTGCGTGACGTTTGTGTGTATGTGTCTGCGTGTGTTTGATTCACTGTGCAATGTATGATGTATCAACTATAAATTAAAACTAACTGATTAATTTTCATAAAGTTTTATACGTTTCTTGTGGGTTACTCTGGTTCTGATTAGATTTTGGTACGATGAAAAAAAAAGAACCTGCCTTTTTACTTTCCTTATATACATAATGTATAAGGAAAGTATTGTGACGGGGTCGAAAATTCGAATTCGAGTTTTCGACGGGAGAGCACGTTTCAAGCATCCCTGATCACGAATCAAACATTTTTGAACTGATGTCTGTGTGTGTGTGTGTGTGTGTGTGTGTGTGTGTGTGTGAAAGTATGTGTGTGTGTGTGTGTGTGTGTGTGTGTGTGTGTGTGTGTGTGTCAGTGGGTCTGTGGAGACGATAACTGACGAACGAATGGACCGATTCGAACCAAATTTGGTACAAAAATCACAATCTGCAAACACTGGAAGCCTATTGTTTTTATACGCAATCGAATGTTCAGAACCCCCCTAAATTTTCGAATGAAATTTTGAAAAAATCGTCAAAAAATCAAAACCAATAATAAAGTTACGTAAATAGACATTCCTTATGTAATTTTTCATTAGAAAACGATTGACATAAATTTTAGAACGCTAACATGAACCGTTCTCGAGATATTGCACATTTTTCAAAAAAATTATCAAAAAGTCAAATAAAATAGAAAAAAAATATTTCCTATTGAGAAACATGTTCACTTTTCATATATAATATCATGCGATAAATTGGGTGACATCATTCTCGTGGATCTAACTCGTTCCATTCATGAAAAAAGATATTTTGAGTAATACATTTGCATTTGAACGCCAATTTATCTGCTGTAAGAATAACTTATTTCTTCGTTCATAACGCTTGGCGAGATTTTGGCGACGAAATTGGCGGAATGTCGCCAACTTGGCGACTTTTTGAAATGTTGCCAAATTAACGAAAATCTCGCCAAATGGATAAAAATGACGCTAAATCAATGAAAATGACGACTAATTGTGGAAAATTCAATATCTAATAAGTTATATAATATATAAATATATAATAATAGTTATATAATATATGTCGAAAATTCAATATCTAATAAGTTATATATATATATATATATATATATATATATATATATATATAACTTATTTCTTTGTCCATAACGCTTGGCGAGATTTTGGCGACAAAATTGGCGGAATGTCGCCAACTTGGCGACTTTTTGAAATGTTGCCAAATTAACGAAATTCTCGCCAAATGGATAAAAATGACGATAATCAATGAAAATGACGACTAATTGTCGAAAAGTCAATATCTTGGAAAGGATATTAGTATCTACTAGAAGAAAAACCTATTTATTTTACTGTAAAAGTAGTAAATTCATTTCATTATATAAAGAAAGTCATGTGTTGCCCACATCAGATTTTTTTTCTTTGCGAACCTAAAATAAAAGATTAAAATAAAAGATTACGTATGCTTAAACATATTAATTAAATGCATTTTTATACGTAATTTTTGACGATGAAATGAATAAGATCAACCTCAGTACTTTAGGACTAGCCATTCCCGAGTTATTTTAGTTCTTTTGCATTTTCGCTACTCCGCCTTTGAAAATACGTCCAGTTACCAAATGTAAACGAAAATCGAATTAAAAGTGCAAATTCAGTGCCATTTCAAATAATTATGCATATTACTCTGTGCAATTAAACTGAATGATTTATTAAAGAAATAAAGAGAAAATTAATTTGATTTTTCAGAGAAAGCCCTGAGCTGCCCACATCAGATTTTTTCAACTGGTTCCTCCTTGAATTTTATTTTTAAAGCTTTCCAACATAGTTGAAGGCGCCACCTTTGAAAATAAGTCCAGTCACCAAATGTGAATCGAAAATTGAACTAAACGTGCAAATTTAGTGTAATTGAAAATAATATTATGGATGTTATTCTACGCAATTAAACCCAATGAATTATTGACGAAATAGAGAGAACTTGAATATGAGTCTGCAGGGACAGTCACGTGCTGTTCACATCACATTTTTTACTTATAACATTTAAATATGAATATAAAGAAATCATAAAAACGAATCGTAATCAAAATAAGTACTTTAAAAAAAAATCTGATGTGGGCAACACATGACTTTCCTTATATAATGTAATGAATTTACTACTTTTACAGTAAAAAAATAGGTTTTTCTTGTAGTAGATACTAATATTCTTTCCAAGATATTGAATTTTCGACAATTAGTCGTCATTTTCATTGATTTAGCATCATTTTTATCCATTTGGCGAGATTTTCATTAATTTGGCAACATTTCAAAAAAGTCGCCAAGTTGGCGACATTCCGCCGAATTCGTCGCCAAAATCTCGCCAAGCGTTATACACTAAGAAAAAAGTTATTCTTACAGCAGATAAATGACTATTGGCGTTCAAATACAAAAGTATTATTCAAAGTATATTTTTTCATGAATGGAACGAGCTAGATCCACGAGAATGATGTCACTCAATTTATCGCATGGTATTACATATGAAAAGTGAACATGTTTCTCAATAGGATTTTTTTTTTATATGACTTTTTCATAATTTCTTTGAAAAATGTACAATATCTTGAGAACGGTTCATGTTAGCATTCTAAAATTTATGCCAATCGTTTTCTAATAAAAAATTACATAAAAAATGTCTATTTGCGTAACTTTATTAGCGGTTTTGATTTTTTGACGATTTTTTCAAAATTTCATTTGAAAATTTAGGGGGGTTCTGAACATTCGATTAAGTATAAAAACAATAGGCTTCCAGTGTTTACGGATTGTGATTTTTGTACCAAATTTGGTTCGAATCGGTTCATTCGTTCGTCAGTTATCGTCTCCACAGACTCACTGACACACACACATACTTTCACACACACATACATACACACACACACACACACACACACACACACACACACACACACACACACAGACATCACTTCAAAAATGTTTGATTCGTGATCAGGGATGCTTGAAACGTGCTCTCCCGTCGAAAACTCGAATTCGAATTTTCGACCCCGTCACAATACTTTCCTTATACATTATGTATATAAGGAAAGTAACTAGCACATGTCGCATCTTCCAAAGAATGAAATTCTCAGTGTCTTGAAGTAATGGACAGTCAGTATCATTAGGTGCGACGTGATTGCCTGCAAATGTTGATTTTCCTAGATATAAAGGGTGATTGAAAAAGGATGGACCAAACTTTACCAGGTGGTAGAGCACACCAAACCAAGCATTTTTCGCCATAGCTTATCGGGTCGGAAATGAAACGCAAAGGCGCAGTGGGCGCTTAATGGTGAAACCAATGAGGTGAGGCGAAAACACAAGAATTACTCATACGTTATAAAATTTCATTTAATAAATAATAATTACAGTAATGGCACAAAAGACCCACCGCCAATCTGAATGCATGTCTCACAGCGGCGATGGAAGTATTGGCGAACTCGCTCAAGCAGACCAGGCATGGGCACACTTCGGTAGCAGCGGCCCAAATTCAGGCGACAAGTTCGTCAGACTCAATGGGAGTGTCATAGACGAGACTCTTAAGATATCCCCACAAAATGAAGTCAAGACATGGCAGATCTGGCGAACGGCCTCTCAAAATTTGGGGCTGCAAACTGATAAGGCCGTACATTCGATGTTTCGAATATTTGATTAAAGGTTCTTCTTCTTCCCCAGATAAAATTTGCATACGTGGTTTTCCTTCTTCAACTAGAAAATAATAACCAGAAGACGCTTTTATGTTTGCTGAGCGGCCGCTTCCCAACAAATAAGCTCCCTATAACGTCTTTACTTTTTATTTCGGACTCGGTAAACTAAGACGAAAAATGCTTGGTTTGGTGTGCATACTACCACCTCGTAAAGTTTGAATCTTTTTGCAGTCATCCTGCATAGTACAATATTATGAACGTCTTCCTCCTCCTCATTTATTAATTAATTTCTTCTAAATTCTATTTTCGGAAACGTGGTTTCAAAATTCCGACTCGTTCCATTATATTCGGCAAAACTTAATTTCGATTTCGATTCAAAATTATATTTCTAATTTTAATCTAAATTGATAAGCCGCTAAATGTTTGGTCTGACCTTTAGGAGACGTGCGGTCTGTGCCGGTGATCTAAGGAGTTATGATATACTTTTTTCGCCTCTGGCATTGAACCCGGACGTAATTTTATGTTGTAATGTACTGGAGCTATTTTTCGTTACGTCACGCGTGAGAACACTTCCACTAATGCTGATCCCGTACGAAAAAGTTATTTGTCTCAGTTTGCGATGATATCTTGGAAACCAAGGTCGCGTTTTGCTCTCGGAGCAAATGTTATTTAGTTTAAGATGTGAAATAATTATTGGAACACACGGAATAAATATGATCCTTAAATCGGAACACTTCCCGAAGCAGAGAAGTATTTAATTATAGTATGGCAGGATCTCGTTCATTTGAATAATTCACAAATAGAATATTCGGAGTTTGTTTCGTTACGTAAATATTCTTCTACACTCGATGCTGTGAGCGAATATGTGATGAATAAGTTCAATGTGATTTATGAATCTGGTTGCTGATCTGACTTCGAATAATTAATATTTAATAAAGTATCAACACTATTCTAATTCTGTACCTTCATTCTTCGATTGATTATTTCCATGCGATCTCGCAATACTACCACCATGACCTCATAATCTGTTATTATGCTGCGGCTGCATTTTCCGGAGCTGTGGTACTGTTTCCCAAAGTTCCCAAACCTTCAAATAACTTCCATGCTGATAATCATTTCGACTTAAAGTCCGTTTCCTACACGTTCAACACCGTCGTCGAATACCCGGGTATAAGAGTAAGAGATGAATAATTGCACCGATTGGTATTGTACCTCTCGCCCCGGTCCACCTGCAGTGATCGTGCTACATAATTTCAAGCGTCAAGAGAGCGAATTATCTTCCGGATGGTTACCCCCTGCCCGCCGCATACTACAACAATATACAGAGGAATTATTGCGAAAGGGTCGAAAATTTGAATTTGAGTTTTCAACTGATTTACACGCATTTATACATAACAGAATTCGAATCAAACGTTTGTGAGGTGATCTCTGCGAATATGTGTGTAGATGTGTGAATGTTGGTTTATAAATATGTGTGTGTTTGTATGTGTATATGCATGAGTGTCTGTAAACAACATATCCCATGAACAAGTTAAGTGTCTAGAATGAAATTTGTACGATTTTCACAATCAATGAATGCGCTAGATCTATTAATTTAAATGTGATCACACCTTTGGATTACACTAGCAGTTTCAAATGTATTTTCATAAAAAAAAAAAATATATATAACATTCATATTAGAACAAACTTATTAAAACAAACATATTAGAACATTCAATAATGCTACACATATTATTATTTTATATGAATTTATGACTAGAAGTCGAATTATCCATATTTTATACTCTAAACTTCACCATTCTCAAAATATTATGCGTTTTTAAAATAAATTTATCGAAAAATTTGCGTAAAATTTAAATAATCGTAAATATCACTTAATAGGCTCTCTTTCTACACGCAGTATTATGTAAAACATTTACAAATATCATTTATGCAGATCTTACCCGTTCCATTTACAAGACAAGAGTTTGTCTGTCTGTAACTTCTTTTCGATAAGAAATTCTGAAAATATATCTTATTTCATGGGATATTAATTAAATGCCAATTGCATTTTAATGTAGATTTTGCACGTAAGTATGAATACGTTATTTTGTGTTAACCAATAAAATAAAAAAAATGTATGAAATTTCAATTTATGTTATGTTTATTCAATGCTAATATTGTGGCATATCTTCATTTATTTACACACACATTTATTTACTTATACACTTTTAAACTCAGGTCAGATATTCCCTTGCACTTGTTAAGGTTACTCTGTTTTTAGACCTGAGGAAGTTATCTCAAAACGTTCGAGAAACAATTGTAACATTAAATTTGGTACATCGTTATTTTTGTGGTACATTTTAATTCAAAGTTATTTTCAACATTATCAGGCCAGCTCGTCCTGTGCCCGCCATAGGATTACTCGTTATTCAAACCTTTAAGGCCGTAACTTATCAAGCTTCATTAAGCATAGTAACAAGACAGTTTGTATATCCTTGTCTTTTATAGTACATTTGAATAGTTTCGATTTTCAAAGTTATCAGGCTATCTCGCCCTGTTCCCGATATATAGGGATGTCTCGATTTTGAGCAAATTTTCGAAAATCGGAGAAGAAAGAAACTCCAAGTTTAATATGTATCTGTCTTTTCTGTTATATACTTTAATTCTTTAGTTTTTCAACCTTTATCGGTATTGCCCGCCCTGGACAAGTCATAGGAATGCACTCGTTTTTCGGCAGGAACTTGAGATCCGGTGTATCTAGAAAAAATATTAGGCCTATCACAGTCTTTTCTGATATACTTTAATGTTTTAGTCTTTGAACTTTAGCATCCCATCTCATTCTGTACCTGCCATAGGAATGTATTCGTATGTAACTTAAATATATGAAAACGTCGTAAAGAAAAAACTACGTTTTTCTTCCGCTTACTTGTTATATTTTAATTTCTTAGAGTTTAGTTGATATTGTCGTATCGAAATTTTATAAATTCTCGACTCTGCTGAATTTAAATGTATTTTTATATTATTTGTACTTGTATAACTATATTCTGATTTAAGTGCTTTCCTGTGTGCGAGAAACCGTACGATTCTTGATCCTTCATGTCTGGACTTTACTTCCACTTTTAAAAGCGACCGTTAATTCAAAGTAGATGTATCAGTTTTTGTTTTGTTTATTGCCCTGCTGGGGAAAATGGAAAATTCGGAGTTGTTGGAGGCTCTTGATGTGAACTGTGGCAGGCGGTAAAAAGATGGTACGTGTCGTCGCCGTTTCCTGATTGAACAATTGGGAAGGTGTGACGTACCCAATGACGTGAGGATGGCATGGGAACGCTATTTTTCATGACAGATGACATAAAGAAATTAATTGAAGTGGACCTAGGGGCAGCCCGTTCCAAATTTTATAATTCAAAAAGTTGTAAGCAAGTTAAAGATTTTTGGTCCAAGGAAACGCCTGCCAGTAACGCCTTGATGACGAGATCAATGGGATCTCATCTAAAATAGACGAAGAATATTTTGTAAGTAGAATATGTTATTTTAATTGCCGGGAAACGAAATGGTTGGCTCTTATGCCTGTCTCGTCCGTCGTGGCACTACTTAATAGCTAAATTCAAGAAACTTTGGACATGATCCTGATGAGGTCAGAATTAACCAGTTACACTTGATTAACACTTGGAAGGTGTTGTAACTTTATACATATGGTACGATAGTAACGTAGAGGCATAGTAACATATTCAGTGTAATGAAATTATTGTAGAAAGGAAGTGTTATTTTATATACATGCGTATTTAAATTTCTGAAGTAAATTTTGTTTCGTTAACGTTTGCATTAATGTTTATACAATTTATAATTCGGATATATAGTTTGAAATGTGAGCCCAAAGTATATGTTTGTTGGAAATATACTTCGGAAGAAAATATGAAGTTAAACATCACATAATTTAATAATATCTTAATTAAATAATTTAATTTCACCAATTTTGGGAGTAATCATTTTGTGTGTATATGTCTCTCCTTCTTGTCGTGGTTTACCATTTCAGCCAGTGATGGACCTTTCCACCCATCACCTGGGAAGATGAGCCACTGGCTTTGTACTAGCCATATTGGTATTGAGTTATTTCTTATGCATTGTTTTTTTGACACTTGAACACTTGATCACGGTCAGTTATTACAATTGATACCGGTGCACTCCCAATTTTACAATATTGATAAAGTCATAACATAACAAAACGTAAGGCTTTAAATATAGTTAGTAAGTTCGGTAGAGGAAGTTCTGTTATATATAATGAAATTCAAATAAATATCATAAATACATTCGACAAACGTAAATAATCACAAAAGTTATTCCTTTACCTATCGTCTAGTACAGATTTATGCAATTATGATATAATTATTTATGTTTTACTAATTAAGGAATAATAACAAAGATGCACGGTATTTAACACATAACATTTTAATGGCACTTTTTATCATTGTTATTCGAATCCGTTTTTTATATCTTTCTTCAGAATCTTTCTTCTGTGCTTACTCCCATTATCAGTGTTTTTGTGCAAAAAAAAAGAAAAACATTTTTCTTTTCATCCAAGTACAAAATCAGATACCGAAATTATTTAAACAGATGACGTCTGGAACCCCGAAGCCATTAATTATCCAAATTAATTACACAGATTTCGAATTTTTTTTTTAAAGTATTTTCAAATAAAAAAATTAAAATGGATTTACCAGACCGCATAAAATAACCCAAAGAGAAATGAAACGAAAATGCCTAAACAAAAATGTCTTCATAAAGCATCCATTGATTTTTGAGCTAGCAAATAAAAAAAATATATACACGCAAAATAAATTTTGAAAGAATAACAATAAAAACATAAAATTTCCACGGACCCCTCTGGCAACCAATCAATAAAGAGCATTTTTCGCACCTTTCAGTCAGGTTTGGCTTGGTGCCAGAAAAATCCGCCAGAGGGAGACAACTACCGAGTAATGGTGTTTGTCGTTCTATCTTTTATCTCTAAACCCGGTTCTTGCGGATGGGAAAAATCTATAGGGAATATTAAAGTAAAATGGGGATTATTTATTTTTCTCTATTTTTACTTCCTTACAATTTCGTCTCAAAGAGTTAAGATGGGTGATAAAGAACGGACTTTTCTTTTCATTCTTTTAAGAATATGATATTGATTAGAACTATTTAGTTCCCTTTTTATCGGCATTATTTTGTTTGAACAGCAACAGTAATATGAAAAGATGAGTACATAAGGAAATGTGAATAATGTTCAGGAAAAGTTTCTCCAAGGAATTTTAAATACATTTGATTTATCCCTTTAGAAAGTACCTTGTGTTTTCCCCATAAGTTAATTTTGATATATGGAAATTCATTAAATACATTATTACTTCATGCGTTTAAATCTTAAAAACTGATATGTTTATTTTGTCCCGAAACTATAAATAAACACTGCTACGCAGAAAATTGAAAGATATATGATTATACATATTATAGAAAAAAGGACACTAAAAGATATGATTTGCAATAGCTGGTGGAGGCAGTCAACTAAATAGGAAATTATGCAAGCGGTTGGAATAATTACATTATATGATTTCTCCCAAATAAATAGAAAATGTAGTAAACGCAGTTACAAGATAATGTCAGTAGCTATTCGATCTCCCATTTGCTTTTATTAGTTCCGCAACGATATTCGGTATTAAATATTAGTCATTAGTTGACTTGTAATTTGTTTCATTAGTTCAAAAATGATATTAGGCATTATTTGGCTTGTCATTCGCTATTATTAGCTGAAACACAATAATACGCATTAACGTTTTTAAGTTTTGTAGAAACGTAGTGTTAATTTTGAAAAAAAATATCCACGGTTTTCAAATTTAAATTCCAAACTAACATAGAGAATTCCAAACTAACTTTCTACAATGGAATTTTTACGGGGCATTCTGGGCATCACTCCAAAATACGGGTCAGAATCCCGGGAGAGGACTAACTGAAATTTGATGAAATGTTGTATTTTCATAGCAAATACATATGTATGTAAAATTCAAAGAAATCGGCTCGGTTCAAAATTGGTTTCAAGATATGACCTAAATAAACAAACATAGAAACCAATCTAAATAAAATAGTATAAAATATATGATGACCTTCCCAAACCGCATGCATCTAGCATAAAATAGTTTTGTATTATATATGTTTTTTGTCGCTACTCCCTATTGATGTTGGCTATTGTTTTCATATGAATGAAACATTAAGTCATCTTTATGTGTCCCTACCTATCCGATGTCACATTACTGTACATCTCCATTGTCATTTTTATTGATCCATCCATCACAGTTTTGTGTGTTGTATCATTTTCACGCTTAGAATTACCCTCTTTAGTACCCCCAAAGTTCGATGATCCTTCAACTCGATGAGTATCCCCGCAATCGTACGGTGGTTGTAGAAAGCTTAATTATACCATAAAATTTGACTATTACCAAAGATTGTCAGGAAGATGTTCAAAACTAATAAACTTGTGATGAATAAACAGTTAAGGATGTTTAATTTTTGAATATGAATTTTGTGAATTAAATTACACATCTTAATTAAAGTAGTCGTGAATCGTAGCATTTGCACATTATTCCTTCGCATGACCGCAAAACTCACCATTACTTCTTTGCACGAGTCCCTAAACACAATTATTAATTCTAAACACTACACATTAAAATCCACATTTTTAACTTTTAAAATAAATTCTCATTTATTCACACCTCTATTATTGTTATAATTAAAATTATACCAATTTTAACAAATGTTTAATGAGGAGGAAAGCACCGTGTGAGACCAGGTCCAAAGATAAAAAATCGATCTAACATGCATGAAGAGTGGCACATACATCTGTATTTCGGGTCTGTAGCTCGGCATGACTGTTGTGTTTATCAATTATTTTGCTGACATTTGGCGTCAGACTTCGTATTTGTTTTTTAGCATTTTCACTACTCAAAACGAATAACAACTCTCTGAATAACACTGCTTGAGAAACCGACTGTCTCTCTACAACTCTTGAATAATCATTAACTTGTTCGTTGACTTTTCTCTTTGCAGTCACATCATTTTGGACCTAGTTTCCAGAACCGCCCCCATTGCTCTTATTGGATGCTCCTCAGTGTGATGTCGTATCTTTGCATTATTGGCTTTTCCAATTTCCAATGAAGCTTTGTTTAAGTCTTGGCCCTGGAACATTTTGCCCCAAAAACATAAGATTTGTATGACGTGTATTTATTGGGTTCATGCCTTTCCGGGCCTAGGCTGTCATAAAACGGTGACTAAAAGTCTGTGCTTTGTTTCTTCGTAAATATCAAAAACTGCATATGATGCTTCCTGAACTCATAAAACTAGTAAACTGAAGTGGTAGCTGTCTTTGAGACTGAGAATTATAATTAAACTTCGTAATATCCGATGTTGCAGGCTTCTTTTTTGCAATTTGTATAATTCATAGTATCTGCCAAGAGGTAAACCGTACTGATTAGGTCAAAAATTTACGTGACATGCACATTTTTATCGACACATTCGGTTTCATCATCATAACTCATCGGGCTTAGTGGCAAATAAGGCCTTCAGCTTGCGTCGCCACCCTGGTCGATCCTATGCAGCAGTCATTGCTTCTGACCAGCTCGCCCATCCCATCAAATTTCTCTCCTGCTTCACCAGTCTCCTCCAAGTTAGCTTGGGCCGATTCCGAGATCTTTTTCCTTCAGGCTCTCAAGTAAGTGCCACAGCAGGGATGTTATGATGCGGCATTCTTAAGACATGTCCAGTCCATTTCCATCTACGTTTTTTTTATTTCCATCTCAATTGTTTCTGTCCAGTACTCTTGTAGAGTTCAGTGTTAGTAATAACAGAAGGCCAAAATACTCCCCAAATTTTCCTCAGGCATTTAATTTGTTGCATTGGCCCCTAGTTAATTTCCATGTTTCGGCTCCATATAGTAAAACGTTTTTCTCTAAGGAAATACAAAGGTTGATTTTGGTTTTTAAGTTATTGTTAGTAGTTCTCATTATTTTATTTAGTTTTCTAAAACAAATCTGAGCTTTTGCAATTCTTATTTTGATTTCTTCATCTGTTCCACTCTCCTTGTTCACCAGTACACCAAGGAAAGTGAAGTTGTTTATATCTTCATTGATTCATCATCTAATTTTTCATTTTCAGAAGTTTTTTCATTAATTCTTAAGACTTTTGTTTTACTTTTATTGATTTGTGAGCCAGTAGTTTTAGCAAACTTGTTAAGGCCATTAGTTTTCTGTGCATTCGGTTTAAGTACCCCTTATTTCAAGCTGTTGCTCATACTAGCAGGACTGGTCATGAATGGGTTGGAAGTATATCTAAGATGTATTAGGGGATTAAAAATATTTATATATTATTCATTTATATAATAAACATAAAACTGTTTGTTTTCCGGATGGACAAATTACAAATTGACAATTTTTTTCAAACATTATTTTTGCGAAATCTAATTTAAAAAAAAAATCTTCTTAAAATGAGTCATGACCAATAATATCAAAGTATAAAGATATAAACATAACGAAAAATCATGTTTGTAGAAAAATTGAATTTTCACATTAGTTTCAAAGAACTATTTTTGGCATGTGTTAAAAATACCTTGATAATTCACGTAACAGTTACATATAAAAGAAATAATTTTCATTCGAAATCATAAATTTAATTTTTCTGCAAATGGTGTAAAATTAATTTACAGTAATTACAAAGGAATAAGTAATTAAGTTTGGATCCATAATAAATATTTAATTTAGTTCTGGATGCCTGTATTCAATTATTACCCATTTTACCTCATACATCTCTTTCTAAATTAATCGAAGAACGTTGTTCTTTTTTATGACATGATTTTGCCATATTTCTTTCATATTGGGCACTTAAAAGTAATTTCTATGAACACATCATTAATGTACCTCATAAGTCCCTGATTAGTCTGGGAGCATGTTCATAAATTGGAGTTGTTCAACCAGGATATTAAAACATAACTGTAATATAAACTGTTCTAAAAGGTGTGTTAGATATGAATACGAACCGACTGGTCAAGCTGATTATATGCATTTCAAAATTTTCAACAGAATGTTGTAGAGGTATAATTATTACTATGACAAATTACACCGACATATATATATATATATATATATATATATATATATATATATGAAGTAATGTATTTTAGATTATAAAAAATATGTGTGCTGTAATCGATCACGTTTAGTAAACTGTTTGTTTTGATAAGCAGAATAAATTAAGAATAATTTGTTTAACAAAATAACATTTAATAAAATTGAAATAAATAAACTATTTGAAAATGACTGCAAGTGTAATAATTTCAATTATTTGTCCTAGTTACTGTTGGTATACACATAACTGCTACAAATGCAAAGCAGCATTTACGCAAACCAAAAACTTTTTCTAAATAATATATGATTTCTATTAATTATTTTAAAAAGGTTTTCAAAATTTCTATTTTGACTTACTGAAAATATTATAATAACATTTTTACAATATGTAGACAAACTACACATTGTCTTACACCCGGCCACACAAACAGCTACCATAAGCCTTCGGGTTGGTCGTGTGGTCTGGGCCTTCTACATTGTCTTTCATAAATTATTATTTCATACTAGGAGCTCAACACGCAAGTGTAAATATACTAGTAGCGACACATAACAGTATAATTTGAAAATATATAAAACTACATACCAAAATTAGCATACATAAAAAAATCAGGCTGTATATTTTAACACTTACAAATAAAATAAAATACAATAAATTAATTACATTGCAACTAAATTAATGGTCTTTTGCAATTATGTTATTACAGTGGAACCCCGATGTTGCTTTTTAATTTTGAACCTATTCAAAAACTTTATTTGAGAAAAACAAAATATACAAGAGAAACTCTATTTTAACTAGCATATAAAATTCAAGAAAAAAAAATAAGAAATTAAATATACCGCTCATTAAGCTTTACTTTTAAAGTGTTAAAAGTTTTTCATTTATGATTCGAATAGAAAAATTCCAAAAACCTATGAAAACTAACAAAAATTCCTATAGTTTAGGAATTTTCATAATCAATTTTGCTATTAACTTTTAAAATAACGTCTCCCCGTATTTTGCCAATAAACAGTATATTTGAGGAAACAAAACGATGAAAGAACCCACAGTCTAGACACTTCTATACGGAGTATGACAGTTAACTGATAGAAGGTGCGTGCGCCATTTTTTTCTGTTACATTTCAATTGCAGCAATTCTCGACGGTGTAAACATTTAGACATATGCCTGTCTTGAACAATTCTCCAGTTTTCAGGCTTACCAATTTATCCGCCATTTTGAGCAAATTTTGGTTGTATCTCCATTTGTTTAGTTATGCAGAACGCATTTTATACATTTATTTTGAATAACTTATAATTAAAATAAAAGTTATTACGTCTTATATTATTTGAGTGTGATTTGTTTTGCTCTGTCGTTTGGCATTCGAAATAATTCTTATATTTTTACTTTCTTATACGGAGCATTAAGAGAGTATTGTTTTCACAAAAATTTTCGATTTCGAGAATTTGATGCAAATATATGTTTTTAGAACTCTTGAACACAGTTTGAATATTTTTGAAATCATTTCTGCCTGCCTGGCTATCTGTGATCGATTTTAGTGTGTACGATTGCTGTCACAAATATTAATGAATTTTACAAAATTTGCGTAACAACATAAACGACTTTGTTAAAGAAAAATCTGGAAATAGACAGCATTATTTTTAAATGCGAGAGAAAACTTGCTCCACTTCGAAATAAGAGCTTGCAATTTCGTCCCAGTAGCTCAACGGTAGAGCGTCGGCTGGCCAATTCGGAGATCCAGGGTTCGATCCCTGGATGGACAGCAAGGTACTTTGCAATACCGCCCGAACAAATCAACCTTGTTAGTTAGTGCAAAGATGTCAAAGGTCTGAAAGTGACTATAATACAACGAGTACGGATTCAGTAGCCTCTGAAAGATCGAGCGCTGATTTCAAATTAAGAGGATAACGACCACACGTGATACTAACCGGGTGAAAAATAGTAGTAGCAGGAGGCTAACTTGAAGTAAAAATAGCGGGAGGTGGTCAGCCAGATTGTCAGTTGCCTGACAATCTGACATTAGAAGGAGGTAAATGCACAGTCCACCTTGACGATCAGAGCTTGCAATTTCGTCCCAGTAGGTCAACAATAGAGCGCCGGCTGGCTAGTTCAGAGATCCAGGGTTCGATTCCCGGTTGGGTCAGCAAGGTTCTTTGCAAACTTTGAGATTTATTCGAAAGTTTACATTTTCTTAGCATGGCAGTATAAGACAGAATGTAACATAATCATATGTAAAAGTGTTTATTTATGGCTCAATGATAACAAAGTAGTTTCAATAATTGTAGTGAAAATCGCCACGATACGATTTTTGTGTTCATGAGGGTATTGCTCCTCGGGAAGGGGGGACAAGCTAGTCTCGGGGCCACATTATCAAACATGGTATCAATAAAAAAAAAAAACGGGTCTTTTAAAAGAAAGGGCAATGTGATCATTTTCATCAATTGCGGTCATTTTAAACAACGAAATGTTTCACATTTTTTCTTGTAAAATATGCAAAAAGAGTAAAAAGTCACAAGCTGTTTAAAATGGGTTCTGGAATGGGACAGTTGAGTTGAGCACACTCCAGTTACGTGCCGCCCACATTGCTGCTCTATGTCCTAGTATGAGCCGGACTGTCTGGTCTTTCGACACTCCAGTTACGTTTTAATAACTGAATTTTTTACAAACGTATTTTGGATAACCGTATGAGCGAATTAATGTTTATATAATTGTGTACTTATAATTTGCTCTGTTTAAAAAAAAAAGATAAATTAAGACCCTTTAAAAAGTAGCAATAAGGAATGTATTTTCACTTGAATGCCAACTTGCTGTTAATCATGCTAAAAAACGTTTATGAAAAGT
The DNA here is from genome assembly GCA_951213105.1 of Amaurobius ferox. Classification (NCBI taxonomy): domain Eukaryota; kingdom Metazoa; phylum Arthropoda; class Arachnida; order Araneae; family Amaurobiidae; genus Amaurobius; species Amaurobius ferox. Next base: position 124,889,373 of record OX578139.1, read on the forward strand.
AATTAGATTGCACAGATATACCCTGTAGACCTAAAAGAAATAATCGAAAGAGCTGATATTTATTTTCTTGTTTCTGAAACGATTATATGGACATTAACGCTAAGGGGTTGAAATCTCCTGGGTTTCATAGAATATTCAATTTAATCATCTAAAATTTAGATTTATTGTTCAGAAATCGTAAATATATCGTACAACGACATCTCAGAAATTTTTGTGGAATTTTAGAAGTAATTATATTAATTAATCTGATATTTTTGAGAACACACGTCAAAAAGTCTAAGTGTTCAATGTTTTAGATCGGAAATATTTTTACTTACATACTATATTTGACGATTCTACAGTTATTTTCGCAGTTTATATCCTAATTGTTTCTATACATGTAACGCACGTGAAAATCATTCTAATCAGGTTTGGAACATACTTTTCTGGCCCAATGATGCTAATTGAAGTTTAATTCATATACACTGACTTCCAAAAGTTAAACACGCAGTGCAAATTTTCATTTTTCAAAAGCGTATTTGAATTTGAGTGGCTAATACTAAAAGCAAGGTTTAATTAATTATTATTTTACTTTTGAATTTACAGGCATGGACAGAGTTATCAAACAGCTGATACAGCAAGTTAATATACATAATTTTGAACTTTATATTTCTAGTTTTATTACATTTCATCATGTCTTATACTCATTCCGTTATGTAATAATGCTGTAAATTTTTCAAAGTATGCCCCAAAACACTGAATAATGATTTTAATCATCAGGTGCCATACTAATTTCAAACACAGTACAATGTTGTGTGTATATATGCAATCGTAATCAGTGTGAAGGCAATGTTCCGCTTGCTTTGGAAAGCGTTGGCGGAATTCCATCAATATTGTAATTGGATAACTTTGGAGCATATGAAATAAGTCAATAAATCTCAGGTACGAGGTATAAGCATCATATTTGGAATTGAAGTTTCCCATTTTCCAGAGCACAAGATTTATTAATTATGATAAAGTTAATGAATGTTGATTAATAAATTAACATTAAAAAAAAAAAGCAAAGAAAAACAGTTTTTAGAATACTCTCTTTAATATTTATATGTAACTTAATGCATGACAAATGTATGTATTAAAATGTATTCAACTTAGATCACCGAAGTCAATCAGCATCGGGCGCGGTTAGTACTTGGGTGGGTGACCACCTGAGAACAACGCGTGCTGTTGGCACATTTCGAGCGCGTAGCCCGGTGGTTTGCGCGCGGGATTTGCAGGCCGCCACAACTGCCGCCGTGTTCATGCGGAGTACGATCACGTTAAACATGTGGGTCCGTAAGTCCTTCCGAGAGTTTGGTGGTAGGGGAAGGAGGGTACGGTCCCTGTGGTTGCCTTCCCCACTGGGATCCAGTCTAAATTGGGTGGCACTTCCCGGCCGTCCAAACGGTTACCTTACACCTTTCTGGTAGGTCGGACGGTCTGGGTCTCAACAACAACACCAAATTTGTATTTTCTACCCGGGTTTTCGATTTATATTCCCTCTAAAAAAAGTACATACTTATGGTTCGATTGGCTGGACCTATGAGGCTCAAAATAACTGAATTAAAATACACCAAACAACAATGGCTTACTAAATTATGACTTTTTAGCTGTTCTGGTTTTTGAGTTACTGTCCTCACACCATTAAAATCTTATAGCGGATCCAAGACCGGCTAGCCCGATAAGGTTCAACACAGTAATTAAAATATTTTGTAAAATCAACGACATATTGAATTTTAACTTTTTAGTGGCAACCGGTTCATTCTACAGCATGTATTCAAACATGCTAATATTCATAGGATAAACTGCACATGATCTATGTATTTTCGTAATCATCAGAACTAAGCTACTAAACGATAAATCAATTTTTCGTATGTTTACCACGTCCTGGTGCCCTTAATATACATAATTATTATATAATGAAAACTTTGACTTGCATCTTAATCAGGCACATGATATACAAATAAGTCTCTGTTATTGCTTAAATGGTAAATATATTTATGAACTATACTTAAAATCAATATTATGCACAATATCTTTTCCTATACAAAAGCATATACAGTTTTATTTTGATCAAGGGAAATATATAATCCGAAAAATTTTATATTTGATTTCGACCGAAAATTGTACAGTGTCATTCCAACCACTTTGGTATTTTTCAGTGGTTTGATAAAACTCATCTGATAATAATAAAAAATACGACATACTTAGCTACAGTTTAGAGTGGTATGGACGAGTATTATCATCTAGGATAATTGTTATCTATCTCACATAAAGCCATGCATAGACTTCAGTACCTCATACATATATCTTGAAACATTGATTGTTTTTCTATTACTTATATGTATGTGATTTCACTGAAAGTGACAATCCCCAAGCCATCTCATTATTTCTCTCATAATTTATGGTGTAAAATAAAAACCGGTGTAAAAAATGCTGTAAATTTCAAATGGTTAAAAGAAATTACGTTTTTCAAGTTGTAAAAAATCATTATAGTGGGCAGAAAATGAACTTTATTACATATATGACGCTTATTTGGTTTTCTTTTTAAATATTCATTTGTACATTATGTACATTTTACAGTATAAAAACCATCCCGATGTGTTAAAAAACTCATTCATATCAATATGTTACTCATATTTTATTTTGTATCTAAATCTCCATTTGTAAGTGCTGTACATTGTACAGTCTAATTACCAATTGACATAGTTAAAATGATCTTACAATGATATAATACGATTATCGATGTTGCAATCGCCAGAATTGCATTCTAAAATGGCTTTATTTGCAATGCTTCATCGCACTTCAGGAGAAGAGTATGACGTAAGTATTTAGTTTTGATTTATGGAAGGGATATGGAAAAGGTATTAATAATGTAACAAATATTTTTTGAAAATATATACTGAAATACAGCATTTAATCACACGTGTCGGGTAAATATAAGGTAAAGATATTTAAATACGTAATAATGTTATAGAGCATGGATTATTTTATATTTTATCAAACAATTTATAACTTCAATTAAGAAAAAAGTACTTAAGATTTTTGCCTTCATACCTTGCGAAATTCTCTTAATGCTGTCTATGAGATAAGATTACATCTTTTATTCAATCAGTTTTTAAGTAACTCTAGGATAGTACATTTCATTTTTGTACTGCGTTCATACTAAATATAGGACATAATAACTATTTATTTTCTACAGTAAATGCACAGTTCTTAATATTAAGACTATTCTGTAAGATAATTATTATTCTTACAATGGACATTTTGCCAGATCATCCAGTCTATTTCTTTAACTTAAAGGAGTGCTTAAAGTTTGTTTGCTTTTGTATAGCATCCACACTCGCTATTGTATTCAATAGAAAAGAAGTAGGGATATGCGGCCAAATATGGTTGTGGCTGCGGATGATAATATAATTGGAGTGGTTTACTGGAAAAGAGCCCCCATGTTGGTAACATCACATTCGAGGCGATATGATTCATAGTCATTGTACCTAAATATGTACCCATTTTAGTTTTCAGTGGAATTATGTAGCTATATGTTTCCCAAATACAGGAAATGTTTCAATATGCTCCAAATATTGCCCATTATAAGAAATTATTTGTTTTTCTATTGACCGGGGTTGAAAAATCAAGGTATTTAGAAAACAAAAAAACATAGTTCAGGCCAATGTTTATACCGATGGTGTTTAAACCAGCCATCTTCGCCATCAACCCACTAAATTTTCAAATGGATATTCTCTGTTTTAATGTTTTAAATGTTTAATAATGTAGCATTTATAAGATGAATTGTAATTACCATAAAGGCATACAGTTTTGATTTTCAGAATGAGCCTGTAAATATTTACATACACAACAATGCCCTAAAGTCAATTTCGAAATTTACGACAACTGGACTTTTTTCTGTAAACCATAACATATAGACATTAGGGATGCAACGACAATTCATTAGACTTGATATGCAGATGAGTCTATAATCCCTACCTCCACTGACTACGTTTCTGCATTTTGTAATATAAAATAATTCAACATTTGGCTTGTGCCGAATTCGAAGAGATTCAGTTAAAAACGTCAGTCCAAGATAGACACATTAAATATATGACCCAATTTTCTCAGCTAAATAACAAACATGCTAAAAGGAATAAGGACCTGAGATATAAATCAGGCATCCCAAATTACACCCCCACTCGTGTACCTTTTAGAATACTCCTGATGACCGTATATGTGATTACTATAATTACCGTGCGACACAACTTAATGATACATCGTTCTACATAGATAGATACCAGATTGACACGTAATGTTTGTGAACAGCAAAGCAAAGTAAACTAATCAACAGCCGTATAAAATGTTTTTATACTTGCAATATATTTTTACATTCTTCATCCTTTAGCTTTTTTGCTGCATATTAAACGGTAAGATAAACATGGTAAATAGTATTTTATATGGTATCATTTTAAAATAATTGGATCATTGATATTGAAAACTGCGGAAAACATACACTGGATAAAGACTTTACTCAGTTTCATGCGAATTCCGCATAGATCGATCGAATAATGGTCTCGTTCGTTCTGGAGAGTGTCCATAGAATGTATTAATATTCCAAATATATTACTTTTAGCTTATGGAGTCACTGTAGCATGTGCCCTGTTGACCAGGAATCGATGGCTTTTTAACTTGCCGTTTTAACTTACCGTTTATATATGGCTTTTTAACTTGCCTTTTTAACTTACGATGGCTTTTAACTTGCGATGTTACGATGGCTTTTTAACTTGCTTTTTTAACTTACCTTTTAACTTGCGATGTTACGATGGCTTTTTAACTTGCCTTTTTAACTTACCGTTTAATATGCAGCTTTTTTGCTGCATATTAAACGGTAAGATAAACATGGTAAATAGTACTTTATATGGTATCATTTTAAAAGAATTGGATCATTGATATTGAAAACTGCGGAAAACATACCCTGGATAAAGACTTTACTCAGTTTCATGCGAATTCCGCATAGATCGATCGAATAATGGTCTCGTTCGTTCTGGAGAGTGTCCATAGAATGTATTAATATTCCAAATATATTACTTTTAGCTTATGGAGTCACTGTAGCATGTGCCCTGTTGACCAGGAATCGATGGCTTTTTAACTTGCCGTTTTAACTTACCGTTTATATATGGCTTTTTAACTTGCCTTTTTAACTTACGATGGCTTTTAACTTGCGATGTTACGATGGCTTTTTAACTTGCTTTTTTAACTTACCTTTTAACTTGCGATGTTACGATGGCTTTTTAACTTGCCTTTTTAACTTACCGTTTCATATGCAGCTTTTTTGCTGCATATTAAACGGTAAGATAAACATGGTAAATAGTATTTTATATGGTATCATTTTAAAATAATTGGATCATTGATATTGAAAACTGCGGAAAACATACACTGGATAAAGACTTTACTCAGTTTCATGCGACTTCTGCATAGGTCGATCGAATAATGGTCTCGTTCGTTCTGGAGAGTGTCCATAGAATGTATTAATATTCCAAATGTATTACTTTTAGCCTATGGAGTCACTGTAGCATGTGCCCTGTTGACCAGGAATCGATGGCTTTTTAACTTGCACTACATTTAGAGAGTAGAATTTTAGAATAATTAAAAATAAAATAATTAATTATTATTATTATAAATATAATTATCATTTATGTGATTAAAATTATCACTTAGATATAATTATCGTTATTATTTATATTTAATACGAAATTTGCCTTTGTTATTGTTTATAGTGGAAATGGACCCTGGAGACTGACTGTGGTTTTTTTTTTGTATTTGTGAATTTGGCAAATCACAATGTGCATTAAATAGTAACTTGGATAAAAAGCAATAACGTCTGACGCGTCTCAGCCGCCCAACAAAAAACGCTTCTGTTGTTCCCCAAGCTATTACGCCCTGTTTTGTGCGGATGCGTATATTATTCTGTTTCAAAGTCACCTCGATACGAATTTTCAGCCACCTTCCGAGCTTAAGAGAAAACAGGATTCTTAAGAATATGTGAATATTAAAATAAGGCACACAGACATAAAATGTATAAATACTCATATTTACTATTTGTATGAAAATGTTTAAATATTGTATTACTAAGTGAAAATAATTCTTTCTGATGGGACAAATCTTAGGTGCTAAAAGGCAAAAAATAGTATGTCTAGCGATTAAAATGCTTCACTGGCACATCCAACTTACACTGACTGAAAAAAAACTTTCCGGCCATCCAAACAGATTCCCTACACCTTTGGATTGGTCAGTCGGTCTGACTCAAAGAAGAAGGAAGAAAGGTTGACACAGCAACAATTCCATCCTAAATGTAGGAGTCTCTGTGGTAAATTTTGGGTAGGTAGACCAAGATCTGCTGTCACGACAAAAAACATTGACGCTGTACAACAAATGATCACTGCTAATCGTCATGGCACATATGATGAAATTGAGGCATCTTTGAACTTTTCAAGGACATGAATGCATTCAACTACATGATCAAAGTATATATATATATATATATATATATATATATATATATATATATATATATATATATATATATATATATATATATATATATATATACTTTCCGTGCGCTTTAAAACTCTCCGAGTTTTATATTACTATATACAGATACTTACTTGCCTTCCATTGTTCTCTTTTTTCAGTACCTGCTTAAAATATCACAGATCACACAAGAAAAAAAATAATTTCATATACCCATCCTTTGATAAATTATTAAATTTTTATCCGAGGCATGTATATGATTTTTTAAACAAATGCTGAAAATTGTCACCAGTTTTTGGAACTTTTTTCCAGGTTGAAACGTACGGTCCCGCTGAATCACCTGCTGCATGGTCAGTGTGTTGTATATATGGTCTTGTGATTCTTATAATTTCTGTATTTGCGGAAAGCGCGTGCGATTTGATTTGTGCAGTTTTCACATCAAAACGATATTAAATCGTGTACAAATGTATTATTTAAGTAGCGAGTGTTTTTTTTTTATTTTTCATACGTAGTGAACGCTTATTTAGAAATCGGACAACGACAGGTAATTCGTTCTAGTGTCATAAATATTTGCATATAGTTGTTTTATGAAATCAAGCCAGTATTGAATTATTTTATTGGGCTCGCTTCTTTTTAAATACAATGACAAATATCACACTTATTTTCCACGATTATATGTCAATAATTGTAATTTGTACACTTTCAAGCATCATAAACATTTCAATGTTTAATCATTATCGTTAATTTCATTAGAAATATCATTACATATTTTTTTACTTTCTTAAACACTACTACTATTAGATTCAAATCAATAAAATTCTGTTAAATTTAATCGTTTTAAATATATATGTAAGCATTAAATATATATGTAAGCACTAGGTACTTTTAACATTTTTATATGCTTGCAAAATTTTTCATTTTTAAAGCTTTTGATCTTAAGATTACATACATTCTAAGCAGATAATGAGGATGTTAATTAATGGCTTTGACTTTTCGTTTTTATTGTTTCATACATATGATGTTTTGAAGCTTATTTCAGTGAATGCTTTTTAAGAATCGTATTTATATAATTTCCATATCTGATATAAATTTTGAAATAAGCCAGAATTCTATAATTTCTATTTTTGTCCTTAAACTTAAAAGTATCCCCTTAAAACCTACGGATTCTGTTTTGTATACCATTTAAACTTTTCTTGTTAGTGTAAAATTCATCGTAGCATTTGATCTCTCTGGGACATTTTACTTAGAAGTTTGATTTTGTGAAAGATTCTTTTGATCATAAATTTTAAAACTTATCTGTATAAGTATGAAATATGTGTAAATCTAATACACCCAGTGAAATTTAATTTACAACAGCAATAAAAAGTTGTGCTATTTGCTTGAAATACCAAAGTCGGACATAGCAACCAAGCAACCAAATACTTCCTCGAGATACTTTTATGCCGCCACAATACCTCTTGTGTAAACATTGTATGTGGGTCTTCTCAATAGCCAGCCCATACCATTACACTGTCAAAAGTATGGTGTTCAACGATATTATTGATCTGGTTGCTTATTATTTATTCTTTACCGTCTAGTGCACATGGACTGTTCGAACGCAGGGCAAATCTCGATTTGTCTGCAAAGAGAACTTTCGCAAATTATGTTTGGGTCAAATCCACTTGCTTACAACACAACAGCAGGCATACTTTTCAGACTCTCGAGGAAGTAAAATCAACTCAATGGAATAAAAGTAACTCTTAGTATCCGTGCATAAATACCTCTCGCATCAGTGTTAGCCAACAATACTTGTCAATATATGACTGCAGTAGACACCGCTCGCAGAATTGGTACTATTAATTGGTGAGCAGGCCTCGCCAGCAAAATCTATGTAATAGACATTGGAAGATGTGACCCTAGGACGTCAAGAACCAGGTATGTTGATGAATGCTCTCGTTTGAAATAGTGCCCCCAAACAAAAATTGATGCAATGTCCCCTTCCTCCCCAAAAATAAATAAAAAAAATGCCACCTCTGTGATGTACTGTCGTCTTTCAGTCTCTTAACAGCACGCAAAAATATTGCTGCAATTAAAACCCTAGACTCAAGTTTCTAGCTGTAAGATCTACGAGAATTATACGAAAATTTGCATTTCAATCTATGATGGATTTAAGGAGGGCAGTGTATTTCTGACATGTTAACTCTAAGATACGTGTTCAGGTTAAGTCAATATTTCTTTTGTCATTATATTATCTGTCTGAAAAATAATGCAAGATGTTTTTCCAAACCATTACGTAAACATGGATTTCAGAAACATAGTTATAAACAATGGCTAAAATATATGCAGTTTAAATATAGAAATAAGTATCTTCTTTGCTTTCCAAGTAAGCACAGTTTGTTAAATTCTACTAATACAACAACGATGCTAGAAATGACGTTTAAATTATGAATGAATGATACTCTTAGTCAATGCAGCCATTTTTTTCTCTTTATCCAGATGTCTGCATCATAAATTATTCATTTTTCTTATTCTTTTTCCTGAATATATATCAGATGCATCAACCTCTGCCTTTAATGTGCTTTGAAAAGCAAATGTTTCCACAACAACGTTCGGAAAACGATTAAGAACTTTTTGATATATAAAACTAAAATTAATATTAAATTCAATGTCATAATGTATTGCCAGGGTAATTCCAGACTAACCGAATTTATTTTACATTTTATGCCTGATTTTTTTAGGAAATAATTTTAAAAATATTTAAATGGTTATGCTTTGGAATATTTTACATTAGACAAAACAAAAAATATATATATAGAATGTATGTTTGTACTCAACGTTTTCATAAATTTTTATTCTATACTGCTTAAGGCTGCTTGTTACTACAATCAGTCTAAAAATACAGAAATAAAAATGTATTTTTATCAGCTTAAGTTGGCAACAGCTTAAAGATTCCGACGGATGTCTGTGTTAATACTATAAACATTTTCTACGCCATTAAAATCCATAGAATAGCTTAAATATTTTCCATTCCCAACATATAATATTGGTACGAACGTATAAAATACTCTCACTGGAGTGTCTTTTGAAATCCATACGAAGAAAACAGCCATATATACAATCTTTTTTATGACTTGTCTAGGGTTCCTTTTTTATGTATTATTACTTTCCTTATATACATAATGTATAAGGAAATTATTGTGACGGGGTCAAAAATTTGAATTCGAGTTTTCGAAGGGAAAGCACGTTTCAAGCATCCCTGATCACGAATCAGACATTTTTGAAGTGATGTCTGTGTGTGTGTGTGTGTGAAAGTATGTGTGTGTGTGCGTCAGTGAGACTATGGAGACGGTAACTGACGAACGAATGGTTCGATTAGAACGAAGTATGATACAAAAATCCCTATCCGTAAACACTGGAAGCCAATTGTTTCTAAACGCAATCGAATGTTCAGAACCCCCTAAATTTTCGAGTGAAATTTAGAAAAAATTGTCAAAAAATCAAAACCGCTAATAAGGTTACGCAAATAGAAACTTTTCATTAGAAAACGATTGACATAAATTTTAGAAAGCTAAAATGAACCGTTTTCGAGATATTGCACATTTAAAAAAAAATTATCAAAAAATTATATAAAATAAAAAAATATATATTTCCTATTGAGACACATGTTCACTTTTCACATGTAATACCATGCGATAAATTTGGTGGCATCATTCTCGTGGATCTAGCTCGTTCCATTCATGAGAAAAGATACTTTGAGTAATACTTTTGTATTTGAACGCCAATAGTTATTTATCTGCTGTAAGAATAACTTATTTCTCTGTACATAACCAAATTAACAAAAATCTTGCCAAATTGAAAAAAATGAAGCTAAATCAATGAAAATGACGACTAATTGAAGAAAATTCAATATATTTAAAAGGATATAAGTATCTACTATAATAATAACATTTTTTTAACTGTTAAAGTAGTAAATTCATTGCATTATATAAGGAACGTTATGTGTTGCCCACATCAGATTTTTTTTTTTACTGTGAAAGTAGTAAATTCATTTCATTATATAAGGAAAGTCATGTGCTGTTCACATCAGAATTTTTGTTGTAAGTAAACGGAAAAGGTGCAATTTGAACTAACGGCAACATACATTTTCGTTTGTTCATACATATTACTACGTATGAACAATAAAATCTTATGTTGCTAGAAATGTATGTTGCACTAAAAACGAAAAATATTCCATCTAGCATTTATCCAAATACAAATTACCCAGTGCTGTCCATTTAGATCTTCCTTCATGTATAATGTACTTTGTTGGATTGCAGCTTGTAAAGAACTTTGCTGCCCCAAACGATTTGAATAACGGATCTTTGCACTGGGATGAAACTCTTATCTGTCTGCATGCTCAACCATCTAATGTTTGACCGACGTTTTACTGACAATCTGACTGACAATATGACAGACCACGTCTTGCTACTTTTACCTCAGTTTAGTCCCCCGCGTGCTTGTTGACCTCCCGATTTGAAATTGGCTCTCAATATACCAGAGGCCATTGAATCCGTGATAGTCGTACTAGAGTCCCTTTAAAACCCCGACATCTTTGAAATAAACTACAGGGTAGATTGCCCGGGGGCAATTGCAAAGTATGTGCCCCTGTTTGAGCGATATTGGAAAACACCTTGAGACTCCAACCGGGAATCGAACAACAAGAGCTTCGTACTGGGATGTAATTTTAAGCTCCTATCGTCGAAATGGACTCTGCATATTTTATTATTTCTGCCGTTAATATTTTTATAACTCTGTATCCAATTACATTTTTATAGGAAACACATACATGCACTGTATTTTGATATTATGTTTATTATGTTTCAGTAAATTCTTCTAAATCTCTTTGCGTCTAACAGTGTTATTTGGCCTGACGATATAATATCGTGTCTGTACTAAAAAGGCTCAAGTGCGAACCAGTCTTGTTGGTTATTGCAGGTGAGAATTGACAGCATAATCATCAAAATAATCTTCAACTGCTATTATAATCGAATCTCCAGATAGCGTGTTCTAATATGAGTAAAATTAGCAAATTATTTCACATAAACTTATCACATATTCAATTTGCTTCTTAAAGAACTACCCAATTCGGCTAAAATTAAGAAAATTAATTCATCATAATTAATAGAAACGCATACTTGGCCTTTACCTTTATCAGATGTTTAGTTCATATGTTCGTAATTACATGTTACTTCTGAAATCTCACATAGTACCGCTAAACTTGTACTGCTCTAATGCAATATTATGAAATAATAACCAGTTCTTTGATTTGGAGATATATTTTGCTTGAAGCTATAATGCTGTGCTTATAATTATATGCAGGAAATCCGATATCCAATAATTAAACCATGTAGTTTGTAGTTTAAAATACATTGAGATTTACTTGTATTTCAGATTAGTTTCACGTTATTGAATTTCAAATATCTCATGGCGTGATTATTTATACGCTAGTAATAAAATATTTGTGAATTAAACACTATTAGTAATAATGTTATATTCTCATTTTTTTGTTCTATGTATCTTATAATATGATATATTTACTATGTTATTAAAATATTTGATTATGTACCTTGATAGATTCAAATTATCTTCATCCAATACCAAACGTAAAGCTCGTCATGTAACAAATACTTTGCATAAAGTTTTGTAAAAGACCCCTTCTGCTTGTCTGTAGCACCAAATATCTCTGCAAATATGCTGGCAATGTACTTCTCCCACTCAATATCATTCATTAGTGTACGCTCTTAACTAAATATAATTACTATACGACTACCTAACAAAAATCAATTAATTTAGAACACTTATACCCCCTAGACCTGTAACAGGACGTATCTTCTCCACGATCAGGACACTCACTATATATTATTTCAGTTTTATCAAATTAATTACTAATACAAAACGACCTGCATAAAGAAATAAATTAAAACTTTATTTTTAGATATATTTAATTTTTTGCCAATTTTAAGTCATTTTTCAAAAGTTGTCAAGTTGGTGATATTTCAACAAATTGTCGCTAAGTTTACCTATGAGTGAGGGCAGATTAATAGACAAACAGACATAGAGAAAAGTATTTCGTATATAGTATAGCAATTTCGTTTAATAATTAACTGCAGTGTCGCTCAACTCGACATTCCCATACTAGAATTAATTTTTTTTTCAAATTTTGCAAGAACAATTTTAAAAATCTGATGTGGGCAACACATGACTTTCCTTATATAATGCAATAAATTTAATACTTTTACAGTAAGAAAAATAGGTTTTCTTATAGAAGATACTTATATTATTTCCAAGATATTGAATTTTCGACAATTAATCGTCATTTTCATTGATATAGTGTCATTTTAATCCATTTGGCGAGATTTTCATTAATTTGACAACATTTCAAAAAGTAGCCAAGTTGGCGACATTCCGCCGAAATTCGTCGCTAAAGTATCGCCAAGCTTTACTGACGGAGAAATAAGTTATTCTTATAGCAGATAAATGACTATTGGCGTTCAAATACAAAAGTATTACTCGAAGTATCTTTTCTCAAGAATGGAATGAGCTAGATCCCCGATAATGATGACACCAAATTTATCGCATGGTATTACATATGAAAAGTGAACATGTTTCTCAAAAGGAAATATATTTTTTTTTCATTTTATATGACTTTTTGATAATTATTTTGAAAAATGTGCAATATCTCGAAAACGGTTCTTGTTAGCGTTCTAAAATTTATGTTAATCGTTTTCTAATGAGAAATTAGATAAGAAATGTCTATTTCCGTAAATTTATTAGCGGGTTTGATTTTTGACGATTTTTTTAAAATTTCACTCAAAAATTTAGGGTGTTATGAACATTCGATAACGTTCAAAAACAATAGGCTTCCAGTGTTAACGGATTGTGTTTTTTGTTCCAAATTTCGTTCGAATCGGTCCATTCGTTCTTCAGTTATCATCTCCACAGACTCACTGACACACACACACACACAGACATCACTTCGAAAATATTTGATTCGTAATCAGGGATGTTTGAAACGTGCTCTCCCGTCGAAAACTCGAATTCGAATTTTCGACCCCGTCACAATACTTTCCTTATACATTATGTATATAAGGAAAGTAAAAAGCTGATTTGGGCAACACCTGACTTTCCTTATATAATGCAATGATTTTACTAATTTTACAGTTTAAAAAAATGTTATTCTTATAGTAGATACTTATATTCCTTCCAAAATATTGAATTTTCTTCAATTAGTCGTAATTTTCATTGATTCGTCATTTTTATCCATTTGGCGAGATTTTTGTTACTTTGGCAACAATTCAAACTGTCGCCAAGTTGGCCGCATTCCGTTAAATTCGTCGTCCAAATATCGCCAAGCGTTATGAACGGAGAAATAAGTTATTCTTATAACAGATTAATGACTATTGGCGTTCAAATACAAAAGTATTACTAAAAGTATCTTTTTTCATGAATGGAACGAGCTTGTTTCACGAGAATGATGTCACCAAATTTATCGCATGGTATTACATATGAAAAATGAACATGTTTCTCAATAGGAAATATACATTTTTTATTTTATATGATTTTTTAATATTTTTTTTTAAATGTGCAATATCTACGGTATATATACGGTTCATGTTAGCGTTTTTAAACTTATGTCAATTATTTTCTAATGAAAAATTACATAAGAAATGTCTATTTGCGTAACTTTATAAGCGGTTTTGATTTTTTGACGATTCTTTCAAAATTTCACTCGAAAACTTAAGGGGGTTCTGACCATTCCATTGCGTATAAAAACAATTGGCTTCCAGTGTTTACGGGTTGTGATTTTTGTACCAAATTTCGTTCGAATCGGTCTATTTGTTCATCAGTTATCATCTCCACAGACTCACTGACACACACACACACACACATACTTTCACACACACACACACACACACACAGACATCACTTCAAAAATATTTGATTCGTGATCAGGGATGCTTGAAACGTGCTCTTCCGTCGAAAACTCGAATTCGAATTTTCGACCCCGTCACAATACTTTCCTTATACAATATGTATATAAGGAAAGTAAAAATCGGTATCATGGGTCCCCATGGTTACAACTATAAAGTGTTAATCTTCAATTTTCACTTTCAGGTGTTTGAAAAAATGGATCGTTTGATACCATACTTTGCAATGTATACCCCCCCCCCCCCTACGGAAGGGTAACTTGCCCCCAAAACTGTTCATGACGTTCCGAGCAAAAAAAAAATATATCAGGTCTATTTTACACAACAATGATTGGAACTATTAAGTTCCGTGGTCATTGTGCCATAAATACACCCTTTTATGCATGACTATGTCAAATTCTGTCCTATGTTGCCATGTTAAAAAATCTGATGTGGGCAGCACATGACTTTCCTTATATAATTTAATGAATTTACTACTTTTACAGTAAAAAAAATAGGTTTTTCTTATAGTAGATACTAATATTCTTTCCAAGATATTGAATTTTCGACAATTAGTCGTCATTTTCATTGATTTAGCGTCATTTTTATCCATTTGGCGATATTTTCGTTAATTTGGCATTCAAAAAGTCGCCAAGTTGGTGACATTCCGCCAATTTCGTCGCCAAAATCTCGCCAAGCATTATGGACGAAGAAATAAGTTATTCTTACAGCAGATTAATGATTATTGGCGATCAAATACAAAAGTATTACTCAAAGTATCTTTTTTCATGAATGGAACGAGCTAGATCCACGAGAATGATGTCACCCAATTTATCGCATTATATTACATATGAAAAGTGAACATCTTTCTCAATAGGGATTTTTTTTTCTATTTTATATGACTTTATGATAATTGTTATGAAAAATGTGCAATATCTCGAGAATGGTTCATGTTAGCGTTCTAAAATTTATGTCAATCGTTTTCTAGTCAAAAATTACATCGGAAATGTCTATTTGCGTAACTTTATTAGAGGTTTTGATTTTTTGATGATTTTTTCAAAATTTCATTCGAAAATTCAGAGGGGTTCTGAATATTCGATTGCGTATAAAAACAATTGGCTTCCAGTGTTTACGGATTGTGCTTTTTGTACCATATTTCGTTCGAATCGGTCCATTCGCTCGTCAGTTATCGTTTCCCCAGACTCACTGACACACACACATACACACACACACAGATATCACTTAAAAAATGTTTGATTCGTGATCAGGGATGCTTGAAACGTGCTCTCCCGTCGAGAACTCGAATTCGAGTTCTCGACGGGATACTTTCGGGACGTCACAATACTTTCCTTATACATTATGCATATAAGGAAAGTAATACATTTTAAATTCGCGTAAAAACTCAAAGTTTTTAAGCGAATTTAAAAAAAAGTTTATTTAGTTTTAGATTTTTTGATAACAAAGCAGGATATGAAGAAATCGACTACAGGCATCAGACAGACAGACAGACAGATATTATTCCAAAAATAGTTAAATCGTGTTCAGTCTTAAAACATATATTAGCATCAAAATCTCGAAATCGAAAATTTTGGCGAAAACACTACTTTCTCAATGCTATGATAAATTATCAGAAAGTAACAAATATGAGCAGAACGACTTGTGTGCAAAATTCTTGAATTTGTATCGTCATATAATATTTTTGAATATTCAGCAAATGATTTCCCCATGCAGTCCATGAACGACCACCCCCGCCCTTTCAATCCAAAATACAATACGAATCATGTCCTAAATTTTCGGTAACCATAACAACCGTGTAACGCCTACCCCAGCGCAAAAGTGCTGTGTATCTGATTCACCACCAAATGAAGTTATAACCTCGGAAGAAGGTTAAAGTTACAGTCAGTTTGGGGTGTTTGTAACTGTAACGCCGGGAGTCAAAAGCTGGACAGATTGATTAGAAGCAAACTCTCTTTCACTTGGATTGGAAATTATGGCCGTGATCGGTGACTGTAATTGTGGGTTTTATTGTACTCTGATTGAACAAAATTACGGTTGTTGGGACTGCGATTGCTATCCCAGTGACTGGATTTCTCGAAGATTTGGTGTTTTATTGATTGGTGAAAAGGGCGGTTGGTGTTTAGATAAAATAACGACATTTAGGGAGTAACGAGATATTTTATGGATTCTGTCACTGTAAATTATCTGGTTAATGTCTTAGATTCCTTCATGCGCTGGAAAAACTGTTAGTAATTGCTTCATTGGATAATGTACTAATATATTTATGTTGTACTAGACGGGGCACCATGTAAAATATAAATATAAGCTTTATATATAACTTTCTAATACTTTTTTTAAAAACGCAGGTATAGGATAATTAGGTGACTACAATTGTTTCGAGGGCGTTTTAAGCCCTCTGCTTCAGGTCACAAATAGTGAGCGCTTTTAATAATGGTTGAGAAACAACTCAAGTTGTTAAGAGCAAGCAATATTTTGGTAAGCAATAAGTAATTGGAGTCAAATTTCCCTCGCAATAATTGTATTTCACTAATCGTGCTATGCTTGCTTTCTTCAAGGAAGTATTAGAAAATTTTAGTCTTACGAGCAGCAGTTTTAATTTTGTGATAGGCTTTATTTAATAATAAGCTGATAACCTTAATAGTTACCTATTCCAGAATGATTCGTACATGGTTCTGATTAACTAAATATTCAGCACTTTTGTATGATTTTGACAACAATGCTAAACGTTCCATTTGCATTATTTATGCGAGCGAGCACACTTTAACAACACACTTTACAACACTTTTTAACACTTTACAACATAGTTGAAAAGTTTTTATGACTTTGTTTAGTCTGTCTGTCTGTCTGTCTGTATGTATGTTTATCCGTTCGCACGATAACTGCCATACAAATGACTTTATCAAAATAATATGTTAGTATATTGCTGAGACGGTGTGTGGGACCTATGGGAATATAAAGGAATAATATCACCCAATTAATTTTGGATTGGACACGGGTTGAAGGAATGAAATACATTGAACCCCATAGGACCTAATTTTGCAAACATTTTTTAAACAAAGTAGAAATTCATAAATTGCTTCGAAAATTTAAGGAAAGATTTAAATTATGGCATAAAATATATACAAAAATTCATCCAAATATGTTCGGTAGTTTTTTAAATAAAAATTAAAATAGTAATACCAGCCATATAATATGAATAGGTCCCGTGACTCACTTCAAAATGAAATACGGCTACATCTTGTGTCAAAATCGTGATTATTAAATATTCATTTTAATTTACAGTTAGTGTTGCATCCGTCATAAAGCCGCTTCATTTTTAAGTTTTTCTGTGCATTCATATCCTATGCTAACGCAGTTACAATATTTTTGAGTTTAAATCATCATAAAACTTTGATTTTTTCTATAACGAAGCCTAACTTTAAAGAATGTAAAATGTAAACAAGTAAAGATGAGTTGTATAAGAATTACTGAATATTTTTCAAGCAAAATTATTTAACTCTGGAGTCTGGAATAAAATGGTATGGGTGAAATCAATACTCACTACTTTTACATAGAGAGCCAGACGATTTATATTCCGATGACGTCATTTGAATAAAATTTGAATGAAGTTTTAAGCATGGAGTTAGAATGTTGTTTTACCTCCTTAGTTTTAATTTTCAATGTAAATTAAATTATGGTAGTTCTGTGATAATTAAAATAATTTCGCTGCTGACTGTATCTTATTTTAGAGACTTTATATAGAATTACAGTTGGTTAGTGTTTTATAATCAATGCTTTATGGTTTATTGATATTTCATGTATTTATATTTAGTGTTGCATCCGTCCTAAAACCGCTTTATTTCTGCATATTATCTGTGTTTCTAAATTCTGTGCTTAGGCAATTGCAATATTTTTCATTTTAAATGCTCACTAAACTTTGATCATTTCTACAACGGAGCCTAATTTTAACGTATACAAAATACAAGCAAAACAAGCGATTGTAAGATGTGCATGGATAGAGGGGCGATCTATTTTATAGCATTGCCTATTTTGATGAAGTTTCCAATTATTGTACTGTGATAATTTAAAAAATATCACTGCTGATTGTATCGCATTTTAGAGATGTTTAAATAAACTTGCATTTCAGTTGGAAATTTCAAAACCAATGCTTTATGCATGATTAATCTTTCTTGTTTAAATTCTGTTTCTATTCTTTTACACGGTGCAAGTTTGTTTTGTACTTTGCAAGTTTGTTTCGCGACACTTGATACTTTGCAAGTTTGTTTTGCGACACTTGATACTTTGCAAGTTTATTTTTGTACTTCGAATATTTTTAGCCGCATTTTCTTTTCTGTGGTTGTCATGTGCTCTTATGAAATTAAAAACACAAAATAGTTAAACAAGGCTAAAATTATATGCACAAATTTTTAACCTTTTATAGGAAGCTTTAGCTTTCTGAGTAATTTAACTTTCTAAGTGATTTAGCTTTCTAAGTGATTTAAATTTCTAAGTGATTTAAATTTCTAAGTGATTTAGCTTTCTATGGAAGAATATTTAGGGCGACAGAGAAATAAACAAATTGTCGGGAAAGAATAGCATCTATTTCTAACAAGCTAAAAATCCAATTTTAAGTGGTCATCTATCTATCTTTATGTTGATTATAGCCACTTTTTACAACTAGTTAGGAAGGAATGGGTAAGTCAATTGTTATTAATCGCAACAGTTAGTGAACATTTTAGAGTCTAGTAACATATCTAGTAACATCTTCTTTAATTTATAGGTCAATCTAGTAACATATTTAATTTACAGGAATTGTCAATCTCTCCCACACTACTGTAAAAAATGTATGTCCGCAGACGATACCCTATGGCGCTAGAGGGCACTGTTGGTCGGCGAATGACTCCGAACTAACGATTTATTGTGCCCATACTCGTCGTAGACACGAGGATATTTTTGTGTGGTGGCGAGGATCGAACACGGGATTATTGCGAACGATCATCTCGCCATAGTCATTGATTGCACTGTCCTAGCCTAGATATATGTTATCCACCTCAGCATTTTCAAAATGCTCCATTGTACACGTACAGAGGCCGCGTTATGAATAACGAGGGCAGTCATTTCCCGGAAGACAATCTCATTGCAAATAATTTCCATGGACAGTATATGGAAATTGTATACGCATTTTACGTCAGCTACGTCGTGACTGAAATTTTCAGTTCCTATAGAAGTTCGCAAAATTGCGACAAATAGCAATTTTGCTATCATTGCAGTTAACGGTTATTCCATGCTGATGAGGGCGTAATAAAAGCAAAATAGGTTCACGGATACTGTTATTTGCAATGGGAGTGTATTTATTATTTGGGGGGAAGCTCCTTTCTGGTGAATTCATGTAATTGTGAACTTGGCATTAGCAGCTTGGTTGTTATTGAGACCCAGACCGTCCGACCTACCAGAAAGGTGTAAGGTAACTGCTTGGACGGCCGGGAAGTGCCACCCAATGTAGACCGGAACCCAGTGCGGGAGGCATACACAGGGACTGTACCCTCCTTCCCCTACCACCAACCTCTCGGAAGGACTTACAGATCCACATGTTTAACGTGATTGTACTCCGCATGAACATGGCGGCAGTTGTGGCAGCGTGCAAATCCAGCGCGCAAATCACCGGGCTACCGCACCCGAAATGTGCCAACAGCACACGGTGTTCCCAGGTGGTCACCCACCCAAGTAACTGCGCCCGATGCTGCCTGACTTCGGTGATCTAACGAGAACCGGTGTTTTCAGAACGGTACGGCCGTTGGCCTATTAGCAGCTTTGTGTAGCTCGAGCTAATTCGTGTATGAATTTTATGCCGACTATGTGAAATGAATAATAATTGTCGGTCCCTTGAAATTGCGGCAAATAACAATTTACCTTGCTGCTATTCCAGTTAATTACAATTCCATGATGATGTGGGGCGCGACAGCTCAGTGGTTAGAGCGCGGGAATTGCATTCTAACGGCCCGGGTTCGATTCCCGCCACTGCCAGAACTATCGCCGTGTTCACGCGGAGTACTTTCACGTTAAACATGTGGGTTTGTACGTCCTTCTGAGACGTCGGTGGTAGGGGAAGGATGGTACGGTCCCTGTGGATGCCTCTCTCACTGGGTCCGGTCTAAATTGGGTGGCACGTCCCAACCGTCCAAACATATACTTTATACCTTTCTGGTAGGTCGGACGATCTGGGTCGAAGAAGTATATTCCCATGCTGATGAGCGTATAATGAGCGCAAAACCTGTCCATTAATTCATATGTTTTATCCGCGATGGAAATGTTTACCTTATTTTGGGGGAACCCAAAACATTGTGGTGTGTTCTTATGTTTTCCAATATACGGACAACTGAACAACGTAACCTAGTACCAAACGGTAACGTCTTCAGATATATATTAACGAAAAATTAACGAAATATGTGTGTTTGGGTATTCTATATCTCCCATTTAAATATGTACATAAAGAGGATTCAAATCACCCTGTATATCATTCCGTGGTGATTTTGGTTCTTTTATAAATTGACTTTAAATATTGTTTATATGAGAATATAACTTATATAGTAGTGTAATATAAGAATATAACTTTTACGAGTATTGCAAATTCCATATAACATATTTTCTTAAGGACGTTATATCGTGAAACTAACAAGCCAACATTTAAGATTAGACAACACGCTTTATTCTATTACGCTATATATTTAACAAATTCACAATGTGCATAAATGACTTTCTAGGTAACACACTACTTCTATGAGATTAAACTGCTGCTTAGAGTTTGTATTTTCCACAAGCACTTAAAAACTCATTATAATTAGTATAAATTTTCATTATAATGTTACGTGACCCGTTAAGCCTTTTAAAAGCTAGGCTGAATTTGACATTGCTTTGCATCCGTTTCAGGACGGAAGTAAGTGGACAATCAAGCATTAACTAAACAGCCTGTGTCATTAAAAGCTTGTTAGCAGTTTGAAGACTAAATCCATTTAAACAATATCCCTGCTCTAGTTTAAGTACTGTGTACAAGAATTTGATTAGCGTAGTTTAGCAGTCGTAGGTGAAAATTTATAGATACGTTTTAAAGAACTGCAAGCTTCATAAATTCGGTCTTTTCAGTGGAGTCCAGCAAAATATATTATGTCGTGCTTTATTATATAGGGTTATAAAATTACGACGAAATTTAAGTGCCCAATATAGAGTTAAGTCTACATTTTACAAGAATAAAAGGACTGAGTAATTTATTTGGTATATTGCTATAGTGCTATATTGCTATAATCAGGTATTTTGCATATTGCTATATTGCTATATGTAGGTATTTAGCAGTCGTGCTATATTGCTATATGCAGGTATTTTGTATATTGCTATAGTGCTAATATGTACGTATTTGGTATAGTGCTATATTGTTATATGCAGGTATTTTGTATATTGCTGTAGTGCCATATGTAGGTATTTAGTATAGTGCTATATGTAGGTATTTAGTATAGTGCTATATTGCTATATGCAGGTATTTTGTATATTGCTATAGTGCTAATATGCAGGTATTTGGTATAGTGCTATATTGCTATATGCAGGTATTTTGTATACTGCTATAGTGCTATATGTAGGTATTTGGTATAGTGCTATATTGCTGTATGCAGGTATTTTGTATAATGCTATATTGCTACTGTTATTGCTATTGCTATATATAGTTATATTGCTATATGCACATTCATATGCAGCGTTCAGGGCGTAGGGTCCACGTAAATTATAGAAGCAGTGGATATATTCTGGGTACATCAATGTCTTCAATAGTTCGAAGATTCAATGTTCGTGAATAAGGCAGAATAACGCATAAAGCTGAATTTTCAAAGACCCATTCCACTTGAATATTCTGACATATTATATCTCCCTGATCCTAACATGGAACATTGTGAAACTAAAAAATCTGGTTTTGTACATTAGCCGTTAAAACTGCATTTAAGTGGAAAATCGTTTAAAAGATATGCAAACTATTATCTAGACTGCTGAATTCAATTGGGAGAAGGTTCACACTAAAGTAAAAAAAAAATCTGATGTGGGCAACACATGACTTTCCTTATATAATGTAATGAATTTACAACTTCTACAGTAAAAAAAAACAGGTTTATCTTATAGTAGATACTAATATTCTTTCCAAGATATTGAATTTTCGACAATTAATCGTCATTTTCATTGATTTAGAGTCATTTTTATCCATTTGGCGAGATTTTCGTTAATTTGGCAACATTTAAAAAAAGTCGCCAAGATGTCGACATTCCGCCAAATTCGTCGCCAAAATCTCGCCAAGCGTTATGCACTAAGAAATAAGTTATTCTTACAGCAGATAAATGACTATTGGCGTTCAAATACAAAAATATTATTCAAAGTATCTTTTTTCATGAATGGAACGAGCTAGATCCACGAGAACGATGTCACTCAATTTATAGCATGGTATTACAAATGAAAAGTGAACATGTTTCTCAATAGGAAATATTTTTTTTTTATTTTATATGATTTTTGATAATTTTTTTGAAAAATGTACAATATCTCGAGAACGGTTCATGTTAGCGCTCTAAAATTTATGTCAATCGTTTTCTAAAGAAAAATTACATAAGAAATGTCTATTTGCGTAACACTATTAGTGGTTTTAATTTTTTGACGATTTTCTCAAAAATTTCATTCGAAAATTTAGGGGTGTTCTGAGCATTCGATTACGTATAAAAACAAAAAGCTTCCATTGTTTACGGATTGTGATTTTTGTACCAAATTTGGTTCAAATCGGTCCATTCGTTCGTCAGTTATCGTCTCCACAGACTCACTGACACACATACACACACACATACCTTCACACACACACACACACACACACACACACACACACACACACACACACAGACAGACATCACTTCAAAAATGTTTGATTCGTGATCAGGGATGCTTGAAACGTGCTCTCCCGTCGAAAACTCGAATTCGAATTTTCGACCCCGTCACAATACCTTATACATTTCCTTATACATTATGTATATAAGGAAAGTAAAAACGTGTTTCTGTCTATTAGCTGTTAAAACTGCTTGTAACTAGAAAATTGCTTAAACAATTTTCAAACTTTTTTCTAGACAGCTGAGTTTATTTGGGAGAAGGTTCAGACTAAATGATTTTCAAAAAGGTAATGTATGAAAAAGATATATTATTAAATAATTTCTAAATAAATTATCTAAATAAAAACAAAAATATGTGTGATACATGTAGTACATTTCAATGGCAAACATAATAATATTTTTTTACCTTTCCCCCCCAAAAAAATAATGACATTATTGGGAAACACTGGCTCTCACTTTTCAGTGAGAGCCAAATATAAATGACACTATTTAACTTTGACTATGTTTGGTGACTTTATTAAGAACTCCACCATTTGACAGGCTAAACAGCTAGTAAAATTATAAATATAATTCCGCTTTAAGAAGAATTAATTTTAAGGATAAGAAAAAATAATGTTACAACTTGTCTGTTGGATTTAAAGGAGTATTCTCAAGATACAAAAATAATTCCTAACATGTAAATAACCTAATCTTTATTTAAAGCAGTAACACGCGCTTAAGCATGGTACATTCAATATTGCTTTTAGTTTTTACTTTCCTTATATACATAATGTATAAGGAAAGTATTGTGACGGGGTCGAAAATTCGAATTGGAGTTTTCGACGGGAGAGCACGTTTCACGCATCCCTGATCACGAATCAAACATTTTTGAAGTAATGTCTGTGTGTATGTGTGCGTGTGTGTGTGTGTGTGTGTGTGCGTGCGTGTGTGTGTGTGTGTGTGTGTGTGTGTGTGTGTGTGTGTGTGTGTGTGTGTGTGTGTGTGTGTGTGTGTCAGTGAGCCTTTGGAGACGATAGCTGACGAACGAATAGGCCGATTCGAACGAAATTTGGTACAAAATTTACAACCCGTAAACACTGGAAGCCTATTGTTTTTATACGCAATCGAATGTTCAGAAACCCCCTAAATTTTCCAATGAAATTTTGAAAAAATCGTCAAAAATCAAAACCACTAATAAAGTTACGCAAATAGACATTTCTTATGTAATTTTTCATTAGAAAACGCTTGACATAAATTTCAGAACGTTAACATGAACCGTTCACGAGATATTGTACATTTTTCAAAACAATTATCAAAAAGGCATATAAAATTAAAAAAAATTCCTATTGGGAAACATGTTCACTTTTCATATGTAATTCCATGCGATAAATTGAGTGACATCATTCTCGTGGATCTAACTCGTTCCATTCATGAAAAAATATACTTTGAATAATACTTTTGTATTTGAACGCCAATAGTCATTTATCTGTTGTAAGAATAACTTATTTCTTAGTGCATAACTCTTGGCGAGATTTTGGCGACGAAATTGGCGGAATGTCGCCAACTTGGCGACTTTTTTTAAATGTTGCCAAAGTAAAGAATATCTCGCCAAATGGATAAAAATGACGCTAAATCAATGAAAATGACGACTAATTGTCGAAAATTCAATATCTTGAAAAGAATTTTAGTATCTACTATAAGAAAACCCTATTTTTTTTTAACTGTAAAAGTAGTAAATTCATTACATTATATAATTAAAGTCATGTGTTGCCCAAATCATATTTTTTAGAAAAGGAATGAAACAGATGACAGATACAATAAAACAGCAAAGAAATCTCCAACTAATTCACACACAAAGAGCTTGTAGCCTCAAATAATATTTTTAAAATTCACTTATTTCTCTTCTCATGCAGCATCCTTCTCAAAATAATGAGCAACGTTATTTTATCTGTAAAAGGTTCAAATTCCTACGTAATTAAAAATGTTTTCAACTCTCTCGTCAAAAGTCACATTTAGCCAAATTTGTGTCAAGGTTAAGTGAACCGAATCACCCTAAGGACAATTCTTTACTGTACACAATTATATCCAGCTAGGAGGCTGTTTAAATAAGGGATATACATAAACACAGTTATTGTTACCATGTATATGTATTTATATATATATATATATATATATATAAATACTCACACATATATATATATATAATACTCCTGTATATATATATATATATACAGGATGTCCCAAAAACATGGTTGTCGGCTTTTATTCCTTAAATATTGATCTTAGACATATATAATAAATTACAAAGTTGCGTAAAAAATTACAGGATTTTATGAAATCGATTAAAATTTTCGAGTGACTAAGTTTTAATAAATACAAAATTTATATTTTTATGCGGCCGCCGTACAAACACATTTCCAATGCGTAAAATGTGCCCCATGCACTAATAAGGTGATGCACAAAATTTCAGAATTTTATCATAAAAAGTCTCAGAGATATGAAAAAAAAAATGCTGACTTAAACCACTTTTCGACGCATCAACACGGCTTCTCAGAGGAGAAAAATCATGTCGGCAAATCGCGTTTCAGGTATCATACACAAATTACGAAATAAGGGCGCGGTAGCGCAGTGGTCAGAGCGTGGGAATTGCAGTCGGTAGGCCCGGGTTCGATTCCTTTCTGGGTCTAAAGTGCCGCCGTGTTCACGCAGAGTACGACCACGTTAAACATGTGGGTCCGTAAGTCCTTCCGAGAGGTTGTTGATAGGGGAAGGAGGGTACGATCCCTGTGGATGCCTCCCCCACTGGGTTCCGTTCTAAATTGGGTGACTCTTCCCGACCGTCCAAACTGTTACCTTACACCTTTATGGTAGGTCGAACGGTCTGGATCTCAACAACCACAACAAATTACGAAAGAAATTTATGATTACATAAATAAATAATTTTTGCTATTTATTAGTACAAAAGTATCTACAATGTGAAGAAATAATAACTTTACACAAAGATTACAAAGCTTGTTCAAAATGTTTTCCATCCATCCCAAAGATCTATTAATGATAAGAGGCAGATATTATTTGCCTATGATGCATTTCTGCGTTGTGTCATTTGCACTCTTGCTGTAAACACTTACATTTTTATTTGTGGTTAATCCCTCACCAAATTTGCTTAAGCATATCTCTGGGACTTTTTATGATAAAATGCTGAAAGTGTGTGCATCACCTTATTAGCGTATGGGACACAGTTTACTGATTGGAGATGTTTTTGTTCGGGAGATTTAAATTTAGTATATTTTTCAAATAAAATCCCCTGAAATTTTTTATCGATTTCAAAAAATAATGTACCCTTTTTAGCACAACTTTGCAATTTATTATATATGTCTAAGATCAATATTTAAGGAATAAAACCCGAGGTTAATGTTTTTGGAACACCCAAAAGCAGGGGACTGGAATATATATTATATCTATTTACTTACGTTGATACAGAACATTTTCTTTCTAGACTTCAGACGATAACACTTACCTATAAGAAAATGTTAGGAAATTAGAATAATTGCAAACATATATTTCTTAGAAACAGAATTTCATACAAATAAATGTATTTCTTATGGATAAGTATTCGTTCTGAAAACAATTTTATAATCAATTATAAATATCGAATTCCCATATGCGTTCTATTTATAATAACCCTGAAATACTTGTGCTAAAAATGAATAATAATCTCTAGGTGCTTTTATTATATAAATAAATAATACCCTTTAAATTCTTTACGATTTGCATGTATGCATTAATACTGCACATTTTAAATTTCATATATAGTTTTAAAGAAAATTTTCACTTTTATATAGTACGATTTCCTATTCATAAATAAGTATAATACTAATTAGATATTTATTAAATATCAATAAATGTTGCTCATCTTAATCAGCTATGCCTGTTTCTTTTAAAATTGTGAAGTCTGTGGTTTACTTTTAAGTAGGGAATCTTTATTTCGGCCAATTGTTATAGAAATAGTGCACAATTTTATTGCAAAATGCATAGAAAGGATAAAACTTTAAAATAAGTTTACAGTGGATCAACAGCACCTACATAAATAGAAGACTAGTGTTGAATTTGTAGCCTAAATGTAAAATCAATCAGAAAATATCCATTAATCACATTTTCCTTTTAATATTTTTAAAGAAGGAAAGTAGTTAAATTCCGAATTAAATATTATCTTTATCTCAGAAAAAAAATTAAACATTTTATGAATTCGTTTGACACGTGGCCAAAGAAAACCTCAAATATAGATTCTTACTGCATTGCACTATTGCATCGAAAAATAATCATTTTCGTCAAAATCTTGGAATTCCGACATTTTGACGGATAAGCTAGTTTTAAGATCTCATGACTTCAATAGAACTAATTTTGAAAGATTCCAGTCTGTGTGTGTGGGGGGGGGGGGGGTGAGTGTGCGAGTATGTATTCAACCATCATTCTATTTGTATGTGTCTAAGATGTGTACTTTATATCTCATGCACTAATGATACTACCGTGATATATTTTATGCGTAGATGTATTATATGGAAAACAAAATCCAAATATGTAAATTTTCGATAGAAGACATGTAAATATTAAAATGTATATTCACAGTTTACCTTTTGATATGTCTGCTATCGAGAAAGTACAAAAATGTGTTTTCTATATTACCTACATTTGTTGTACTAGATATTTTTGTTGTAACTAGATATTTTTTTAGTAGATCCCATGATGTAATGATTTTCATATTATTATTACCCCCGGAAAACAATAATTCCGAAAATAATGATGGTACTATATAATATATTGTAAAAGTGATAATTCTAACTACACTATGGATAGAAATGATATAAAACTAGTTTACGATAGCACTTGAAAGGAAAACGCACATAATTTATAGCCGTCACTAAACTGTAGCTAATAATTATTGCTTCTAATAAAAATGTTTAATATTACTAAACATTCTTAACAAATATTCTAAAAGATTTGACTAGATAAAAGGAAAAATATGAAACCATTTTTATGGTATTTTGATAATTGTTTTGATGCAAATAGACCAAAGCGTTTAGAATATTATATAAATGTATGAAAAAGCCGAGTAGTGACTCCCCTCCCCCAAATATATTTTTACGTCATTTTACATATTCCAGTGTCCAATTATCAATGGCATGCACTTTTGATTGTTTATTCAAATAAGACATGCTAAAACTTGCATTTGAACAAAAGTTTCGTTATATCAGATTTACAGAATTGTACATTTAGCACATTTTTCTGAATGCTTATGAATGGGTTATTAGGTACTTAAAATAATCATATGCGTCATAAGCTGAGATTAATAAGAATTTATAGATTAATAAAATCAGTAAAGAATGTAATCTAGATAGAGATAAGAAATTGTTATGGAGTGTGAGAAAATTAAAATCCTGATTTGTAGCTGCTTTTGAAGTTCAGTCATCAGACTAATGTGTCCGATACGATGTTTCCTTTCAATTTGGAACTAGTCAAGCAACAATAACACAGACTAAAATTTACTTAAAACTCAATACTTTTTGTTACCTATTTAAATTGATGTGCCAAATTGCACGGAAAGAGCACAATTCTTTTGAAAGTTAGGTAATCTTTTGAAAGTTAGGTAATCTTTTGAAAGTTAGGTTCGCTTAGAGCAGAATCTACATGTTTTGGAGACAAAGCCTATATGGGAACAACTAAATGCTTCTGATTTTTATTTTGACTTAAATGACAATGAAATGAAGATTTTCGCAGTGTAAGTTATCATAGTAACATTTATCATATCAAAACGAAACTCCAGGTGCTAAATTTCAGAATTCGGAATTAAAACATAATCAGTCGCAAATTATAACCATGGGTATAAGAAATATTTAATATCGTTAAACCAACACAGGGAGCCACAGCTCATGACATATATATTATAACATAGATGCACAACTTCTTTCCGTTGGATTTTATTAGCCTGGTCTGGAATTGTAACTGCTGAATTTACGACAATCTGTGCAATCAAAACTGTTGTTATAGGAGTCATTATTTTGCGAAATGGCAACATAATTCCGTTAGCGCCATCTGAAGAACGATTAGAAATTT
Source organism: Amaurobius ferox (assembly GCA_951213105.1). Lineage (NCBI taxonomy): Eukaryota > Metazoa > Arthropoda > Arachnida > Araneae > Amaurobiidae > Amaurobius > Amaurobius ferox. The sequence goes on from OX578139.1 coordinate 124,918,819, forward strand.
TATATTCTTATAAACAGCACCAGAGATTTTCAACGTTAATCAGGTTTTAATAATTTTAAATGCTAGAATTATTCCCCGATTATGAGCCCTTAGTGATCATACAGTTCAAGGAAACGGAAAGAAATTTTGGATGCAGGTATTTTAAAGTATGCGCTCAAGAAGGATGTGAAAAAACAACAGTCCTGCTTTCACAGTTGGGTTACAGTTGCACAATTTCGAAATTTTCAAATGCCAACAGCTACTATTTTATTGGAATAAGATCTTCACAGTAAAAACCATAAACGGTACTTGCAACACGATAAACGACGGCAATAGGCAGAGACTAAGAAAAAAGTGAAAACAAACAATAAGGACAGACCAGCGACAGAAAAGCAAAACATTTTATTGTGTTTCACAAATTTTCTACGTGCCCACCATCACACACGATGACACTTTGCATGCGACAGATAGTGAATAGCACTGAAGCACGTACCATGGCAAGAGGAATCTGCTGAACCATTGCAAGAGGAATCTGTCACGAGTGATGGTGATTTTCAAATCAAGTAGAGTTTGCGGATTGCCCGCATACGCTTCGAATTTCATGTATTCCCACAAACAGAAATCGGTTGGAATGCGATCAGGGGACCTTGGTGGCCACGGAAACATAAAATAATTCTGATCACTAAACTGTTGTGTCAATAAACGTTTCACAGAAGACCCCATATGTGGGGGAGCTCCATATTTCATCCACACGACGTAAGATAGAGCATTTAACTGTTGTAACTCGAGAATGACGTAATTGATCAACATTGCTTCATAGCTACCACTCGTTACCTTACACGTGCGTAGACAACGACAATAACCCTTTCAAAAAAGTATGGGCCTAGGATGAAGGTGCTTATTATCCCGGACGACTCAGTCACTTTTGCTTGGTGTAACGGCAGTGAGACTACATCATGGAGATTTTGATCTGCCCAGTGCAGACAGTTAGTTCTTCGAATTCACGTTATCAAGTAAAGGATAAATGTGCCACATCCGTCCACAGAATGCGTAAAGGCCATCAGTTATCATCGTCATACCGGATGAGGAATTAATTAGAAAAATCTAAGCGAAGTTTTTTCAAATGTATCAATTAAATGCTCGTTTTATGCGTAATTTTTGACGAAAGAAAGTATAAGAACAACTCTATTAATCTAGGACTAACCGTTCTCGAGATATTGGAGATTTCTCGCATTTTTGTTATGCCGCCATTGGGAAAATGTTCAATTACCAAACAAAAGCAGAAATTGAATTAAAAATGAAAATTTTGTGTTATTTTGTACAACTCAATTTAATGAGTTCTTAAAGAAATAGAGAGAGAATGAATTCGCGTTTGCAGGGAAAGTTATTTACTGCCCACACCAGATTTTTTATGATTTGTAGTGTTTTTATCACACATATACATTTATTTAATTCAGTTCTTTGCAATCAATTTTTCACAGCTCCAGATATTATTTATTCCAGTTCTAAATAGATAAAGCAATGGAATTTAATTATAAACATCGTTACATGCTTTATCGAATACCGTTAAATAAACGAGAGAAGTCAAAAACATGGCAGATATATTGCAATGGCCCCTCATTTCCATTGATCTGGTTTTATTGCCGTGGTCGGGAAGTGTAACTACTGGATTTACGATAAACTGTGCAATCAAATTTCTTGTTATTTGTTTCGTTATTTGGCGGAATGGCAACATCAATTTATTCGCCTTCTCTAAAGACCAACAATTGGATATTTTCATCATTAGGATGTACGTGAATGGTTTTTAACATTAAGTACATAATAATAAAAAAAATCTGATGTGGGCAACACATGACTTTCCCTATATAATGCAACGACTTTACTACTTTTACAATGAAAAAATAGGTTTTTCTTTTAGTAAATATTTATATGCTTTCACGTGAAGATATTGAATTTTCTTCAATTAGTCGTCATTTTCATTGATTTAGCGTCATTTTTATCCATTTGGCGAGAATTTTGTTAATTTGGTAACATTTATAAAAGTCGCCAAGTTGGCGACATTCCCCCAAATTCGGCACCAAAGTCTCGCCAAACGTTATGGATAAAGAAATAAGTTATTCATATAGCAGATAAATTATTAGCGTTCAAATACAAAAGTATTACTCAAAGTATATTTTCTCGTGAATGGAACGAGCCAGATCCACGAGAATGATGTCACCAAATTTATCGCATGATATTACATATGAAAAGTGAACATGTTTCTCAACAGTTAATATAAATTATTAATTTATGGGATTTTTTGATAAATTTATTTTAAAAATATGCAATATCTCGAGAACGGGTCATGCTAGCGTTCTAAAGTTTATGTCAATCCGTTTTCTAAGGAAAAATTACATAAGAAATGTCTATTTGCGTAACTTTATTAAAGGTTTTGATTTTTTGAGGTAATTGTTTTTTTAATATTTCACTCGAAAATTTAGGGGGGTTCTGAACATTCGATTACGTTTAAAAACAATAGACTTCCAGTATTCACGGATTGTGATTTTTGTACCAAATTTCATTCGAATTGCTCTATTTGTTCGTGAGATATCGTCTCCACAGTCTCACTGACACACACACACACACACACGCACACACACACACACACACACACACACACAGGCATCACCTCCAAAATGTTCGATTCGTGATCAGGGATGCTTGAAACGTGCTCTTCCGTCGAAAATTTGAATTCGAATTTTCAACCCCGTCACAATACTTTCCTTATACATTATGTATATAAGTAAAGTAATACTTTGATTATGATGAAATATTTATCTATGGTTTAGGATGATATTTTATCTAAATGAATATATACACACCTTAATGAAATCCCATTTTTGTCTTTGTGAAATATTTCAATAAAATTATATATATTTGATTAAATCGAAACATTGCATTTGTTGGATCAATCTAAATTCTGGTTCACGTGTAGTTTTACAGCAATAGTAAATGATTTAAAAGAATTAGCTTACTCATTCTATGCAGTATTTTAGTGAAAACTTATGGACAAGTAATATATTCCTAATTTTTATATAACTGATGTGCATAACATTGTGACAAAAATAAGTTATGAGGTTTTCTATATACTATTTGACTTTGGTACTGAATAACACGGTGTATGATATTTTCATCGAAAATATTTATGTATAAGCAACTGTACTTAGTTCATTAACTTATTTATAGCCCATTAAATACACATTTTAAATGTGAGAAATAACAATGTTTTTCCGTAAAGTACAATATTCCGTAAAGTGTAATAAGTTCAGCTGAAAAACAACTCAAGCAAAAAATTTAATATAATTAAATCCACACAGTCAGTCAAATCGAATGGGAAATATAGTGAAATGGTATCTTTATTACCTGCGATTTGTTACTTTCCCTGCAATACATGGTAATGTATAGGGAAAGTATTGGAATCATGTCGAAAATCGAAACTCGAGTTTTCGACGGATCTACACGTTTCGAGACCTCTAGAATACGAAAAAACTATTTTTAGCGTGACGTCTGTGTGTGTGTCTGTCTGTCTGTGTGTCTGTCTGTGCAGATTTTGTATCCACTCTAACTAAAAAACTAATTGACCGAATTTCATAAAATTTGGTAGGTAAGTCACTTGTGCACGAATCTGGTGCTGATTAGTTTTAGGTATGACTCGGGTTAAAAGAACCTGCCTTTTTTTCTGCGAAATGGCCCGCAAAAGTTTGCATCCACTCTAACTGAAAAACTAATGGACCGAATTTCACAAAATTTGGTAGATAAGTCGCTTGTAGGCCACCCTGGTGCTGATTAGATTTTGGAATAATTAAAAAAAAAATAAATTGCCTTTTTTTGCAAAATGGCCCGCAAAAATCATCAAAATCTACACTTAAGAACTATGTATGCACAAATATAGCCATTAAATACTTGTTTAATAAGTAATTTTTAGCGAAGAAAAGAATAAGACCAACCCCATTACACTAGGACTAGCCGTTCTCGAGATATTTTAGTTTTTCGTATTTTTCCTACACCATTTTTGAAAATAAGTCCAGTTTTCAAATGAGAACGAAAATTGAATTAAAAGTGAATTAAATTTAATTTAAATAAATAGAACGTGAATATAAGTCTGCAGGGAAAGTCATGTGCTGCCCACATCAGATTTTTGATCTTGTGGAAATCAGATTTAAAACTGCTGAATGTTCTGTAGTATTTGATCATATGTGGCGATTAAAGTCATACCACATATCCGAAATGCAGAAAATTTGATTAAGTTTTAGTGGAGTCATCGATGAGTAGTAAAATCGCTTTAGTCGAAAAGTAATGTATAATTGGAAAAATGTTTTAAAGTCCTAAATGTATAAACCTGATGAATATCAGCCATAGAGTTCTGATAAAATATGGATTAAAAATATACTACTTTCGTATAGTTTGTTGCGAATAATAAGCGATATATGGGCTAAATGTTCAAAATTTCAAAATCCAAAAAATGAACAACTTCCCTAGTAACAATCCAATATTGGCTTATTATTGACTTCAATATTGGGTTAATATCAAAACGTAAACATTTTGACTGAATGGCAAAATATTGGCTTAAAATATTGGAACAATATTACACCAATATTTCCATTGAAAAATCACTATTGGCGCAATATTTTAATGAAAATATTAGCCAATTTTGAAGCCCAATGTAACCGCAATATTTGCTCAATATTCAGATTACATTGGAAATATTTCCAATGTAATGCCAAGATATACAACATCGCTCCAATTTTGGACCAATAGTAAATGCTATAGGGTTACCAGTAAACTTATTTCCCCAATTTAATGATTTATTATGGGGATTTGATTACCCGTTACAAATGTGACCTGACTACGACATTTAATGCTGTTTAAAAGAGCGATTTCCAGATTCTAAAGAACATTAATACATTCTTGCTGGACGGAAGATGGAAACTTTAGATGAGTTCTGAGAGGTAGCGGCAGATTTCCAATACATCTTCACACTGCATACTAGACATGATCAATAACGATACCCAAGAATTTAACTTACCATGACATGTGCTGAATATCTTTATGTTCTTGCTCATTGACGAAATGGCCGTATGTGAGTAAGCATTATCGTCCACCAAAATAAATTCTTGGCCAAAGCACCCTTAAAATGTCTTACATAGGGTTCAAAACTTATTTCTGTATCGATTTGCATTTAATCAGCCATATCATAAATATGGAAGAGCGAAACGATGCCCATTCTTAGTTCAGAAGTCCGCAGAGAAGGCAATATTTGCTTGAACTTTCTGATCCCTTTTATTCGAAAACTACAATAAATAAGAAGATGAAAATTTGCCTGATACACAGGATTAATGGGGGGATACTGTATGTCGTCTCGCATAGGTCCCTCAATGATGAAGTCATCTGTAAATGGTTCATGGAGCTAGTGGACTCGGATAACTCTGATGCAAGTGCTCTCGCTGAAACAGTGGGATACCCCAGTGGTTAGCGCCTGTGAATTGCATTTGGACTATACGAATTCTAGTTCCGCCTCTCTTTAAACTATCCCTGTTTTAGAACTGAGTATGGCATGTTAAATATGTGGGTCTGTAATTACTTCCTAGAGATTGGTGGTAGGGAAAGGAGGATACCGTCCCTGTAGCTGCTAAATCCACTAGGTTCGGGTTAAAATGGGGTGGCACTTACTGACTGTTCAAACAGATATCTTACACCATCGGGTAGGTCGGAGGTCTGGGCCGAAGAAAAAGAAAAATTTATCTCGCTGGCATCGTTCGATTACGCCGTGCAGTTATTGTCACGTAACTATCATTTGATGGTGTTGTTACACATGGATTGTCTTCTACATGTCGTCTATAAATGTGTCTTGCAGATCTGTAACTTTGCCTAAAACCTGATACTGAGGCTTGACCATACTAACAATTTCGGCTGCATCCGTCTGTATACACCCCTACTTCAAGGTACCGATCACACGGTCAAGCAAAAATTCAGCCATTTGCCGTCTATGTGACATGGTGTCAATAAAAAATACCCCAACCAACCACGAGAAGCAAGTAAAAATGACAAAAGATGGAAAAAAAAATTCACGTTCCAGCATTTTTTTATATTTTGTATTGTTATTTTTATCCAATCGTTTGTACCGAAAATTTTGATTGGTTTATAAGCAAAATTACACTGAATTTGTATTCCCTGCGAGTTTCTCGGTCTATTAATTAATTTTCAAAGTTTTATCGCAATCAATTTTTTGTTAAAACTTATTTTATTCAATTATACATTACTTTCAAGCACTAGTGCAATATACCCTTTATTGAAATCGCAGAAAGATTAAACATTTTCGATTGTGCAAAGAGAGCATCTTCTGGTGTTATGACGTCTTGCAGTCTGGATTGCAAGTTCATTTCATGACATCATAGGCAAATCAAATTTTTGTTTAGCTATTAGTTATGAGAGCCCGTACCTCTAGACGTAAACGAGTGACAGGTATATATGAGAGAGCATCTAGGAGAGCCATTCTTAGGCAAAATCCGTCAACATGTTATAGGTAATCATTCGTTACAATATTTGATTATTATTAATAGTTTCAACTGACAGAACCCTTCCAAATTAAATCAGATGCAAAACAGGGATGTGTGATGTCAGGTGTATTATTTAATATAGTTATGACTAAATCATGAAAACCACCATCAAATATAAGAGAAGATGTATTAGATGAAAATTTACACACACACACACACACGGGCGCGGTAGCCCATTGGTTAGCGCGCTGGAGTTGCACTCGGTAGGCCCGGGTTCGATTCCAGCCACTGCCAAAACTGCCGCCGTGTTCATGCGGAGTACGATCACGTTAAACATGTGGGTCCGAAAGTCCTTCCGAGAGGTTGGTGGTAGGGGAAGGAGGGTACGGTCCTGTGGATGCCTCCCCCACTGGGTTCCGGTCTAAATTGGGTGGCACTTCCCGACCGTCCAAACAGTTACCTTACACCTTTCTGGTAGGTCGGACGGTCTGGGTTTCAACAACACCACACACACACACACACGTCGGACGACCTGGGGTTTCCACACACACACACACACACACATCAACTTTAAAAGACATTGCAGATGACATTGTTAGTTTGGTCTCTAGATTTTGTGATCTACAAAAAAAAACTAATGGGCTTAATAACTTTGCTAAAACTGCTGATTTTTGAATCAATAAAAGTAAAACAAAAGTTTTAAGAATTAATGAAAAAACTTCTAAAAATGTAAAACCAGTTGGTGAACCCATTGAAGATGTGAACCTTGGCTTCACTTACCTGGGAGTACTGGTGAACAAGGGGGATAGAATGGATGAAGAAATCAAAATAAGGATTGCAAAAGCTCAGAATTGTTTCAGAAAACTAAATAAAGTATGGAGAGCTACTAACCTTAATTTAAAAATCAAAATCATTTTTTTTAATTCCTTCGTGAAGAGCGTTTTATTGTATACAGCCGAAACATGTAAATTAACAAAGGGCTAATGCAACAAGTTGAATTCTTGGCAGACTAAATGTTTGAGGGCAATTTTGGGAATATTGTAGCCTTATGTTATTACTAACACCAAACCCTACAATAGTACTGGACAGAAAGCAATGGAGATGAAAATAGAAAACCGTAGATGGAAATGGACTGGACATGTCTTAAGAATGCCACAACATAGCATCCTTGGTGTGGCCCTTATTTGGACGTACTCGGGAAAAAGATCTCGGGGTTGACCCAAGCTAACTTGGAGGAGAAAAATAGAACAAGAGAGAAATCTGATGGGATGGTCGAGCAGGTCAGAAGTAAGAACTGTGGCAGAGGTTCAACCGGGATAGTGACGCAAACTGAAAGGCTTATATGCCACTAAGAATGATGAGTGATGATGATGATTGGTAGTTTAACAGGTGCGTGTGTTGCAATCAGTTTTGATACAATACCTGGGTATCTTGCGAAGCCTCAATTGTTAACAGAATAACTTACGGCCTCATAACCTCCACTCCTTTCAATTTCTCAGTGATGTTGACCGGAGATAACCTTCCTGTTCGTTTTTACCATTGAACGACACATACGTATACTTTCTAGTGGGGCGATTTCGATTGAGGGTTGGATATTTTATACTTATAAACAAATACGTATGGGTGTTTTGCTATTACACAAAACGTGAATTATTTGCAACATAGAAGAAGAATAAAAACCGCTGTAAATGGTCAAATGTACGGAGCAGGATTCAAAAGTTCCTGGACTGAGTCTATAACTTAAAAATTATTATCAATTAAAATGCTGAAACAAATACACCTCTTAAATAAGACCCTTGCGCAACAACACACTCATCGCTTGTGAAGGTCATCGAAACACTTCTGGAATCCATTTTTAGCCATGTCCTTTAATCCAGTCTGCGATGCACTTTTAACTTCAGCTGCGGATTGAAATCGACGACCCTGCAAGAAACTTGCCAGTTCAGGAAATAGGCTGAAGTCGCAGGGGACGAGATCAGGGGAGTAAGAAAGATGTGGCAAAACAGTTGTTTGCGTTTTCGCAAGAAAGTCAGCGACGAGGAGGGATCGTTGTGCAGGAGCGTTGTCATGCAAAAGCACACATGATCTGACCCCTTTTGGACTTCGGTTAACATGCGGGGAACGATGTGTTGACACACCATATGCATGTTAAGATCCCTAGTCAGTATCTGTAGACATGTGACCTCGGATATCCCAACTGATTCTGCTATTTCCGCTATTGTTTGTTGACTTTCCCACATACCGTAGCAGAAACCTGTTTTCAGCTGTGAGAGAAGTTTGCGGACGGCCAACGCGTTCGTTGTCATCGGCATTTTCTCTGCCACTCAAAAGCTTGCGTACACATGCTTCAACATTTTGTAAACCTCCGTAGCACTCTTTCCCAGGCGAACACAAAATTTGATATTAATTCTCGGCTCAACAAATGACATTTCTTTCAATCGCCGGTTACTAAGTACACCCGTCTACAAAATACGACGCCTTGGCGAGCCACCGACCACGTGATTTGGGTCAAACCACTTTTAGAAGAGGGGGAGAACGTAGTAACACAGAATCGTTATCGTAGTCGCTCTACTGCAAATATTTTTTAAGTTATAGACTCAGTCCGGGAACTTTTGAATCCTACCTCGTATGTATATGTATGTATTTGTGTGTGTCTGTGAGGTGTGGCTTTATAATCAAAGAACGAATGCATATATTAAATGAAAGACAAATGCAAATCGCATGTTTATATTTAAATTCTTGAAGTTCCTTTAGAATATTTCTCAGGGAGAAACACCGGTAATTCCTGGAACATTGAAAGTAATATAGTCTATGCTTGAAAATCCTGCGATGAAGTAGGTAGGAAAGAGCGTGTAGCTTACAGCCTGTCAGAAAAAAGTCAAGCGATCATTTAAGTAAAAATAAAACGGGCAATTCATTCAACTGAATATAACTGCACCACATTAGGACGGATTAATTATGGTTGCAGAATTCACTCAAAAGATAAGCGCCATTTCGATAAGATAACACATAAGCGCCATTTCGCCCCCGTGTCCCAACGATAGACAGTCGGCCGACCAGTTTCTAACATTCGAGGTTCGATTCCTGGTTGGGGTAGCAAGATTATTTACAATGGCGTCCGAACGAATAAACTCGTAGGTTAGTGTAGTAATGTTGAGGTCTGAAAGTAACTCTAGTATGATTAGTGGATTACTCAGTGGTTTCTGGCAAACTGGGCAACGGTTTCAAATCGGAATCCCAAAGCAAGATATTAATCTATGTAAAAAATATAAGGATTCTAATTTGAGATAAAAATAGCAAGAATAATTCCGTCCCTGTATCTCAAAGCTAGAGCGTCGGTTGGCCAGTATGAAGTTGGGGTACCCGTTTGAGGTAATACGATTTTTTACATGGTTAGGAAATAAGTATTATATACAATTAAAAAAACATGAAATAACATAAAAAGCAAGGGCGAAACATACTATTTTCCAGACGTTACTATCAAATCTCCCATCCACCAACCATCTTCATTTTCAGAGTTACACAGATAATTTGCAATGTCCGTAAGTAAGAAGTCGTTTCAATAATTAAAACCTGGTATTTCATAAATAAAATTAAATCCCACACAAAAAAATTTCAAAATGT
>OX578139.1:124933957-125116457 GCA_951213105.1 Amaurobius ferox
TGATGCATTGATTTTCACTGTTAAAATGCGTTTGTATATTAAAAAATATCTACCACTTTTAAATTGAAAAAAATTACTTTTTAAAGTAAACAAAATCACTCAAAGGATTTGTATCTAATTCTTTCATATAATTAATGAACAACATTTCACTAAATATTATAAACTAAATTAAAGAATCAGAAATAAGGTAATGGAATGGAATTTCTAATGCATTCAGAAAATTAAAACATATTACTCAAGTAAAAATCGACAAAATATTCCGAATCCCATAAAAAATTCGCCAATATTAGTTTTCGTCTTGAATATCGAATTCTTCCCAAAGAAAACTTCTTCCCACAAAGAAATCGATTTGGGACGAGAACGTTTATTGAACTATCGATTCATATTTGAATTGCAGTATATGCGGGATTTCAGGTATTGAAAGGTCAGTAAATACATTTTCTGAAAAATCTTATAAATTTCAATTTCATTTAAATAGATATTTTTTTTATTTATAACGACGATTTTTCAATTATTGATTTCGTAGTAAAAGTGGATTATACAAACAACATGATGCATAAAATGATCTAATATATCCTAATTTCACGATTTTATCAAAAATATTCATTAAATTCTTCTCAGTGAAATAATAATATAGAAATAATTAACGGACAATTAACATTACTCATTATTTCTGTAAAGCAAATTATATTTATTCTTATTTTATTATAACTATACTTATCATTGAAATAAGAATACAAAAACATTTAACGGACAATTAACATTAACGTCAATTATTATAAACGATGTAATTAAAGGAGAATTAACATTATTCATTGTTCTTGTAAAACAAATTGCATTTACTAAATTACTCAATAAGTGTCCGGCCTAACTAAGAAAAACATTTTTTTTTAGAAATTCGACTTTATTCATCAACATACTCTCCTTAAAGAGTGATACATTCATTCCAACGCTCCTCTAACTTTTCGATGCCTTTTTTGTGGAACGATTTGTCTTTGCTCTCAAAATAGGCCTCAGTTTCGGCAATAACTTCTTCATATGAGCCAAATTTCTTTCCCAGGAGCATCTTTTTGATGTCTGCAAAAAGCAAGTAGTCGCTGGGGGCCAGATCTGGAGAGTACGGTAGGTGAGGAAGCAATTCGAAGCGTAATTCATACAATTTAACTATCGTTTTCATCGACTTGTGACACGGGGCATGTCTTGTTTTTGGTCCGGTGTGAGCAAACGCGGCACCCACTTTGAAAGCAACTTACGCATGCTCAAATTTTCGTGTAAATTGTAAATACACTACCTTCTGCTATCTTTAAGGTGTCAGCTATCTCACGCAACTTCGCTTCACGATCTTCCAAAGCTATTTTGTGAACTTTGTTTATGTTTTCCGGAACAACTGCCGATTGTGGGAGACCAGAGCGTTCAGCATCATCGGTGTTTGTACGACCACGTATAAATTCAGCATACCAGCCAATAATAGTTGATTTCCCTTTTGCAGAGTCTCGATAACGCTTCTCAAGCCACTGTTTGGCTTCAACAGTATTTTTACTCGTCAAACAACAATGTTTAATCAACACACGAAATTCTCTTTTATCCATTGTTTTGAAAATTACAAAACTGGGATCACTAAAACCCCTATAACCTGTAAACTAATTTTCAGAATGTCATGAAATTTTGACACATATCGTTTGGAGGTTGGTACTATCCAGAAATCATATGGGTCTGTCAACAGTGTTGCCACATATGTGTCAGACCGGAGACTTATTGAGTGTTACTTTTCAGTTCATTATAACTACAACAGTATTTAAATTTATTTATATTTATATTTTTATGCAACATGTAAATTTTTAAAAACGTAAATGTAATTAAATATTTCGCCGTGATTAACTATTAGATTCCGAATTATTTGTCTTAATTTTTAGCAAAATCCCTTTGGCGAATAAAGGGGCTTGTAGACACACAAATTATTTAACAAATGCGGTGGTGATAATACAGTTACTTCATACGTACTTATGAAAGTGCAGATGAGATGTACACAACAAAACGTAGAACGTATTGTGCGAAATGTGATATTGTGTCTCAACAAAGTTCTCAAAGCCACGCGTTTCAGAATTCCACTATATTTGCAAATTAGCAATTCTCTTTCTGACTCCGGATTCAGAATAACTACAGGAAAACCTCTATAAATTGTACCCTATTAATCTGTAGTTTACTCAATCTGGATTGGAATTTTTGTACGTCATGTTAATTCTGTTCTCAAATCCATGCATTAGAGAATTTAATTATATTTAGAAATTAACAATCTCCCTTTAGACACCGAATTCGGGAAGCAAAAATAATGAATTTACAATAATGTATACCCAGATATACTTAACTTTGTTTAATTAATGTTAATCATATTTTCTATTTTTTATTTTTATTTTTTTCAAAAGTTAGTGCATAGAAGAATTGTTTTGTAGCATTTGAAAATCACTTAGGGTCCAAATGCAGGTTCCAAATGAAAAGGAGAAAATGTATATGTCTCAGTTGTGTACACTCTGTTAATCCGAAACTTACTTTATCCGTATTATGGGTGGTTTGTTTATCAATCCTCTGGCAAAAATATTTTGCTGCATGTACTGAATTTAGTAGAGAAAATAATAAATGTTTGATGAATCGGATCTAGTTATTACTTAATTCTTCTAATTCGAACTATATTTTTCTCTATCATTAATATTTGTTATAAAATCCACGCATTTAATTTGAAGCGAACATTAAATTTAGTATCTGTAAATAACATTTTTTATATATTATAAATTTATTAAATACAACAGATAAGTAGAAGAAAAGGTAGTAAAACCTAGATTATGTATTAGAGCCTGTTGATCAAGATTAGGAGAGTTTTCATTATCCTTCATTTTGTTTAAGATAGCAAAAAAATACTCAATCGGCTTAAAAGGAACCATACATGGCGGGGTTCTTAAATCCGTTCACTTCCTATAACCTTTAAATATTGTGCCATAGTGTGCAATAGGAAATTATGTGAAACATCTTGGCGTCCAGGGTGCCGAGTAAATCATCACAGAAATGTGATAGGGACGAAACAAAATTAATCATCAGAGTTAAATTAAGCATGTACTCATCATTAAACAAAATTAAGCATGTTCTCATCATTAATCAAAATTAGGCATGTACTCATCCACATATGCGAGATTGATTGACTAGAGTATGGACTTGAGGACTGTCTACCTCTGAACTCAATAGTTACTCGACCTACCGTCAGGGGATAGCTGGGCTGCATAACATTTGTGGTATCTGGAGGTACTCTGTTTGCAAAAATATCACAAATGTCTATATAATGTCTATGTAGACTGCCCATACGACTGGTCCGTTGTTTCATCCATTTCGGGTTTTTGTGACTCAAAACTCTTTTGGCCACGTGAATTTGTTACTTCCTTTTTTATACGTTCATCATTTTTCAGATTCATTTTGCTCAATAATAGTTATTCATCATACATGATGTATGCGAAATCTTCCAACCAAAAAGAGGGTTGATAATACACAGAAAGGCGAACAATATTTGCCATAGAAACTAGGGTGCCTCATACTGGGAGAAAAAAGAAACGTGACTCGTCCACGTTGATCCTTTATTAGTGGCAAAAATAGACTCCAGTAACAGATGTATGGCATAAAGCCATTCGCAACAGAGGATTCCTTAAAGGAGCTGTTTAAAGTGGCATACGTGGGCTTCGTTAGTTACAAAGTCAACAAAGTGAAGGTAGGATCTAGCACCCTTTCGAAGACCACTGGTGTGGTGTTGATTTTGTCGGCATCAACAGACATTCGCGCGACGAGACTTCGACAGAGTCCACATGTGTGTCGTGAGACAACACTTCCATGTGTCCCAAGAAACAGAATTCCAGTGGATTTAGGTCCGGGAAGCGTGGAGGCCATGACACAGGTCCACCAGCCTCAATCCACGGCTGGGAATACGTCGCGTTTAGAAAATGTCGGGCGGATGAGAAAAAGTGTGCGGGGTCCCATCATGCATAAACCACGTGTACTGTTGTGTGGAGAGCAAAACACCCTGCAACAGAGCGGCTGTGTGTCCAGAGAGCTCCCAGTTTCGTTTCCGAAGAATAATCGTCAACGCCGTTTCAAGAGCTGACCAGCTTTGCATGTTGTGTTTCTGCCACTAGGAGTGAATTGAGACCCTGGGTTCTACGGCAAATATTGTTCGTCTTACTGTGTATTAATACCCTTCTTCTCTGTTGCAAGAATTCGCGGGCAGCTTGTGTATACAATATGCGTAATTGAAGAGTAGACGGTAGAATTGTTCAATAACCAAAATATACGTTCTATAACAAACCATTCTATATTCAAAACCTGAACAAATACAAAATAAATTCTCGGAAGATTATTTTTCTCACAGAACCATTTACATCCCAACTACGCTTGAGACTAAGTAACTCGCGGAAGAAAAAAAACACTGCATTATCGACATCGAATAAATTCAGCCACTTTTGTACATACATAAAATTAAACATTTTAAGAGCCTAAATAAAAGCATGCCATGTCCAATTCTACTACAACCTCCTCCAAATATGCTTAACTGCAAAGGAAATTAAGAGCTTTATTCCAGAATAATCCAATTTTAAAGAGTTTTCTTGGCTATGAGTTTTAGTTCACTTAAAATGGCGAACATGCCACCATGCTATAGTAAACAAAACACTATATCTAAAGTGCAGTAGGATTACGTGCAAAACTGAGGCACATGCTGAAATTTGACGTAATGCAAATACAAATCCGATTAGTTTGCACGTATATTCAAAATGTGAACATAATTTAAAATAAAATTATGGAAAATTCTACCCTAGTATGATTCATATTATATATTTACTTTTTCCACAATATGTATTACATGTAAAAGAAAAGTTTTAATCCGAATATTAGACATGTTTGATAATTTATTTTTCTGTGCACAATTTTATGTATTTAGCATTTGTAGATTAAGTATAATCTATCTAATATTCGTGTCATATAAGACATGCATATTATGTCATTTCACAAAATTTGAATAACAGGAGAGAAGGTAATAGAATTGTTTAAGTACATTATTCAAAATCTGAATAAATAGCTACTTTCCGCAGATTATATCCATCTACAACCATTTATATTCCAACTTTGCATGACCAAGACACTCGCGTAAGATAACGCCGGATTATCGGCATCGAAACAATACAGCCATTTTTGTAAATACTATTTATGTTTAAAAGCCTAAGTAAAAATCTCCCATATCCAATTCTACTACAACTTTCTCCAACTATGCTTAACGAACTCACTGCTCCTCCTCCGCCGGTGAACGCCCCTTTCTCTACTACTAACGTATTTAAGAAACTCAGTGGGAGAAGACAGGCTGAGTGGATTAGCACTTTTGGTCTCATTCGAATTCGAAAATTCGAATTCGAATTTTCGACCCGGTCACAATACTTTCCTTATACATTATGTATATAAGGAAAGTAAAAATATGGAACATAAAAGTACAGAATGGGTTATTATATCAAAACTGTTTCCTCATTTGATTCACATTATATGTTTACATTTCCCACAATATGTATTACATGTATAGGACAATATTTATTCCGAATATGGAATAAATAATGTTTGGTAATTTTTATTTCTATGCACAAACTAATGTATTTAGGTAATTGATAGATTGAGATATAATTTATCTATTATTCGTATCATATAAGATATGTGTATTTTATTATCGCACAAAATATGCGTAACAGCAGAGTAGACAATTGAATTCTTTAACATTATTTAAATTCTGAACAAATAGCAATATTTTCCGTAGATTATAACCTTTTATATCCCAACTCTCCATGACCAAGAAACGCGTGTAAAATAACACAAGATTATTGGCATCGAAACAATACAGTCTTTTTTGTAAATAATGTTTATATTTAAGAGCGTAAATAAAAATATCCTATGTCCAATTCTGCTACAATCTTCTCCGAATATGCTTAACGAACTGCAGCAACAGAAGGTAAGTGCTTTATGCCGGGATAATCCAATTTTAAAGAGTTCTCTGTGCTACGAGTTTTAGTGTGCTTAAAATGCAGAACATGCCATCATGGTACAGTAAACAAAGTAATATCTCGGAAGTGCAGTAGGATTATGTGCAAATGTGAGACAGATGCTGAAATTAGAGGAAATGCAAATGCAAATCTGAATGTATTCCGCGAATATTTATACGGGAACGGGATTTAAAAGTAAAAACATACATGCCCAGAAATGAACACTGTATTGAAATTGTATCCTCACTTAATTCAGGTTATAGTTTTTCGCTTAAAACTATAAGTAGTTTATATATAAGTTTTGTGGCGGATTTGACTTTATTATTGGTTTAGGAAAATTTTGCCTCGAAGCATCCATTTCTCAGGATCCGATCTAGATATAACTTAGAAAGGATTGATATAGATGCAGTATCAAATTTTGAAGTAGGTAGGGGGCGTGAGTTAAAATAATTCTTCGGTTTTTGTTTTTTTTTACAGTTCCGAATAAAACATTGTCGATGAAACATATATTTGACGGATTTGTTTTCAATACAGCGTAGATAATGGCCGATATGAATTCAGCAATTCATTTTTGGAGGGGGTTAAGGCGATCACTAAAGGTTTCCACTTCCGTTTCTGACGATGTTACTTAAGATTAAAAAAATTATATTTTCGCTGTAACATATATGTCTAAGAATTTGCTATAGATATAGCTTAGATGGTGACTGATGCGGATTCGTCATCGATATCCAAAAGGGTTTGGGGACTCACTAAGCATATCCTTTTTCGGTTCTGAAGTTTACATTTCCGTTTTTTTTTTCTTTTTCGAAAATTCTTACAACTGGACGCAGCACCGACGTAGCCGGATAAATATAAACAACATAAATAATTTTAAAAACTTTAATTTAAAAAACAACTATCCACAAATATACAGAGTTAAAGTTATCAGATCATGATTTCTTGATGTATCGAAAATTTGAACTTGGGCAGTGACATTATTAAGGTTCTTTGCTCTTCGAAGTTTGTCGGTTGATCTCCTTTGTCTTCTCAAAAAGTATTTTTCCTACTCCATTAGCAGGTCAAAATTCGCAAGTCTTCGTATGCAGCTCGATAATTACTAAAATTCGTGTGTTAATATCCAACCAATCACCTCATAAAAATGTCACACACAGATCTTATGGTTTTGAAAGGATTTCAGATTTGTATCTTCTTCTTCGACCAAGACGGTCCCGAGGTGTAAGGTACCCCGAGGTGTAAGGTATCTATTTTGATAGCTGGGACAGTACCACCCAGTTTAGACCGGACACAGTGGGGGCGGCATACAAAATACCGTGTCCTCACTTACAGACCTACATATTTAACGTGATCGTACTCCGTGTAAACACGGGGACGGTTTATATAGAGAGGTGGATTGAACTAATATCGTCCGAGTGCAATCCTCGCGTGTTAACCATGTTAACCACCCCTCAGATTTATATTTGTAGGTGAGAACAATATACCCTACTTACCCTAACATACTTCTATATAGGAGGGATTCATCGTTTTTCTGAAACGATTATATCTGCCAACTTCAACTCAATTTATTACCTTGGGTGGATCAGCTATTAAACACTTATGAAATGTCTGATTATACGTATGTTATAATACAAAAAAAATAGCTCTATAATTCCGTCAAAACTTAAGTGCGCATACCACTTGAAATTATATGAAGACTGACATTTGTTGCGATAATAACTAGGGTTTAAAATGCAAACTTATAAATGTAAGAGTTTTAAAAGAAATCATTGTAATTTTTATTAATTTGGTATTATAAAATGATTATAAATATTGTACTAAAATTTTAAATTTTAGACTACAACTCGCTTTGACAGTACTTATTTGTTTTTAATTTTAGCTTTTTCCGTTTATGTTTTGGGGTATCTCAGTCCCTTGTTGGTCCGGTTCAATTTTCACTGGCCAATCAGTTAGTTCCCTTTTCTTTACATTTTTAATGGAGCCTGCATGCGCGCGCTAACCACTTACTTTCCCGGCTTTATTTTGTTCCTTTCTGAATCTCCACGCTTGCTTAGGACGTAAGTGACGTTATTTTTTCCTTTTTGCTGTCTTAAGTACTTTCAGAAAGCTCTTATTTAATACATTTCGTAGAAGCTTGTTTTGAACATATTACTTCCGCGTTGTTCAATTGGTATGAATGCGAATTTATACAAATGGAATAACTTTTATTCAAAACACAAGATTATCGGCATCGAAACAATACAGTCTTTTTTGTAAATAATATTTATATTTAAGAGCCTAAATAAAAATATCGTATGCCCAATTCTGCTGCAATCTTCTCCGAGTATACTTAACGAACTGCAAAAACAGAAGGTAAGTGCTTTATGCCGGGATAATCCAATTTTAAAGAGTTTTCTTGGCTACGAGTTTTAGTTCACTTAAAAGGGTGAACATGCCAGCATGTTGCAGTAAGCCATTCTCTTTACATTTTTAATTCAGCCTGCATGCGCGCGCTAACCACTAATTTTCCCGGTTTTATTTTGTTCCTTTCTAAAACCCCATGCTTGCGTAGGACGTAAGCGACGTTATTTTTTTTCCTTTTTGTTGTCTTAAGTATTTTTAGAACGCTTATATAATGCATATCATAGAAGTTTATTTTGAACTTTTACGTCCGCGTTGATCATTTGGTATGGATGCGAATTTATACAAATGGAATAACTTATATTCAAAACAGGCGATTTGGAAATTGAGTGGCCTTATCTGCATTTATATTACTTGCATAACTAGTGCTTATTTAGAACTTGGGAAATGCCGGATAATTCGTTCCAGTACTTAATAAAACACTCACACCCAATTTTTCAGGTTATATTATTCTCGATTGTCGACCTTACAACAATGCAAGCTTTTGTTTAAATGCCAATTATGCCGAGAACACAAAATAAAAATCACCTAAGTTTAATACCGCTGCTAACTCCTTCGAACGTGTTTAACGAACTGCTGCGAAGTATAATCCACTCGCTTTATATTTTGGGAAAATCCAATTTTAAAGAGCTTCCGGCGAAATGGATTTTACTGCACTTAAAATTCAGAGCAGTCAGCCCATCGTGCTGCAGTAAACAGAGAAATATCAGGGAAGTGTCGTCGGATTATGTACACGCAGAAGATACCCCCGGAATTTAATTAAATGTACATTCAGAGTCTTAATGTTTTGTGTGGAATAATTGAAACGTGAACGAAATATAAGATTGCCATGGATCGATCGTAAGGTCAAAAATTAAATGTGATTTTTTTTTTTGTCATTTCTCAAAAGTCGCCAAGATCGCGATATTTCGTCACATTTTTCGCCAAATTTTGCTAAATGTTCGCCAAGTACTACTTAATCTCACATCCAATTTTTCACGTTATATTATTCTCGATAGTCGACCATACAACAATACAATTTAATTAAATGTACATTTAGAGTCTTAATATTTTGTGTGGAATAATTGAAGCGTGAACGAAATATAAGTTTGTCATGGATCGATCGTAAGGCCAAAAATTAAATGTGATTTTTCATTTCTTTTATCTTTCTCAAAAGTCGCCAAGATCGCGATATTTCGTCACATTTTTCACCAAGTTTTGCTAAATGTGTCGGCAAGTACATATTATACAAATAGAAGAACGATATCGTTCTTCTATTTGTAATTTTGAACACTGTTCAGGTCTTAAGTTATGCTTGGCGACTCCGTTCTCGATTCCGTGCAAGTTAAACCTTTACATAGTTACCTTAATTTATAATATTGTTCTAAAATATTTAATGCCTTTAAACAGTTTTTTAAGATGTTTATCTTTGAGCTATGTATATATTGTATAATTTATATCTGTTTTACAATTCACCAATTTGTACGGCTAACATTTTCTAAGATATACAAATTTCAATTGACGGCTGTGGATAGTATTTAAGCATGTTAGCATATATGTTTTTAACACTTTACAACTAAGTAGAAAAGTGTTTATGACTTTGTTCATTCAGTATGTCTGTCTGTCTGTCGGTTAGAATAACTGCCGTAAAAATGACTCTATCAAAATGAAAATTCAGTATGTTGTTCAGACGGTCTGTGGGATCTATGGGAATATAAATGAATAATATCACCCAATTAGTTTTGGATTGAACCTGGGTTGAAAAAATGAAATACATTGAACACTATGGGACCTAATTTTTTAAACATTTTTAAGCAGATTTAAAATTCACAAATTACTTCGAAAATTTTAGGAAATATTCAAATTATCCCATAAAATATATAAAAAAATTTCAGCAAAATATATTCAGTAGTTTTTTAAATAACAATTAAAATAATAATTACACTTTTTACATGAAGCGATCACGTGACCACTATATGAAAAGATCAAGTGCCCCACTTCAAAATAAAATATGACATCCATCTTGTGTCAAAATCGTAATTTTTAAAGTTCTTTCCGATTCATATTTAGTGTTGTATCCGTCCTAAAACCGCTTTATTTCTGCTTAAAATCTGTGCATCTACATACTGAAACAACGCAATTACAATATATTTGAGTTTAAAGGATCATCAAACTTTGAATATTTCTACAACGAAGCCTATTTTGCACTTATGGAAAATGTAAATACCAAAAGATGTTGAATGAGTTGTACAAGAATTGCTATTTCTTTAACGCAAAATTATTTAGCTCATGGAGTCTGCAATATAGCTGATATGAATAAAATATCAATTGATTTTACAGAGAGAAGGACGATTTTTTCGATGAAGTTTTAAGCATAGAGTTTAATTACTTGTATCTGCATGGTCTTATGATT
The DNA here is from genome assembly GCA_951213105.1 of Amaurobius ferox. Lineage (NCBI taxonomy): Eukaryota > Metazoa > Arthropoda > Arachnida > Araneae > Amaurobiidae > Amaurobius > Amaurobius ferox. The sequence continues at coordinate 124,944,794 of OX578139.1, forward strand.
TTAAATAAAATAAATATTATTATAGTATTGTGATGAATGAAATGAATGGAAAAACGTTTATCAATGAAGTGCTGCTTTTATAGAGAGATCCAGGCTTGTTATATTTCGATGACGTCATTTGAATAAATTTCATTTGTTTTCGATGAAGTTTTCAAATATAATAAATTATTGTAGTATCATGACAATTTAAAAAATATTATCGAGGAATGTGTCGCATTTTAGAGATGCTTAATGCAGGCAATTTATATTTCACTGCCTCCATTTGAATGAAGTTCATTTTTTTCGATCCAGTTTTAGGTTTTCAAATATAATAAATGAATGTAGTATTGTGATAATTTTAAAAATATTACCGAGGAATGCATCGCATTTTAAAGGTGTTTAAAGGAAATTGCATTGACGTTGGAAAGTGTTTCATAATCAATGATTTATGCATGATTGATCTTTCTTGTTAATTATATCGCCACTGAAGATGAACATGAGGATGTTCAAAAGCGCTTTGGCTGTATTTGATGTACGTCTCTAGGATGATTGTTTAATAAAGTAACATTTGGATTTGGTTTTAAGATGCATCATTTGTTTAGTTGATTTAATGATTTGAAATTTCAACGTGTCGCCACTTCTGGTATATATGTAATTTAAATTAATGCTATTCAAACCTTTTAACTGTATGGAATTTTTTTTGATAAATTTATGTGAAAAACATGCAATATTTTGAGGACGGTTCGCATAAGCGTTCTAAAATTTGAATCATTCGCTTTCTAATAAAAATTACATATAAAGTGATTGTCTGTTTATGTTTGTTGAAAGTCATAAGTGATTAATGATTTAACAAATGTAATTCGTAATTTGGAGAGTTTTCCGAACATTCGATTGCGTTTAAAATCAATAGGATTCCAGTATTCACATATTTTAATAATCGTAACAAATCATTGTAACAAATCATGATAGATTAATCATGGAATATCGCGTTTACAGACACACGGGCACACACTAACATACATTTCATGCAAACTAACCTGCATAAACACACATTAACATATATAAACATACAAACACAGAAAAATCCTCTCTAAAATATTCGATTCAAGGTCAGAGATGCTTAAAATGTCATCTTCCGTCGAAAACTCGAAAACGAATTTTCGACCCTTCACAATACTTTATACATTATACTATGTCGTAGGAAAAGTACTATGTCGTATACTATGTCGTATTAACGGCAGGAAAATCAATATTTCCATTATGCGAGCCCACTTTTCAAGGCAGATATATTAAACACAACTTTTGACTACATAAAAATTTTGTAAAATTTATTTATATTTAGGATACTGACTGAAAGTCCTTTACACTCAATTATGTTTCTACCTCCTTATAATGCGCTTAACGAACTGTAAAAACAAACTATAAGTGCTGCTATCTTGTGTAATCCAATTTTAAAGAGTACTTAAAAAAAAAGGTTTTAATGCATTTAGAATTCAGAACATATCGTGTCACAGTAAAGGAAATAATATATCGGAAGTTCAGTTGGTTTATGTGCTTGACAGCGGATATAGAAGAAAAAAGAAACGAATGTATAACATTTTACAAGTAATATTTAGAATTTCATATCATTTTTATTTTACTTATATAATATGCTTAAATAACATATATTTTTGTTAAAATATACATTTAATTTTGATATGTGGAAGGCATCTTTAGAAAAATAAATCTGTTTTTTAGTACGGTTTTAAAACAATTATTTTGAAATTTTAGTTGATCGATATAACCATGTTATGCGCCAATAATTTATATAGATCAATTAGTTCATCCATATTCTAAATTACAGGGCGCGGTAGCCCAGTGGTTAGCGCGCGGGAATTGCACTCGGCATTGCACCGAGCATTTCATACTTTCGCTACATACACAGTATAATATATGTAGGACACTGTTATATTGTAATTTTCAATTCCCAGTATAACATTGCTCTTTTGAAAGAGGAAGTGGACCTAAGAAGACGGTCCCTCATGAAGTGAGGCAATTTTTGTAACATTCCCTCGAACGCAGCTGCACCGGACATTCATTTCGAAAAGAGAGGGTGCTTCTCAAGTTCATGTCAGCGTTAGGTGTTACAACAAACGGAAGGGGTTGAACTTCTTGACCCCAGAGTCAATTAATATCACTCGAACCTTGGGAAAATTCTCGTGAGAACTTTCAACGATTTTAAAACTGGAGACTGCATATCTCATATTTCAGGGGGGCCTTGACCAATAATATAGCCTGAAGGGCGTAGCCCTTAATTTACTTAGCCAATTATGGACAGGGGCGCCTTGTTAAGGGGGTAGAGACAGAGAGCAACTTTGGACTTTAATTTTTTGAAATCGAGGACTTGAATTTTGTGAGTGAAAAGAAGAGGTCGCAAGAGCGACGGATCTCGGAGAGAGCGAGCCCTCGGGACAGAGCCGGAGCGCGCCGTCATAAAGTCCGACATCGGCAGTGATGATCGAGGTAGGACAATTCTACACATATTTTTGCACTTTGATTATTATTATCTCTCTGACCCTCCTAAATAAGGTTAACCTGGGCCATTAAGACGTAGGCTAGTAAGAATAGTGAGTTAATGCACATTAATAGGTTAATAATTGTAATGCTCATATTATGATCATAGAATGAGGAGATTTGATTGTCTTAATGTACTACACTAAGGATGTTGGTATATGAAATTTACCAGATGTTAATAGTTATTAAATAAGGTTTTATCTTAATGAAATAAATTCTTTGTTATTGTTTAAAATTAAGCCTCTTCATTTTAATTACTGGTATTATGTATTTCTTTATTTACTCCACTTTACGAGATCGGTCTATATAGCGTCAATACCTGACGTGTGACGACTCACATATCATTTTGGTGCCGTTTAAACCAGTTTCGAACCTGGACTCAAAATTATTGCACCCTTATCATATTGGTGCTCATGAGCAATCAAACCTCGATTCAAAATTATTTAACCCTTCTGGCGACTTTGCTGTTTTAGACCAGTTATATGCCAGAATTTAAATTTTAATGAAGAGAATAAATATATTTGGAATTAATGAGAAATGAAAAGATTGAATAAAAAAATTTTTTTGTGTGTAAAATAAGGATTAAATTAAAGAAAGAATTTTAAAATTAAAATAAATATAGGTAAATTTAAGAAAATTTATTTCACAGTATGAGAAGCAAGCAAATAGTGAATCATTATGTGTTCTTAATGAGACATGCCATATTGTATGTGAAAATATAATTATTAGGGAACTTGAAGCTTTTAAGAAATTTTTGAATTGTATAAATATTTGTGTAATATTTGAGGAGTTAATTATGAGGATTGAAGTATTTGCATGCGTAGATAGTGAAATGATTAGAATTATGTTTTTGAATTTATGTGATATTGTATTTAAATATTTTGGGGGAACATTTTGAGGTGTAAAAACAGGAGATAATTTTAGATATAGAATTTTTGCGAGAAAGTGAAATTTAGAATGACGGAAAGCGGAGAAAATCATCCAGCAACGAGGGGCAGGTTACCAGGACTTATACACCTATTAGGGGAATGCAATGGCATAGAGAATGATGTAGAAATTTTTTTTGACCAGATCAAATCTTTAAGCAGCTTGGGGGATTGGTCAGAGGAGGAAAAGTTAGCAATTGTGAAATCGCGGTTAAGAGGGAATGCAAGAAAATTTTATATAGGGTCACAAGAATTAAGAAGGGAAACATCTTTCGAAAAATTTAGGGATAGGTTATTAGAGTTCTTTACAGAAAAACCGAACATTACAACAAATCAGATCCTTTTCACGACCGCAAAACAGACACAGGGAGAAACGATTAAGCAGCTAGCACACAGAATAACAACACTAACTTTAAATTATATTGGCGACACAGAGCACAGTGAAGCGACACAACAGATTATGGATAAATTAAGGTTAAGTAAATTCTTAGAGGCGGTAACACCTGAATTCCAGAAAGAAATAATAAAAACTAATGCACAAAATTTTGATGAAGCTGTAAAAATAGCCACAAACTTGGAACAGGCAAATTTAGCTGCGATAACGGCAAATGTAAATAGTGCTACATATAGACAAGAAATTGAGACGCTCCGCAAAGAGCAACAGGAATTTAACGCACATATTTTAAATTCAATTACCCAAGAAATAAACACATTAAAAATCCAAGAAAAAGTACAAATTCCCACGACACAAACAAAAAAACTCGTAACATGCCACTACTGTAATAAACAGGGACATTTCATGAGAGAATGCCGAATATACAAAGCTGATCATTTTAAACAAACACAGAGTCAAAACATAAACAACGCGAGGACACAGTGGCATAATCAAATACAGTCTCCTCCCCACTCATTTCAAAACCAACCGTATGTTGATCGCAGAACTTACGCCTCCCAGCCGGACACATACAATTACATTTCAAACCACGCCTTTCCGAGAAAATATCACCAGAGCAGAAATTACTATGCAGAACCTCCTACACAAAACAGAGACCTAGAAAGGGGTACGCAAAGGAATAGAGAAGGAATTAGAAAAAGGAATGTTACACAAATAAATATTGAGAACGAGGGACGTAACGTTGAAAAATATAAAACTCAAATTGATAGTGGAAATATTGGTAATTACAGAACCCAAAATAATGGAGAGAGAGAGGACATTAAGGACAGGAAGGACAAAGTTGAACATATCGCGGCAATTGGAGATGAATTAAACACGGAATTACACAAGGTGGAAAATAAATTTCAAAACACAAGTACAAACTATGGCAATGAAGACATCAAAATTTCAAATGAAAACAAAGTAATGGATTCTTTGATTAGCAAAAATGCTGATCCCGAAAATCCACAAAACACAAGTACAAACTATGGCAATGAAGACATCAAAATTTCAAATGAAAACAAAGTAATGGATTCTTTGATTAGCAAAAATGCTGATCCCGAAAATTCACGAAACACTGGTACAAGCTATGGCAAGGAAGATAGCAAAAATCCAAATGAAAACAAAATAACGGAGGTTTTGATTACAGAAAGGGTTCATTTTGAAAATATTCAAAATACAAAATGCAAGCTTCAGGACATTCGAATTACGAATGAGAATCACATGATACAAGATACACAAAATTCAAATGAAAGTGAAATGATGGATATTATGGACAACGATAATGGAAATACTAACTCTCAAAATTTACAAAATTCAAAGGAGACCACTAAAAATATTCAAAATAAAAATTCTAGTACAAGTAGAGAGAAAAGCCAAAACGATAGTGAAGTGAATTGCGTCCAAAAACCTTCAGAAATAAATGAGAATCATAACAAAAGGTATGCTAGGCAAGAAATAGAGGTTCCACAGAAAATACAAGTTTGTAACAATAGTGTAAGTGAGGAGATCCAAAAGCGGAATGAAAGAAAACTCGGTTCACATTTTTTCATGAAACCAAAAATTTTTAGGAACTTAATATTGTATGACAATCGCTATTTGGAAAATTTCAAGATGAGAAAGAGGTAAAAAATTAATAATTTGTCAAAAAAATGAATTCCTTGGAAATTGATCTGGCAATGGATAAATTATAAAAATGAAAAATGGATATGAAGTCAAAATTGTCAATGGAAAGCAACATTCTCTTCCCGCTTTTATTATTTAACGTATTTGCGACAGATATGTAGCCGAATACACGGCATTCACAAAATGTCAACAAACACACATTTGCGAGCGAAAAGGTTTCTTTCTCCCTTCTCTTAAACAGCAAGCGACACGTACAACGGGATGGAACTGGTTGAGAGCAGATTGCCAATCACGCAAAACACTTCGGTGGCGACAATTTCAGGGAGGCAGAATTTCTCAGTGGCGACTCACGGTCAAAGAGTGGAGATGGGTTCCACTCAAGGTCGATTTTCAGAGGGAAACAAGGGGGAAATAGAACGAGATGCGCAAGAGGGACCAACACAAGTGGATGGGGGATGTATACAGATGGAAAACGTTCAGGGGAAAGATGAATCAGCACAAAATTTACAAGGGGACGATATAAGCAGTACAAATTGTTCACACACAGTACTTCTTCCAACACCGGTTAGGCCGAAACACAGATATGATTTGAGATCTTTAAAGAATTTAAATTTAAATTGATTCAATTAAAACACGAAAGAAGTTTAAACATAGGTAAGAACGCGGACAAACCGTAATTCAAAATTTTGAAAATATTAGTAACAAAGAAAAATCGCCATTCACAAAATGCAACGTGAAATATGGAACACAAATTTTAAATAAATATTGGATTGTAAATAAAGGAAATTTTAAATAAACATTGAATTATAAATTAAAGAAATGTAAATAAATATTACATTAATTAAGAAAGTGTAAACAAATTGTGAAAAAAAAAAATTGAGGAAATTTTAAATAAATCATACATTAATTAGTTGAAAGTTTAAATGAACAAGAAAGTTTAAATAAATATGGAACTATAAATAATTGGGAATTATGAATAAAAATTGTGATTTAAAAAAATAAATAATTGTTACAAAATAAATAACAAGTATCGTTGTAGGACAAAAGAAATTTTAGGGTTGATAGGTTAAAGATGTGGATATATTAAATTCAAATTTTGGAAAGAACATAAATAACAGAGAAGATACGTCACATTTCAAAAAAAAAAAAAAAAAGCAAAAGGGGGACATCGTTAGAATTCTATAAAAAGTCGTTATAACTCTATAAAAAGAAGGTTTTTTTTTTAAGAGAACTTTGATTTCCAGGCAATAAAAATTTCGATGGATAAGATATTTAGGAATATTAAATAAAGGGATATTTTGAATTTCTAAAAAAAAAAAAAAAACTCTTTTCAAAGAACAGTGAAATTTTAAAACAAAAGTAAACTTTCTCCACGCGCTCTTCATTTAATTAGCGGATTGATCAACCATTGTTGGATGAATACGCGTGAGGAAATAGGAGTTATAGAATTATAGTTTAAAATAATTAGATAATTGGTAAATAAAAAAAAAAAAAAAAGAAAAAAAGAAAAACAAATTTTTTTTCTAGTTTAAATAAATAAATAATTCATAATTAAAAATAAAAATCGTAATTCAAATAACTAAATAATGGGTAATTAAAAATTAAAATTAGAGTTTAAAATGGATAGAGAATTTTAATTAAAAATCATAATGGCAGTTCAAAGAAAAAAAGATAATGGTAATGAAAATTATACACAAATTATAATTTAAAATGAATAGATAATTTTAATAAACATACGCGAATTGTAGATTAAATAAAAAGCATTTGAAAAAAAAAAAAAAAGCGTTTCTACATATATTTTGAATGGGTCGCACATATAAAATTTTTGAGAGAGACGAACTTTCGAAGGTAACGCTAGAACGCGGGAATAAACATGATATAATAATAAAATACAATGGTAGAACAAAAGGACACTAACCGCATTTTAATTAATCCGTGGGGTAAATGAATCCTTGCGTAATCCATAGGAGTCGCGAAACACAGACAATCACACACACTGCTACGCGCACATCCCGTCGTCCTAAACACTTTACACAACATGGCGGAAACGTAGACGAGAAAATTTGTATCATTTTGCCAAAACGACATCTTCAAAAATTTGTACAGCTAATTGGCCATGGGAAGTTACACGAAGAAATGCCCGTATTAGCCGCAGGCCAGAAAGGGGACCGCTTTCCAGGGAAAATGACACAATGGCAGAAGGACATGTTGACCTTGTATACCACTACTTGATTTTCTCTGGGGACTAGATTTTTCTGTTTGAACAGGGAATTTAGATGCTAGAATATATGTTACACAAAAGGAGAAATGAATTAATTCAGGAGACTTTGCATTCAATTACAGGGGATATAAGAAAAGAAAATGTACATTTTGGTATTCAAGTATGGGATTTGAATTGAGTTAGGTGGTTTTTGAGAGAAAATTCGTAATTTTGTAGGCATTGAGAGAATTTCAGTGAGTGATAAGATTTACAAAAAATTTAAGTATGGTTTCATTAAGTGGGAAAGTGAATAATGTAAGGAATTCGGGAAATTCCGTATCCAAGTATAAGATTTGGATTAAATCAGGGGATATGTGAAAGAAAATGTATAATTATGGATAGTGTAATATAGAATCGCAGGGGAGTTATAAGATTTTCAGTAGGATAATAATTAAATGATTACATGGGTTTTTTTTTTCTGTCATCTCAGTTTGTAGGAAAATTTTAAAGTATTGTACGGAAATTTTTGAACCTATATAAATCTTATTTTGATAGTATTTGAGAGGATAGTGTAATTGTTTAAGTATTTTATTATAAATATGTACATGAGTTATATTTATGGCATGTCCGGTTCAGAACACATGATGGATTGGATGTTAGATAAGAAGTGTATATAATGTAAAAAAAAAATATATATATATATATATATATATATATACATAAGGTAGAGAAATGTAAAATAAATAAATAGTAGGAATTTGAAAAATTTAAGTTTGAAGAGAGTAGCAAATTTAAGTAAAAAATGTATATAGTATATGGAAGGATTTAAAGTAGATAAAGTGTAGAAATTTCAATGGGGCAATTTTTGAGAGTGTTAACAAATTTAAAAGGAGTTTGAAGAAAAAAAAAAGAGAGTTTTTTTTGTAATGTTTCGTGTGCCGGGTGACAAATTAAAATTATAGAAATTGAATTTATAAAAAAATGATACTTAAGGGAGTTTTAAGAGAAGAGAGTATTTTAATAAGCTTGAGTGTAATGTATATGTATTGATTGTCCTAAACAAAACATGAGACAGCGTACAGATCCAGTTGCCTAACGATTCTCAAATGGTCAGCAATTCCTGTTGATCAGCGATTCCGAGTGCTCAACGATTCCTGGTGCACAAAGATTATCATTTGGTCAGCGACTCCAGCAGTTCAGCGCCTTACAGTTCAGCGAATTCCAGTTAGACAGCGGTCCAATCCTTCAGCGAGTTCCAGCAGTTCAGCGCCTTACAGTTCATCGAATTCCAGTTAGACAGCGGTCCAATCCTTCCGCGAGTTCCAGCAGTTCAGCGCCTTACAGTTCAGCGAATTCCAGTTAGACAGCGATCCAGTTCTGCAACGAGTTCCAGCAGTGGAGCGATTTACATTTCAGCGGTTTCCAAGTGTGCAGTGATATCAGTGTTTTTTTTTTCCAAAGGAAAGATATTTTACACTTTCCACCATAACTACAAGGGGACAAAGTGATATTATTAGGGACCATATGCGTAAGTCCCTGATCCCAACAAATATCCAATTGACGGTCAAAGTGACTTTGGTTATCATATGTGAACAATTTTACAGATATACACCTTGAACTTGTGTGGAACTATATTGTTTAAAAAAAAAAAAAAAAAAAAAAAAAAAAAGACATATCACCAGTGGACGAACTTGTGCTTACATGAATAGACTTTTAATCGACATTAAGTACAACTGAACGACACAGATATCGTCATTTGCAGACACATTGAGAATTGTATTTTTGTATAGTATTTTCGTGTTCTTTTGATGGCATATAAGAGTATATATATGATAATATGATGTGTGTATATGTGTATATAGTGCATTTTTACAGTAGATACAGATGAGAGCAAGACGAGTTGTTGGACTACACAGTGGACACGCCTGCAGCAACTATGAGCTGGCACTTTGTAATTGGCTTTTTTCCCACCAAATTTTGGGGGGGGAAGAAGGGTAATTGTTATATTGTAATTTTCAATTCCCAATATAACATTGCTCTTTTGAAAGAGGAAGTGGACCTAAGAAGACGGTCCCTCATGAAGTGAGGCAATTTTTGTAACATTCCCTCGAACGCAGCTGCACCGGACATTCATTTCGAAAAGAGAGGGTGCTTCTCAAGTTCATGTCAGCGTTAGGTGTTACAACAAACGGAAGGGGTTGAACTTCTTGACCCCAGAGTCAATTAATATCACTCGAACCTTGGGAAAATTCTCGTGAGAACTTTCAACGATTTTAAAACTGGAGACTGCATATCTCATATTTCAGGGGGGCCTTGACCAATAATATAGCCTGAAGGGCGTAGCCCTTAATTTACTTAGCCAATTATGGACAGGGGCGCCTTGTTAAGGGGGTAGAGACAGAGAGCAACTTTGGACTTTAAGTTTTTGAAATCGAGGACTTGAATTTTGTGAGTGAAAAGAAGAGGTCGCAAGAGCGACGGATCTCGGAGAGAGCGAGCCCTCGGGACAGAGCCGGAGCGCGCCGTCATAAAGTCCGACATCGGCAGTGATGATCGAGGTAGGACAATTCTACACATATTTTTGCACTTTGATTATTATTATCTCTCTGACCCTCCTAAATAAGGTTAACCTGGGCCATTAAGACGTAGGCTAGTAAGAATAGTGAGTTAATGCACATTAATAGGTTAATAATTGTAATGCTCATATTATGATCATAGAATGAGGAGATTTGATTGTCTTAATGTACTACACTAAGGATGTTGGTATATGAAATTTACCAGATGTTAATAGTTATTAAATAAGGTTTTATCTTAATGAAATAAATTCTTTGTTATTGTTTAAAATTAAGCCTCTTCATTTTAATTACTGGTATTATGTATTTCTTTATTTACTCCACTTTACGAGATCGGTCTATATAGCGTCAATACCTGACGTGTGACGACTCACATATCAGACACAGTATAATATATGTAGGACACAGTGTAATGTAAACTGCCGCCGTGTTCACGCGGAGTACGATCACGTTAAACATGTGGGTCCGTAAGTCCTTCCGAGTGGTTGGTGATAGGGGAAGGAGGGTATAGTTCCTGTGGATGCCTCTCCCACTGGGTTCCGGTCTAAATTGGGTGGCTCTTTCCGGCCGTCCAAACAGTTAGTTACCTTACATCTTTCTGGTAGGTCGGATGGTCTGGGTATTAACAACAACATCCTAAATCCCACGCTGTTTATGGCACTTTCATCAGTCACAGCAGTAATGAAAACTGAACCATAGTCGCGTACTAGTTTTGTTGCACTGTCTTCTGGAACGGAGCCTTGTCCAATACAGGAACATAATTAGGGACGAAAGAAGCAAAATCCATTCTCTATTTCTAATGAAGGGAGATCCTTTCTTCATACCTCACAAAGCGATATCCAATGTCCATTCCTAATGAATGTAAATTCATTCTCCATACTCAATGAATGGAAATTCATTCTCCATTCCTAATGAATGGAAATCCATTTTCCATTCCTTACGAAGTAACAGCATTTGCCAGAATTTATTTGTATCCCTTTTATTCAAAACTACAATAGGCAGAAAGCTGAACATTTACACACATACATAAAATTGCACACATGTGCGCAAAATCACAATTTCAATAATTAAAATGAATTGTAACAGTGTAAAACGCCCAATTTTGAACCACGCAAGCTCACTACATTTCGTCCAAACAACAAGCAAACAACAATTTTTAAACAGCTAATTAAAACATGTGCACTTGCCACTTGCACGCATTGTCATTTAAACGTACTCTTGTATATTCAATACGTTTTTGCAATTTAAATATTCTACTTCGATTTCATTGTCTTCCTGTATTCTAATTTGTTTAATTACATATTCAAATTATAAAAAACTTACTAGCAATGATTTTTTCTACTAGGATCTCAAACATTGAAATTATTATTTTACACTTCTAATGCCATAATTATTTGTTTAATTAAGATTTACTTTGGAATCTTTCACAGCTCGAGCATATTTCATATACACGTGTTCGTAAAAAACCCGGATTTTTGTTAGTATAAAAATTTAGTCAAACGAATACTTTGTTTGGGAAAAAGAGCTAATCTAGCGACAATGTCCAGAAGCATTTGCGATTGTTTGCAAGAAAACGATGATCCACTTGTTGATGATTTTACTTCTAGGATAGTGTAGTATATAGTCATTATAACAACTGCACCCTTTTTAGTTTGTACTGGATTTAAGTAGTCTCATGCTTCTTACACATGGATAACATTTTTTACGCTCTGTGTGCAACGAATTCTGAAAAATTAAATTTTTTTCTATCAACCAGGGTTGACCAAAAATATGGGGTTTATTATTCCCATTTTTATGACCAAAAAAAGTTTTTTTCATGGCTAAGCACTTGATCACAGACCATTTGTCTATATAGCGGTCCAAACGCGAACCATTTTGCCGTCATAAAACATTGCCCCGACGCACCATGGTATACACAATACCCTTAGTCCCCCAATTTAGGCCGGAACACAGTGAGTTGTCAACCACAGAGACTATACCTTTCTTCCCTGCCAACAACCGCTCGGAAGGACTTAGATCCACAAATTTAATATGCCCGTATACTATCAAGACACGAAACTGAGTATAGAACTCAGGACCTTTGAGAGCAATCCCGAGCTTTGACAACTGGGCTATCCCACCCATTTTTTTTAAATGTAAGACCGTAGTTTAAGCCACGGTTTAAACCATTTTTGAAACAAAAGTGTGTATTAAATCCAAAAAAATGATTTTAATGAAAACAAAAATCATTGTTCAAACCAAGATTTAAATCAATGTGATAACCAGCCAATGCTGCTATCAATCCAAAGCAAATTCTCGTAAGATGAATTGTAATTATCGAGCAAGAATGTGATTTTGTTTCCTAAAATCAGCTTAAAAAGCCGCACTTAACAAATTATTATTAATTTTGAAATGTTCTACCTATTTTTGGTTTGTAAGAACAATCTGCAGCATAAATTATGAAAGTCAAGTGATATTTAAACAATTATCCAAAATATCAAAGACGGGAAGTTATTTTCAACAATATATGATTAATATTATATAGTATCAAGATAAGTGTCATTTTAGAGATTACTTTATTAATATAAATAGTGTCAAAACTAGTACCTAAAGTACCTAGTTTAATCCAGATACTGCTGTACAAAAATACTCATTAAGAAAACAATAATTCAAAACATGCATATATTTTTGCATGCAGAGAGTTATATGTTATATCACACAAGATGGTTTCATTCACCACGCCTATTTCAAGGTCTAATATTTATGGCGGCAGCTTTGAATACAAGAATATTACAACAGACAGGATGATATCAGACGATTTTGAACACTGGAATATCACAACAAACATAATGATATCAGACGATTTTGAACACTAGAATATCACAAGAGACATGATGATATCAGTTATTTTGAAAATGAGAATATCGCATCGAATATGATGGCATCCGGCGACATTCAATATAAGAATATCACAACGAATATGGTATCTGGTGATTTTGAATACTAGAATATCGCAACGAGCATCACGACATCCGGCGATTTTAAATGCTACTATATACTCACGAACTTGATGTTATTCTGTGATTTTAAATACTACAGTATTACAATGAACATGTTGATATCCATCGATTTTGAATACAAGGACACCACAACGAACATGATAATATCATGAAATTTTTACTAGAATATCACAGCGAACATGGTGATATCCTGTGATTTTAAATACTAGAATCTCAATGAATATAATGATATCCAATATAATTGAAAACAAAGATCATACAGATTCGAAATTTCATTTGCTCTCAAATCTTATAGAGAAGAATGCATGGTCTCCTTCATTCACAGAAGAAAATACTGTCCTTTCAGTAGTTCAATGGATACAGAGTTGACTAGCTAGGTAGAGTTCGAGGTGTGGTTTTATAACCGTGTTAATTGCCCATGAAACATGCTCTTATATGTGCATAAAAATGTGGTCCTTATCTCTCACTTCAATTTTCCCGCAATAAGTACTGTAATATTTAAGATATTTAAAAATTGAACAAGTGGGTGTAAAATGTGTTTGTCCACAATGTATTTCAATCAAATCATGTGCAACATAATTTCGATTTGGTGTCATCATATTCCAAGAACTATGGTTTAATCTTTTTAAACGATGCCATATAATTACCAATTTGTGGTGATCAAATTGTTTATTAAAGTAGTCATCCGATAAAATGTGGTCCGTCCACTCCAAAAGCTGCCCATTCCCCAGGGTGAGTCGGGTCGCCTAGGTTTTCAGCAGTAAAATGGCGTGAATTAAAGAGGTTATATACTTTAAGTTAAGCAATAACTTTATTTACAATTGTAATTGCTAAACATTAGTCGCATTAACCCACTAATATTTCTTAGTACGAACCTACTTACCATAATCAATAAATCAATACATTACTCAATAATATAAACATTTTTAACTTTTCTACATAACACACCAGCATTGCATTTCTGTTCTTGCTGCATCTATTGGCGGCCTCGGGTAAAGCCACGCCCTCTTACTTCCATTGGCTATTTCCTAAGTTTGATATTCCATTGTGGTTTAATTGCTTGCTCTGGATCCAATTGAGCATCATTTTAAGTCTATCGTTTTAAGTCGTTATGTATGCCCCAAGTCACTCTTGGATTGTAATTATCGGGGTCATAACTTTCCTACTTCCATTGTTTCCATTTGCTCTTACTTCCATTGGCTATTTCCTAAGTTTGATATTCCATTGTGGTTTGATTGCTTGCTCTGGATCCAATTGAGCATCGTTTTAAGTACATCGTTTTAAGTCGTTATGTATGCCCCAAGTCACTCTTGGATGGCATGTAATTATCGGGGTCATAACTTTCCTACTTCCATTGGTTCCATTTGCTCTTACTTTCATTGGCTATTTCCCATGTTTGATATTCCATTGTGGTTTGATTGCTTGCTCTAGATCCAATTGAGCATCGTTTTAAATCCATCGTTTTAAGTCGTTATGTATGCCCCAAGTCACTCTCGGATAGCATGTAATTATTGGGGTCATAACTTTCTCACTTCCATTGGTTCCATTTGCTCTTACTTCCATTGGCTATTTCCTAAGTTTGATATTCCATTGAGGTTTAATTACTTGCTCTGGATCCAATTGATCATCGTTTTAAGTCGTTATGTATGCCCCAAGTCACTCTTGGATGTCATGTAATTATTGGGGTCATAACTTTCCGGACCAAGACAGTCGAACCTAACGCCATTCGCATGTGCCTTTTGCTCGATAACAAATACCAAAGTCTGAAAATGTTGCTTAAGAGTCTCTCACTATTCTTAATATGTTGAAATAAATATCACTTTAAAATATCATTTATTTATTATCCATATTAAAAATATAAGATATTTATACTAAAATAAATGTAACTTATGTCTAAAAGCTTACGGATTTAAAAAATACATTTTTAATGGTAGAATAAATAATACATTAAAATGCATTTCCTCTCTCTGCTTAGAAGTCAAATACCCTTGTTATTACTTAAAACAAATATTTCTTCTTTTGCATTATTTAAAAGATTTCCTCCTAAAAATTTATTTTGCAATAATATGAACATTTTTATTATTTATGGATATGCACCCGACCATACATGCAAACATTAGACTAAAAACTTAATGTTAAAGTCGGTACAGACTGCTATCTAAAACGAAAAGTGACAGCAATGAATTTAAGGGCTACAATAAAATAACAAATATGATCGAACGATTTGAAAAAAAAAGTTAGAGCAATAGAGGCAAATGGAAATAAACTGAATTCAAAATTTCGGAATACCACAAGCGATTTGAAAGAAATGTTTATGTGCTGAATATGTAATTCCACTTTTAGAAGATTACTGTTGTTTTGAATATCGATTCCAGGGAATATCGATCGGACACACTGTGGATATTTCATAATCGATACCACAGGGGAAACTTTAGACATTCTTGTAAAGGAAAATCGATGATTTTAGAGGAAGTTTTCAGTTTACTTCGAAATGAATCAGAATTTAAAACTCTTCCATAAAGAATTTGAGTCGATTGTGACATTTCTATTTGGTTATTGGATTTTACTATTGGAGTTTGTGTAATAAAGGAATACGTAACTTGTTTTTAAGAACAGATATGAAACCGTTTTTTTACTTTTTCTTTAAGCAACAAAATGACTTATATTGTGGAAATGCCCGTTATTAGGAAATATACTAAGTGATATGTACATTGCTCAATGTAAAATTTGGCTTGGTATTATTTGTTATAAATAAAATTTAATATAGCCAGTTTCTTTCTATTGCGTACTTAAATCTTGCTGTCTAAGCCAATAAACGTCTTTATAAGATAATTTCTAGTGTTAAAAATGTATGTTATGCCTATAATGGATTTTTTTGCGATGTACACTTATAATCGAAGTGGTTTTTGGACTTCAGATCTAGAAGATTCGTATTTGAAAAATGGACAGTGGTTTGACGTGGTTCGAAATCCACCATTTGACATGCAGTTCTAAATCAAAATGAATATCTTGTGTACAGAAAAGTAAAAAATAAAAATAATACAATTCAGTCCAATCCGAGAGCTGAAAACATAAAAAAAATAATCTTATCCTTATGGATCAGATGCGTAGCAAGAAAGTCTCCATTTCCTACAGGTCAACTGAATTTTTCTTTGTATCCTATATGATAGCTGGGTGCAAGTTAGAGTGTAACACCGTCTTAATTTAAGGCTCTTTAGACACAGCTTAAGGTGAGACACAAAATAACAAAATGTATGCAATTGTATTAAATGGCATGGCACTTAAATATGTCAAAACAATGACACAAAAATGTCAAATTTCAAGCTGCTCAAGTTCTCATATTATTTACTAAAACCGAATACATTCTTGTGGCGGGTCCAAGATGAACTAACCCGATATGGTTTAAAATCCAAAGAATTAAAATATACTCCGAAGAACAATTATATACTAAATTTGGACTTTTTATCTCCGGTTTTCGAGTTATTCTCTAAATACATGTACATATGCATGGCCTGAAATGGGCTAGCCCGATGGAATTCAAAATCCAAAGAATCAAAATATAATATATATTGAGTTGGCTTGCTCATATCTGTCTCTGTATCTCCAGTTTTGATCTGCAATTTTACCTATGCTATTAAAAACTTAGCAGCCACCTTGGTGCCATTTTTAGTTTATATATTTTAATCCCTAAAGTTATTGTATTTCATCTGAGACCTTTTGTACGATTTCAAATTTATACAGTGGACAAGTATCGACAAATATACAATACTAAATTAAAAGCAAATTCCCTAATAGCATTTAATATTGGTCTAATATTGAACCAATATTGTATATCTTGGCATTGTATTGGAAATATTTTCAATATAATCCCAATATTGAGCAAATATTTTGGTTACATTGACCTCCAATATTGGCTAATATTTTCATTACAATGTCACGTCAGTATTGGTGTTACATTGGAGACCAAAATTGTAAGTTTATATCTATTTGTGTATCATTTGTTACTTATTATTTTGAATTTACGTCAAATATATAAAAAAATTCCGAGAGAGTAAATTATATAGAAAGCGACTTTCCTAGGGAAATGGTGGTAATTTTTTTTGTCATCAAAAATTGCATATAAAACAAGCATTTTAGGAATACATTTATTAATCATATGTATTTATTCATTTCAGTTTTTCTCATTTCTTGCGGGCAGTTATATGTGTCTCAATTCTACTATAATACAACCAAAAGCAAGGGAAACATCTTTGTCACTTAAATACCAAATATATAAAATACACATTGCAGAAACAGACAGACACACATACGTATAGGCAGACAGACGCAGAAATCATATTCAAAATGTAGATACTTATTTTGCTTTTTGTGTGCACATCATCACACATCGTTACTCTGTGATATATGAACGTGCAGTACATCAGTTTTCCTAAACATTTAGGTACATCCGCGGAAAAAAGCCCCCCCCCCTCTGTTAATCGAGCATCGTTCATCGTAAAGAAAATTGAATGATACCATTCGATTAGGAGTAACATCCTCTACAAATTAATGTGCGTAAAATTTACATAAGAGGCCGTCTTCATATCGAAACGCGTAATATAATATTTTCATTACAATATGACGTCAGTATTGGCGTTACATTGGAAGTATTGGCGTAATGTTTTCCCAATATTGTCCCAATATTGCCTTGTTCCTAAAATATTCCTAAAATATTGTCTCAATATTTTAAGCCAATGTATCGTCAATTCCGTCAAAATGTCTACTTTTTCATATTAGTCCAATATTATTATTGGCCAATAATAAGCAAATATTGTGCTTACTATTGGCTCCAATATTGAATTGCTACTAGTGTTAGAATGAAATATTTTAACTTCGCAAAGTTGGAATTTTGCATTTTAAACGCTGGTTACCAAGGAGACAGCTAGCTGTCAAACAGTCTGGACGAAAAGTGTCATATGCCGTTCACATCTATGAAAGAAATCGCTCGCATTCCGGCAAGACTATGAACCCCGATAAATAAAAGCGAACATTTGTCCGGATTTTGGATTTAATTGGTCATGGCTTTCAAATTAATTCGAATTTAAAATATATATCGAAGATTTGCATCGCTCGAGGACCTAAATATACCTCTGTATCAAATTACGCCAATGTTCGAAGCTTCAATTTTTCGCTACAGACGACACAGAATCACACGCAGACACACACATAGAAATCTTCCAATATATAAGATTTTTGGTATTTTTTATTTAATCTTTATAAACTACTAAAAATACCCTTAGATCGGAATAGGGCTTGAAAAATAAGAGTCAATGCATTTTAATCGTAACATTATTGGCTATAAATTTTATTTCTATTTACATAAAAATAAATATTTTTGGTATACTATTTGAAAATATTATATCAGTATTCTATTATCAGTTTTAAAATATTTGGAAATGCACTCTTTTAATATACATCAAGGTGAGTATTTTTTTATATCATAACATAGATGTTTAAAAATACATTGAAAACATCTATCATAATACTAAATTTGAATCAAAAAATGAATTCGAAACGAAATTCCTTTTAAAATAATTCTTTAATGTACTGAATTATTTTAATCTGATTATTAATTATTATTAATGTACTGAATTATTAATTATTAATCTGAATTATTAATCTAAATTATTAATGTACTGAATTATTGTTCTGAATTTTACTAATGTATTGAATTATTATTCTGAATTATTAATGTACTGAATTCAATCGTAACATTTGGTTATACATTTTGCTTCTGTTTACATAAAAACAAATATTTCTGGTATACTATTTAAAAATATGGTATCAGTATTCAATTATCAGTTTCCAAATATTTGAAAATGCACTCTTTTAATATACATCAAGATGAACATTTTTTT
This sequence comes from Amaurobius ferox, assembly GCA_951213105.1. Taxonomy (NCBI): domain Eukaryota; kingdom Metazoa; phylum Arthropoda; class Arachnida; order Araneae; family Amaurobiidae; genus Amaurobius; species Amaurobius ferox. Next base: position 124,963,980 of record OX578139.1, read on the forward strand.
ATATCATGACATAGATTTAATGCATTATGTTTAAAAATACACTGAAACTATCTATCATAATACTACATTTGAATCAAATGAATTCGAAACGCAATTTCTTTTAAAATAGTTCTTTAATGTACTGAATTATTAATTTGAATTATTAATGCACTGAATTATTAATGTACTGAATTTAATCACAACATTTGGTTACACATTTTACTTCTGTTTACATAAAAATAAATATTTCTGGTATACTATTTGAAAATATAATATAATCAATTATCAGTTTCAAATTATTTGGAAATGCACTCACTCTTTTAATATACACCAAGGTGAACTTTTTTTAACATAACATTGGTCTAATGCATTATGTTTAAAAATACATTGAAACCATCTATCATAATTCTAAATTCGAATCAAAAAATGATTTCGAGACACAATTTCTTTCAAAATAGTTCTTTAATGTACTGACTTATTAATCTGAATTATTAATGCACTGAATTATTAATTATGAATCTGCATTATTAATGTACTGAATTTAATCGTAACATTTGGTTATACATTTTACTTCTGTTTACATAAAAATAAATATTTATAGTATACTATTTGAAAATATAATATTAGTAATCAATTATCAGTTTCAAACTATTTAGAAATGCACTCTTTTAATATACATCAAGGTGAACATTTTTATAACATAACGTAGATATAATGCATTATGTTTAAAAATATATTGAAACCATCTATCATAATTCTAAATTTGAATCAAAAAATGAATTCGAAACACAATTTCTTTTAAAATGGTTCTTTAATGTACTGGATTATTCATTTAAAAAAACGACGTATTTACCTTTTGCTTTTAGCTTTACTAAAATTAAAAAAAAAACATTCATTTCCCTGAATTCCTATTCAATATTCCATTTCCATGACAGTAAAAAAAATGAAATATGTAGGTAAAGATCATGAATTGTAAAAGAAATGACCCAAAAATAGATTTAACTTCTTTTATTTATATCTTTTAGAACATTTTCCAATATAAAAGGCATCATTGGAAAAATGTAAAAAGAAATAAATTCAAATATAGCGTACGAAAGAAATGAATTTTAAATGCTATAGGAAAACATGCATATGTCTTTCTTTTGTTTCGTTTCCAACTCCACTTCCATTTCATTTATTTTATTGGTGCTTTTTAAGTGAATTACTAAGTGATGTCTTGTGATTTTAATTCGAGTTAAATTAAAAGTTTTAGATTTCGAAGCCTGAAATAGCAGATTTCTCATTATATCTTAATAATGTTATAAACAAGATTTCATTTTTTATGCTTTCCACAAATTTAAAAGTACCGGTTTAATATGAGGATTTTTCATTTCCCTTTCAAACTACTGTATTTCAATTATTGCTTTATTAGAGTTAATTTATTATTTTATTAAGGTTAATTTATTCTTTTATTGTAAGTCTTTTATTGCAAATTCTTCTCTTCGACTTCGTATATTTATTTATTTTTTTTTGTTCTGAGAACTAAAAATCATCTGAAATATAAAATTAATATCATTCGGGAAGTTCAGTTATTTTATGCAGAGTATACTAAAAAGATTAAACAGTTTTATAAAACTTGAACTGTTAGTGATTTTAAAAAAAGTCAATTTGAATCTCAAGAAACGTTCGTGTAAAATATTTTTAAAACTGGGGGGATGTATTCGCATAAAAATTCGAAATATAATTTTTATACGACCCACATCAAAGCAAGAAGTCAAACTACAGAATTTTTTTAATAAATATTTATGTAATAATTAACTAGTTTGACATCTGTACATTCAAAATCAAAGCAGAGGAATAAACTAGAAGAGTTGCTTGGTGCAGAGCTTAAACAAAAGACTACGCTCTCTACCAAACAATTTTCGAAAGAATCTGGTACCATTCGTAAAATACAGCTTTAGTGTTCTTTGTGTACTTGTTTGTACTTGTGTACTTGTTTTGTACATTATTCAATTGATATACCGTCCTCAAAAATTTGCCCCAAGAGTACCTCTAAGAGTTTTTAACTTTTAGACTATATAAAAAATTACTTTCTGCTCTTTTGTACTAATATGTCACACATTTTAAAAGTGTTTTATTATAATTCTTACGATTCACAATAATTTTGCAATTGGATGTGTATGTCTGGAACTAAGTGTTAAAATGTTAGACGTCGATTTGTCGTCTTCAAACATCTTGTATAACATTATGTACTTTATTTCAGCAGCCCAGGTGGTGAAGTGGATAGCGTCACCGGCTGCTGTCAAGTGGGCTTGGGTTCGAACCCCGAGTAAGGCATGGTTGTTTTCCTGAGAATGAAGTCAGTCTTCCGCCTTCTGGGTCCTCGATAAATGAGAAGCTGCACCCTTCAGACCTTACTCAGTGATGCTTGCATGTATTGATAAACTTTGTATTCTTGTCTTGTGTGTCATTATCTCTGTCCTTCTTCTGGTGTCACAGGACCTGTATTCGTGCTCTGCAGAAACAGGGGTCATATGCAACAACAACAACAACTTTATTTCATTTGAAAGTTATAAACAGTCTGAACATAATGATGTCTGCGGTTGGTTTCTTGTGTACACGATAGATAGTACAAATATTATTGAATTTTCATTAAACTTTATACCCGGCTTTGTTATCGCTGAAACTTTTTAAGTTCCAGTGAACATTTCAAAATATATTCATTCCTTTTTATCATGACAGCATAGAACAAACCTTACGTAATCATATATAAAATGGATTATTTATGGCTCAATGATCACGTTTCAATCATAAGGAGAAAATAATAAAATCACAGGCTACTTAAAAATGGATATCTAAAAGTCGAGTTGCTCCACACCCCAGTTTAATCTCAAACAGTTCAGATGAAATCTATATGATTTCTTCCATCAAGTACATATGATAAGACCACAAATATACTGATTCACTTTTAGTTATGGTGGACCAACAGTAATGGTGACCCAACAGCAATGGTTTTATCTTTCAATGGTGGCGTCTGGCAATCTTAAACAGCCCTAATAATATTTTAAATAAATTATGAACACATTTTTATATTTTTATTCTAAGACAGGTCACATGGTGGCGTCAATGGTGGCGTCTGGCAATCTTAAACAGCCCTAATAATATTTTAAATAAATTATGAACACATTTTTATATTTTTATTCTAAGACAGGTCACATTAAAACATCATTTAACATTTCAAAACACAGTGAAAATGGCAAGGCCATAAATATATTATTATTTCACTCCAAAAGTGCAGACATTAGTTGATCTCAATTGTAAAACATTTATGGAATACCCAGTGTCGTATTGAGAGAATATCATGTGTCTTGCTTATAGGAAACCAGCAAAATCCGTGTATTTTGTGCTCTACGCCCGTCTAAATAAACTACGTGTGGGAAACAGGAACCGGCGGACATCAACTTCCGCTGACCCTCCCAGCTGTCCTTAATATGCATAGACACATGCAATCCATAAACCCCTCCCATTCAATACTATTATTTCTTACACGATTCTATCAAACCATTCATACTATACCAACCCCTAAAATAATGCAATGAATTTACGCTCCACTTTCAAGCAAACCGATGCATCAAGTTCAATACCTCAAGCATTCTATCTTCAATTTCTGGTCACTATGGAAGAAACGCAATATCTCTAACTTTATGGGTCATGCACTTCAGCTCCAACCAATCAATCTATCTATAAACAAAGTTTGCAATAAATGCATTGTTTAAAACTCGAATTTGAAGATGTATCTCTAATTCCCTGGTTTAAATATTTATATTGTGAATTTTTAAATTGCAATTACATCTCAATATTAACTTTCCTATTCAATTGGCCAAGTATTAAAGTGCTGAAATAGACGATAATTAAAAATCTATAATTCGAATTTAAACAAAGAGTAACTCCGAGGTGCTCATTTCCGTGTGTCACATTCTTCTGCACATACCCTGTTGCACATTCATCCGAAGTTCTCATTCCCTGTGTCACATTCTTCCTTACATTCCCTGTTGCACATTCATCCGAGGTGCTCATTTCCGTATATCACATTCTTCTGCACATTCCCTGTTGCACATTCATCCGAGGTGTTCTTTCTCTGTGTCACATTCTTCCGCACATTCCCTTTTGCACACGTGCACCAGATTTCATGACCGTGCGATGCTCAGGTTTCTCCCTACATACTAAACACACACACATAATGATTCCTTTATTATTTAAGATCATATATATCAAACGTCATCATTTCTTATATTATTCCGTACATTAGAAAAATAATTTTCGAAATAAACTACAGAATCCATCGTTCTTCATCTAAAAGTAACAAAACCTATTCAGAGACAGTACGCCCAGGATCCGATAGCTTCACTATTACATCGACTTCAATATTACTAAACAAGAAAGATCAATCATGCATAAGCATTGATTATGAAACACTTTCCAACTGAAATGTAATTTCATTTAAAAATCTCTAAAATGTGATATATTCAGTGGTGATATCTTTTACATTATCACAGTACTACAGTAATTTATTATACTTAAATATTTAAAACTGTATCGAAATATAAATCATCTGATTCTCTATGCAAAATCAATGAATATTTCACTCATATAACTTATATTCCAGACTCCAGAGCTAAATAATTTTGTGTGAAAAAAATTCAGCAATTCTTATGTAACTCACCTTACAATCGCTTGAGATATTTGCATTCTGCATAAGTTAAAATTAGGCTTCGTTGAAGAAATAATAAAAGTTTAGGAATCATTTAAAATCACAACTATTGTAATTGTGTAGGCACGGAATTTAGATTCACAGATAATACACATATACACAGATAATATATGTGTGTGCGTGTGTATGTATTCAAAGTATTGGAATCGTGCCGAAGATCGGAACTCGAATTTTCGAAGGATCTACACGTTTGGGGACTTCTTGAACACGATGAACCTATTTTTAGGAAGACGTCTGTGTGTGTAAGGGTGTATCTGTGTGTGTTTCTGTGTGTCTGGGAGGATATTGCATTCACTCTAACTGAAAAACTAATAGACCGAATTTAATAAAATTTGGTAGGTAGGTTTTTTGTGGGAACCCCTGATATTCATTTGATTATAGTACGATTCGTAATAAAAGAATCTGCCTTCTTTGCGAAATGGCCGGCAGAAATTGCCTTTATTCACTCTAGCTAAAACCTAATGGACCAAATTTACCACAATTTGGTGTATAATATTTCAATAACCTACAATTGATTTATATACCAAATTTAACAAAATTTGTAATGTAAATCACTTGTAGGTTATTCTAGTACGATTCGGGAAAAAGGAACGGGCTGTTTTTGCGAAATGGCCCGCAAAAATCGTTAAATATAAATAAAAGACTACTTGTGCTCAATTATATCAATTAAATTCCTATTTTATACGTAATTTTTGACAACAAAAAGAATAAGACTAACCCCATTACTCTAGGGCTAGCCGTTCTTGAAATATTCTAGTTGTTTTGCGTTTTCGCTACGCCACCTTTGACAATAAGTCCATCTATCAAATGAGAACCAAATTTAAGTTTAACGTGCAAATTCAATGTCATTTAAAATACCAATGGCTGTTATTTTGTGCAGATAAACTCAAATTATTTATGAGTCTGCAGGGAAAGACATGTGCTGTCCACATCAGAAATTTTAACTATATTCCAACAATAATTTATAGAAGTGAACGGGGATTATTTGCAGGCCATTTCGAAAAAAATGTAGAATCTATATTAGAGATCCACCAAATTGTTGTAGAATAAAATGTTCTACAAATTTAGGCTGTGTACCAAATTTTAACTCTCTAGGACGTAAGAGAGTGCATTAAAAACGCCATCAAATAAGTATATCATAAAGAGTTATATAAAATTAAAAAAAAAATTTAAAAATGTTATCTACCAAATTTATTTCATAATGTGAAGCCTTTCTCATATACAAAATAATTGAAATCTTGGAAAGATATTTATTATATAATATATCTAATATTTCCTTCTGGAGGATATCGCAAAAGTCAGAATTTAATTGAATTCGCTTTTCTCCCTATACTAAATATTTTTAATTAAAAAACTACCTAACATATTTTACAGAATTTTTTTTATATATTTTATGGGATAATGTGAATATTTTCTAAAAATTTCGAAGCAATTTGTGAATTTTAAATGTGCTTAAAAAATGTTTGATAAATTACGTACTACAGGACTCAATGTATTTCATTTTTTCAACCCGGGTTCAATAAAACACTAATTGGTAGATATTATTAATTTATATTCCCATATGTCCCACAGACCGTCTGAACAATATACTAAAATTTCACTTTGATTAAGTCATTTTTACGGCAGTTATCGTGCTAACGGACAGACAGACAGAATGAACAAAGTCAAAAACACTTTTCAACTATGTTGTAAAGCGTTAAAAATAATTTAAAGCTTTATCGGACCAATAGAAGATTCTTTCATCAATGTATAGATTTTCGGAATGAATACCCATATTTGTGTACTGTAATAGATGTATTAGAATGTTTATATTAATATCAATATTTTGTTAATGTTTTCCATATAGAGTTATTACTTGTTAATATTTTCAATAGAGAGTAATTAATTGTTGATATTTTCAATATAGAATGAATATAGAGTTATTATTTTCTAGATTCTGGGAAGTTTAATTTATCTGTAACATCAGTTCGTTCTGTACCCACTTTCAATTAACTTCTTGTGATGGATTGTCTTTAACACTTAACAACAAAGTGACCTATATTTAGTGAGAAAAGTCTGAAATCATGAAATTTTATAAGAAAAATTTATAAATCTGAATTTTTGTCATTCCAAATTTATTCCAGTTATAACTCGAAAATGGCCAGACACAGAAGATTTGATTTCATACCATCTTGTGCAGAAGAGTATCCCGTTTTTTAAGACTTTACAACAAAGTTGAAAAGTGTTTATGACTTTGTTCATTCTGTCTGTCTGTCTGTCTATCTGTCTGCACGTTAGCACGATAACTGCCGAAAAAACGACTTAATCAAAATGAAATTTTAGTATGTGGTTCAGACCGTCTGTAGGAGCTATGGGAATATAAATGAATAATATGACCCAATTAGTTTTGGATTGAACCCGGGTTGAAAAAATGAAATACATTGAACCCTATCGCACCTAATTTTTCAAACATTTTTTATGCGGATTTAAAATTCACAAATTGCTTCGAAAATTTTAGGTTACATTCAAATTCTTCCATAAAATATATAAAAAAAATTACAGCAAAATATAATCAGTAGTTTTTTAAATAAAAATTAAAATAATAGTTACACCTCTTATATCAAGCGATCACGTGACAATGATATGAGAAGATCACGTGATCCACTTCAAAATAAAATATGGCATCCATCTTGTCTCAAAATCAGGATTTTTAAAGTTCTTTTAATTCATATTGAGTGTTGTATTCGTCCTAAAACCGCTTTATTTTTGCTTAAATTCTGTGAATCTACACACTGAAACAACGCAATGACAATATATTTGAGTTTAAATGATCATCCAAATTTGATTGTTTTTACAACGAAGCCTATTTTTCACTTATGTAAAATGTAAACAGCAAAATATGTAGGATGAGTAGTATAAGAATTGCTGTATTTCTTTAACGCAAAAGTATTTAGCTCATGGAGTCTGCATAGCTGATATGAAGGAAATATTCATTGATTTTACAAAGAGAAGAACGATTTTTTTCGATGACGTTTTAAGCCTAGAGTTTAATTACTTGTAGATCCATGGTCTTAAGTTTTTAAATAAAATAAATTATTTTAGTACTGTGATGAATGAAATGAATGGGAAAGTGTTATGAATGAAATGCTGCTTTTATAGATAGAGCCAGGCATGTTATTTTTTCTATGACGTCATTTGAATGAATGGCAATTGTCTTCGATGAAGTTTTCAAATATAATAAATTATTGTAGTATTATGATGATTTTAAAAATCTTACGGAGGGATTTATCGCATTTTAGAGATATTTAAACCTGGCAATTTATATTTCAATGCCGTCATTTGAATGAAGTTCATTTTTTTCAATGAAGGTTGAAGTTTTCAGATATAATAAATTAATGTAGTATTGTGATAAGTTGCAAAATATTACTTAGGAATGTACTGCATTTTAGAGATGTTTAAGCAAAATTACATTGAAGTTGGAAAGTGTTTCATAATCAATGCTTTAAGCATGATTGGTCTTTCTTGATGTTTTTTTTTATTGGGAAACATTTTATTGTACAACAAGGGAAAAAAATTTGACGACCATATTAACAAATTTGTCGACAAATTCGGCGAAATATAGTAAAATTTGGCGATTTAAAAAAATATCGCCAACTTAATTAACTCGATTCAGTAACGAAAAAAACTTCAAATTTTGCCTTCAAGTATCAAATGACTTCAAGCGTTGAAAGAAATTAAACTATTAAGCATAATGCCAGATTATAAAAATAAATATTTTTTTTTATGTTTTAAAAGGCAACTTTGTTTAATATAACTTTTTAATACTTCAATAAGAAAGAACGTAGACGTTGGAAAAAAAAATTTAAAAATATATTCTCACAAGCAGCAGTATTATATACTGTAACGTTATTTAAAATAAAATTTGAAATTAAAAGATGTAAATAAAGTTTGAGCTAATTAAAGAGTTGAAATAAAAATATAACGAAAATAATCAGTTTTTAACGCACCCACATTTTATAATGCCATAGAAAGTAAAATTAAATGTCTGTTTTGAAAATTTGAATAATTTACAGATTAAAAATAGGTAGGTCAGAACTATTTTTCAATATATTAACTGTTGAAATCTATATGTAATCAGAATGTAGAAAAATATAGGTCGCTAATTACAAAGTGGCTGATTAAATATAACTGTCCACAGTTAATTTAGTGGATATTGTTCTCAACCGCTATGCGGACGAAAATTGCTAAAATTTTCTTGTGAAACTAATTAATTTTTTGAGCGTTATAAGAAAGAGTATATTAAAAAACGTTTTTTTATTATTATTTTTGATGTGTACATTCAAATGTAAGAACGCATGTATAAACAATGGAAAAACCTATAAATAAAATATCAGAATCAGATTAGCTCGTTTTGTTTCTCATTATGTAATTTAACAAATCATCTTCGCTGTCAGGCCAAAAATTTCTTTTCCCATATTAAACATTAAGAATGAGAAACAAATTATCGTTCATTAAGCACAATACGTCAAGAAATTTCTATTGTTTTGAAACAAGATCTTTAAAAAACTTGAACTTTTTTTTCCCAAGATTTAATAGAAAACTGGAAGAAAAAATAGAAGACTGAAAAATCAAGTTCGCCGTGTAATGTTCAATAAAAGCGAAACAAAGAAGAAAAAAATAAAGCGACTTCATTTTGAAGAACTGCAATAAAGTATTTTATTTTTCTGTCGTTAAATATTCAATAAAATGAAAAAGAGGTTTCTGGGGGAAAAAAATAGCAAATTTTCGTGTCGACGTTTGTACTTTTCCATTTAGTATCTCGCCTTAAAACTTCTCTCAACTATAATTAAAAAGAACATTCTAATTCTTTATTTTATTCGGTTCTCAACGCCGGGTGGAAGTTAATTAATTTTTTCCAATATTCTAGGTCAGAAGAAATACAGTAAACTGAAGTGAAAACTTTCAAAGGTTTTTATAGATTCAAAGTAAGAGCATTTCTTAAATAAATCAACACTTTGGGATATTTACATAACTGCAGACAATTAATTTTTTTGAAAAAGTCTTGCCATATTCTAAATACTAAAATATTTAATGTGCTGACACTAATTTACTAGATATTATCAATTAAAATTTGTTATACGGAAATTATTTTCTATATTATTATTTATTCTAAACAGTATAACATACCATTTGTGATGTTATAACTTATTAACTAAATAATACCAGTTAAATTTTAAAATGAAAATTTGTCAGTGGGATTTACTTTCTTGTTCTATCTCTATACTTATATGCACAGTATCCGAGCATATGAGGCCAATATCAACAATTTTGTTCCCAATACAGTGACCTTTTTTTACACTATTATATAATTTTTATCTCTGGCACCTGGGCTCGATTCTATGCTTTGCCCAAACTATCCCCGAGTCTACGCAGAGTTCAGCACTTTAAACATGTTGGTCTGAAAGTCCTTTTGATAGGTTTATGTTAGAGAAAACGGTGTGTTGGTACTACGGATGTCGCCCTCACTGGGTTCCGGTTAAAAGTGAGTGACGCTGTCGCGGCTGAATAAAATAGATACCTTCAACTTTCAGGTAGGTCTCTAGGTCTAAGCCAAAATAAAAAAAAATGAAAAAGATAACTGCACTGGCACCAAAAAAAGCTCATTATGTGTGGCAGTTTTGCGCTACAAAGCGAAAAATAGATCCAGTGATGCTGGTACATGCATTGATAGACGAATTCCTAACTTTAAGAAAGCCCCAGATTTAGGAATTTTTGATAATAGTGCAGTCTGAACTCGGCTTACTTAAATTCCGCTTCTCTGGTGGGGGTGACATTAGTGACCATAGAGGTTGATAAATCTGCGATGTACAGTAACAGGTCAGTATAATTATTAACTATCCCATGCATATGTGCATTGAAAAGCTGCCATAAATTCTGGTGTCTGCAACCGTGATTCTATTATAATAATTACAAATGTCAAACACTATCTCAAATTATAATAAAAAATAGTTTAAAATATAAGGGTGTGGGTATTTTAAATAATTTTAAAAGAATAAACTCAAATTGGCGATGGAAAATTATGAATTATAATTTCTCTTAATCCAATCCGCATAAGAAAATTTGCATTTCAAAATATCCATATTGGAAAATTATATAATTTATTTAATCAGTATAGTTCTTGAATAATTAAGACGAAGTATAGACATCATTCACATATTTATCATATACTAATTATAAAAACATTTAAAACATATATAACAATAAGGATCTGGTTCACAACGTAAAATGCAGCTCAAATAAAGATAAATGAGTATAAATATTTTTCAGAAAAAAATTGGATTTCCTTCATTAGTGCAACAAGTCAGGGCATAAATGCCTAAAAAAGAGTAAGACTATATCGGTCAAACAGGAGATGGCTAAACAACAGATTTCAGTAATGTTGCGCCATCTAATGTGAAGAAAATAAAAAAAAATAAATTAGTAGAAAAAACGGAAGAAACATGGACATCTGACATAAGAAGCGAACAATAAAAATTAAATTCAGATAATATAAACTCAAATAAATGCAACATTAAAGTGGTTATGACATTCCTAAGGAAAATGAGGAGTCATTGACGAATCATTAACAAGATTACTAAGGTTTCTATTGTTATGAAAAGCATGAAATATTCCAATCAGAAACTAAATAGAACTTTTGAATAATGGAGCCAGAAGAAAAATCAAACCTGTGGCTAATCATCTATCAACGATTTGTGATTAAATATTTGTTAATTTCGTGGTTTTATACGCAATTTGTTCTTTTAAGCAAATTTGTAGACAGTACTTTAATGATGACTAGTTTAGCCGACATAGAGTTGCTCTTACTTAGATGTTCAGGTTCTGACTAGTTTCAGTAAAGAAGGAAATCCATATAATTTCCGAAACGCACGTATGATCATTTATCATTATTTGTGATGCACTTTACGTCGTGAGTCAGTTCAATATAGATTGGACCCAAAATGATGTATTTTACATATGCTTATCAGTTTTCAATAAATTAATTTAATAATATTATTTAATAATTAATTTTATGAATTACTTTAAAGAAAATGAAATCCAATTTAATATCACTATAATGGGTAATATGCAAAAAATTCATTAAAGTTTCATATTCAGAATAAAGATAAATTATTTTGCAAAACGGTATAAGCGTTTTGTCAATACAATGGGTAATAAAACTCCGACGGCAGAAACTTTATTGCAATGTCATAAATTTTTCAATTGCATAGCAGCGCAAATTTCATGAATGCTCCTCGGAAAATTGAAGTTGCTGTGATACTTTATTGACAGAACGCAACTGAGATATTAAAGATGTCGCAGTCAGTGGCCGAACGGCTGACAAGCGTCGTAAAATTTTATTTCACTTACCTTAAATAAAAGCTCAAATGAAAATCGAATTCTTCCCGATACTTATGATGAGAATATCAAACAGAGCAGATGAAAAATCTTTTCAGGTTTCAATCAGCCAATATAGGAGTATGTGAAAATGCTATAATGTAAGCCTGCTTGCATTTTAGTATTCTTGAACAATGGCGCTTTGAATACATTTCACGCATGCGCGGTATCGTAAACCATTCGGAAATCTGAAATAGTACTTGGAACGCTTTATTCCTTTCGAAAAGAATATTAAACTGTAAAATACTTCTTTTATTGCTTGCAACAGATGAGAATGGTGAGAAGATATATCACGATATTTTAGTTCCTTTGAACAAATTCGAATTTTCAAGTTTCATAAAAATTGCAGTTAAATATATAAGTACTAAATCATTTGGGAGATTTTATAATTTACTTTAATTAAACTAAATAATAGTTTCAAGTAAAATGCTTTCTGAATTGTATTTTTGTTTCAGATATTTTTCATAATTTTATATGTCATTTCATTAATAATTATGTTTGTAAATATCTTGTATAGGGCCGAACTAGTGCTTAAGGCAAGAAGTTACACAAGGAAGACCCAAATTCGTTCCTCACAGCTTCCCAAGCTTACAGCTGCCTAAGCTTAGCTTGCTAAAGTAAGCCTGCTCAAGTTTAGCAACCTTGCTTTAGCAAGCGTGTATATCGAGTATAGGCACGTTGAATTTGTAAATTTAAAAGTATTTCCAGATGTGATGAGTAGGGGAAGGAAGATACGGTCTTTGTGGTTGTCATCCTCATTGAGTTCTGGCTAATTTGGGTAGCAAATGAAACGAAGCCGGACTGCAGCAGTGTGTGCTTTTGGGTTATTGACTAACGGCAGAGGCTAATGACCCCAACTTACACCGAACTTTAGTAACCCCCCCCTTACTTTTCTGACATAACTAAAATATTGTCTAACTTATAAACATGTATAATTTTATATAATATATTAAGTGCTATTTTGCAATGCATTTTTGTACTGTGCTAAAACTGTGATTGCCTGTTATGTTTACTTAAATAAAGCATTTATTTACTTGTTTCGAATTGCGTTCATTTAAATAAAATTCATTGCATACTTTATTTGATGTATTTGTGTTTCTAAAACATGTTTACATAAAACGAGTTTTAGCTGTTAAATACCCTGTACATGTTTTATGAAAGACATTAACCATAAAAATTTAGATATTTTAACTTTTATTATCCATATTTAAATTTTATCAGTTTGAAACATTGAAATGTTGAACAATGAAATAGTCAAATTTCCATATATTTTATAAACAATGAATTATTAAAATTTAGATGATTTTTTTTAATATTAATAAAATAATATATAATATATTTTTATGAATTATAAAAAGTTAAAACTTGGTGAACTATGAAATATGGAATTTTGATGAAGTATGGTATGTTTAATTTTGGTGAACTAAAAATATAATATGTTATAAATTATGAAACATTAAATTTTAATGAACTGCGAAATACGAAATTTTGATAAATTATAAAATAAGTAAAATAATAAATTTTTGCAAATTGGTTAATATGAAGAGTTGATAAAATGTTATATATTATGAATTATGAAATAATAGATTTTTTTTAAACTAGTAAATCTTGAAATGCGAAATTTTGATAAATTATAAATTATTATAAATTATAAAATATTATAAATTATAAATTTTGATAAATTAAATTTTGATGAAATGTGAAATATTAAAGTTAGATGAAATTTGAAATATTCCCTTTTAATGAACACTGAATTTTGTAATATTTTTTGCATTATGAAATCTATCTCATTATACTCGATATACAGCAAAGAAAGTTAATATCATTTCCAATCACTTCATAAAGAAATGGGAATAAATATACCGATATGTACTCACCTAACATCCGAACAATGGATTTAGGGCAGAAAGAAGCAAAAAAGAAGAAAAATAGCTTCCAGCGCCAATAAAAAAACAAAACACTACGGAGATCGGAAAAAGTCCACTCCGTAAATAAAAGAATGCCACCACGAAGTATCAGTCAATAAAAGTTTCGGGGCATCGATTGTAAGATAGAAAATAGTAACATTGAAAGATGTACGAAGTTTGTTGTTGCAGATTTCTTTATATCTTTCATCAAGTAGTACTTAACAATTGTTTTATAATATCCATGCAGAGTAGCTTTGCACCATTACCCGAAAGTCTTTTTGCTCATGTTTTATGAATACATTGATTCATTTATCATTCCATTATTTCAAAATATATTTATTGTATCAGTTTTTATAAAAACAAATGCCAATCGAATACCTCGTAATTTGCATATTCATCCAAATTAATGTAAAATCTCAACAACGTACTTTAACAGAAATGAAAATTAAATGTAAATATAGATGTTCTGCATTGCGAGAAATGTCGAAAATAAATCACAGCAATGAAGTACTTTAATCTAATTACGATAGTTATATTTCTTACTGTGATATAGTTCTTCAATTTTATAATAATTTGTGATATTTTTATTATAAAATTTTTATATTAGATAAATTAAATTATTTATATTTTTACTGAAGTATAATCCATGAAGTTATATTCTATTTACTGTGATATTTTTTCCTTAATTAAATTATATTTATATTTTACTGTAGTATAGTTATTTCAAATGAAATAAATTAGTTATATTTTCGTAAGAGCGGATATGTCCTCCATTATAATATCCACTCCATTTGCAAACAGTAGACATATACCTCTAATATGGTGGAATAATTGTTTTTAATATATCTAACTGATTTCTAAAATAAAAAGTGCATTAATTCACATGTTATTGATAAAATTTTAATACAACTTAAACATAATTAAACGCATCCTTCAAAAAAGTTCATACCAATTGAAAATTATACTCAAAAGTATAAATGTCCCAAGCTTCCAATCCAGATTCAGAATCTAAAATCTCTAAAAAAAATAGATACAATTGAGAAGCTCTTCATATAGCAAAGGGTATAAATATGCCGATACATTCTCTCTTTTAATATCCGGAAAACGATTCAGGGCAAAAAGAAGCAAATAAATCAAAGGCCTCCAGTGTCAGCAAAAACAACACCCTACTGAGATGAAGAGTACGCTCCCCAAATAAAAGAATGTTGCCATGAAGTATCTGTGAACAAAGGTCTCAGAAGGTCGATTGAAAATAAGCGATAAATACCAGTAAAGATATATATAAGAATTTTCTGTAGAGGATTCTTTATTTTCTAAAATTACGGATATTAAGTAATACTGACAGAAATACTCGACGGTGCACGGGACACATGCTGCTAAATAAAATGGATGTTCTAGTTCCATAAAATTGGTACTTGTGAAGTTTACCGATCCCTCTGTGGCGACTTTTTAAAATTGCCGCCATTTTGGCGAGATGTCTTTCGATTGGAAATTACGTGGTTGCCAGAAGAATATCGTTGTTGAGACCCAGACCGTCCCACCTACTAAAAAGGTGTAAGGTAACTGTTTGGACGGCCGGGAAGAGCCACCCAATTTATACCGGAACCCAGTGGGGGAGGCATCCACAGGGACCGTACCCTCCTTCCCCTACCACCAAACTTTCGGAAGGACTTACGGACCCATATGTTTAACGTGTTCGTGCTGCCTATTTATTATAGTACAAAAATCATCTAAGATTCCTATTTACCGTATATTAATTATGGCTGTTTGTTTCCAGTACATACTCCCTGGATTGAGTTTCAGTGGAAGTTCCCTCAACTCAAAGTTCCCCTGTAAATTCTTGATTCAAATCTCCTCTCTTTCTCCTGGACGCCACTCAACTCTCTCTCTCTCACTCAATCTCAATTATTCACCTGCAAAACATGTGGCTGCAGGAATTCTGGCTAATGGTTGATGGTAATAATTGCCTTCTTGAATTTTCTTTTTCAATTGTAATCCTCTACGTTTACTTGTAATCTGGGATATGGTACTTATAGTAACTAAACCATTGACACACACACACATATATATACATACATACATACATACATATATATATATATATATATATATATATATATATATATATTATATATAAATTATATATATATATATATATATATTATATATAAATTATATATATATATATATATATAATTGCTATTATATAAAATTAATAATAGCAATATAATAGAGTGTATTTAATAACAAAAAGCAACGAGGAAAGGCCGGAAAAGCAGATCCAGGAGAGGCCAGGACAAGGAAAATACATTAAAGAATATTATATCTGCCAGAAACGCCTTCAGGGGCACATTGTAGACAGATATAGTAAAATTCGCTGCTTCTATGATTGCATAAAAACACGTGGTTAAAATTTTATGCAATCTGTGTCCAACAATGGAATAAACGAGAATAACAGAAAAAATAACAAATAGGACAAAATTCAACTTTAAAACATAAAATACCACATAATCATGAAAAATATAACGCACAAATGCACAAACATGCAAAAAAGAGGGGCAACTCCCAAGTCTGAAGGTCGCCAGCGTGAATGATTTTCATGGGAGTCCACCACGTGCTCCAGCCTCAATGCTCACCACGCAAAATACCGCGTTGGAATAAACCAAACCAGAGAAAGGGGAAGTAGTTGTACATAATTTCGGTGAGACAAACCCAAGAGTTCAGAAACTAACCGATATTTTCGAAACCGAGATTTCGAACCACTATTATCAAAAACATTTAAAGTATGGATAACACTGTTTTTGAGCCATAGACTGTTTTTGTCTTATTTGCTTTTTAGATATCCGCCTTAACCTTTTCCTTACGGCGGTACAGCAGTTGTACCACTGAAAATCTCTTCTTCTAGAACGGCGCTAGTTCAGCTGCTGTACCAGTCTTTTTCATCCCCATTTTTCTGGGAAAGGAGGAGAGCGTTTATTGTCCCCAGTTGAGTGCCTTGAAGAATGCCTGCAATCCTTCCTTCAAGTTTCTCCTGACTTAAGGGGGAACGAGTTACTAACAAAAGACAAGGTCATTGAAGGTGTTTATATAGAGAGGTGGAATTTTCAGTTTTTTCGCCGTTCTGGAGTTGAAAAGATGGATTCTTAGGGCCGTAACATGAAGGTTAGCGGTTTTATGAGTGTTTTAAACTTTTTTCCTGACCCGCCGAGGCGGTTTTTCTTTAAATTTTGCACGTTTTTTGTGTAATCGAAATTACTGTTTTTTAATATTTTAACTTTTTTTTTTGCCCGCCGGGGCGGTGTTTATTTTATGGTGTTTCCACTACTATTGAATATCGTACTTATACTGTGATCTACAAATAAGGTGGGAAAATTGTACGTATAGCATAGACATGTGCAGTATGAAAACAAAGAAAAACATCATCGATGTATCGAAAAATAGAAATGTTACGAGTGAACAGAGTGGATTGTCTGTCGTAAAAGTAAAGATACATATTGGCGAGCATAGAGCTACTAGTGGATCCTTGCGGTACTCCAATCGTTTGGAGGTATACAGCATTACCATGTACTAGATAGTTGTAAAAAAGAACAAAATGCAATAAATTATCAAAGATAGACGAGTCATATTTAATAAGAGTATTTAATTTGAATTGATCGAAGAGTTGCTTAACGACAGAAAATAAATCTTTGATGATGATGTTATTGAAAAGATCTTTACAATCTAAAGTTTGGTTTGAGTCAATGGCAGTAAAGGATTTCAGTTTTTGAATAAGTTCATAGCTGTTTCTGATGATGCAATGTGGTTTTTTGGAAATTGCATGAAATAAAATGTTTAAGACTTTGAGAAGTTTTTTATTAGCTTTTGTGCGTAAGAGTTGTGTCCACTGGTAACTGTTTTAAATTTTACTTGGACCTTGTGAAATTTGGGTATGATTACTAAATATAGAATGTTTAAATTTTGATGAGTATCAAAAAATTTGCTTGTACTTGGAAATAAGTTTTCGTTTTAAATCATGTATTGTTGTTTTTTTTGCAATTTGAAGGTATTTATTTAATTTAAATTGGATAATAATGTTTTAATGTAAAAAAATTTGCAGAAAATAGTATAGGTCGATGCAGCTTTGTCAACATACGTAAAAACTAAGAATTGTTGCTTATGTGTAATGGTTTGTTTTAATTTTAATAATTGAAAATTAGACTGTGGAATATGCGTATGTGATAGTTTAAGTTGAACATGGGATAAAATTTTAGATTTCTATACACAAAAGGCTTCCATTGGTATGGAATGTGTAATGGGCATTTTATAGATGAATTTATCAAGATCAAGATAAAGAATGTTAAGGATAGATTTAGGATGATTTTTAGAAGGTAGTCTATATTTAGTTCCATATGACATAATGAGTTTTAAGGAAGGGTCAGTGATTATATATAAGTTACCCGTTAGTACATGACCAAAATGGGTATTTATAAATGGTTGCAATGCAGGGGAATGACAATTACAAAGATGATTTTTATCTATCGGAATTGAGGAGGATGGATCAGTAGATTTTGAAACCTGGTTATATATAAAAATAAGTCTGCCGAATGGGATATTATATTTATATGATTTAACAATATTGATATTTTTATTGGAAATATATGTGATAGGTGATGGATAAGTTGGGTGATATTGAAGGAATCAATGATTCGGTTTGAAAAGTTAATTACACAATAAGGGTTAGAGGGAGAGAAACCTGATTGAACATTAGCAGGCATTAAGCTATGATTGAGATAATGCGCTCGGGTGACAATTAAGTCAAAGAATAAGTGAGAGAAGTCAGAGCTTGACAAATTTAAATTATTAAAGACATTATAAACAGTGTTAAGACGTTTTTTCTTAATAGCAAAAATCCAAGTTTTACATTCAGTCATATTGAAGGAAGTTTCATATAGATTTAAAAGCCTAATTATTTTAGTTTTAATGTAGAGAAAGTTTAAATTGCTGCTAGTATGTTTATTGGCCTTACTACCTCTTTTAATGTGTTTGGAATTTTTAGAGCGATTAACATTGTTTGAAGTTTTGATGAGGTTGTATATTGATAAAAGTTGTGGTGTGTAATCTGCGAATGATTTTTTGACAATATTTTGGTTAAAAAGAAGTTGATTCAGACCATAAGGGACTATAAATTTGTGTTTGGTTATATAATTGTTTTAAAAAATAATCGATGATGAAGATTTGGTATGATGTCTAGAACAGAGATAATAATGTTTTCAAATCCATGTTTTTGAAATTTTCAAACTCGATACAATATTCATTTTATTTACCATTATAATTTTTGATATTACTGCGATGTAGATTAATTCTGAGATGTAGATGATTTTTAGTTTGTCCTATATAAGCAAGTTTACAGATTTTACAGGTGATTTTGTAGATGCAATGAAATAATTTACAAAAAGTAAGAATTTTCTGATTATCGATTTGTCTGGGATCAAAGACGGGACAAGTTTTGGAAGTTTTGGAGTTGCATGAAGCAAATGTAAGATTCTTATGATAATCGTAGGAGGATAAAGAAGGATCAAAAGAGCATTGTTGGTTAATGGTTTTCGATCCAAGTGTACCCCAACCAGTACACAAGTACCGAGCACACGGTTGGTGGGTTAGACCAACTTTCTTGCCAGGCGCTAAATTTTAAAGTGGAACTGGATTCAATTGAAATAGAGAAATCACATGAAATGCTTAGGAAATATCCTATGATATTACACAACAATAAATAACATCATTTATGTGGTGTTGAAAAATGAAAAATTGGGAAAATTGAAAAATGGTTGGATAAATTGTAAATAAAGCATTGGAAGAATTGAAAATTATACATTGAAAAAATTAAAAATAAAACATTAATAAAATGATCATATAAATTAATAAATTAAAAGGAAATATCAATCTGATAGAAAGGAAATGGAGAAATTAATAAAAATAAAAGGGGATACTACTGTGGTGTGATGGTGACACGGATAACTATCAAAGGGGTCAGGCTATCAATCGAAATGGCATCCCAGATCACAACTCCCTGTTGTCAGGTGTGGCGTGTGACAGTAAGAGCAGGATCCTGACGATGTCCGGGCTGTCTCCAGGCATGTGGATCCCAATAGCGCCGAGCTCGATCAACGTGGAATTGTTCGGATTGGGAACGAATTGTCTTCAGTGATGAGTCCCGTTTCGAACTGTGTCCCGACGACCAGCGCAGAAGTGTCTGAAGACAGTCTGGACATCGTCAGCATTCTGCTCTTACTGTCACATGTCACACGGCCCGACAACATTGATTTATGGTCAAGGATGCCATTTCATTTGATAGCCTAAATAGTCCTCTGCGGCACCATCACAGCACAGCGGTACGTTGCTGACATTCTACGACTCGTTGTTTTGCCATTCCTTTCACGATACTCAGGGCTAACTTTTCAGAACGATAATACCAGGTCACAAACGGCACGCCTCTCTATTGATTGCCTGCATACTTACGACACACTTTCTTGACCAGCCAGCTCCCCGGATCTCACGCCCTTTGTGCATCTTTGGGCTGAGATGGGGCGTCGCCTGGGACCATTCCTGAATGTAGACGAATTAGCTCATCAATTGGAGGCCATTTGGAATCACATCCCTCAGAACACCATACGCCAACTTTATGCATCAATGCCACGTCGGGTAACAGCTTGTATCAAGGCCAGAGGTGGACCTACGCCATATTTACGTGCCTATTTTGTGTAGATCTTTCAGTGCCATAAATAATCCAATTGTTCTGAAATTCTAATCATTCATTTTCTGTACATCCGCATTATACGTAATAAATTTTGTATCATTTGGATAATTCTTTCTTCTTGATGTGTCGATATTTTTGTCTTAGAGTATATATATATATATATATATATATGA
This sequence comes from Amaurobius ferox, assembly GCA_951213105.1. NCBI lineage: Eukaryota > Metazoa > Arthropoda > Arachnida > Araneae > Amaurobiidae > Amaurobius > Amaurobius ferox. The sequence continues at coordinate 124,984,935 of OX578139.1, forward strand.
CGATGATACGTGACATACTGAATCTACTGTACGACCAAATTGATGGACCAATTAATGAATTAATGATGCCAAATTGCTCAAGATGTAAAATGGTCAGGACCTAGACCGTTGGTGTCGTTGCAAATATAAAGCTTTTTGTGATTAGAATACTAATGGTATAACCTTCATACCATGAATTGCTGGTAAAATAGGGACTAATCAATCACATTGGTCAACAGAAGAGTTTATAATCAATTAAATTTTGTCACGATATTCAAGAACGAATGGTGAAAATATTCGTCTTCAATATAAGTAAAATTTTACGAGCATTTAGTAGTATTTGTTACATCAATTGATAGTATTTATTTAATTAAATACGGATTTTTTAAACGAGTTAGGTATACTACATATGCAATTTATCAACTTTGATTTAAAATTGAATTTCAAGAATCTGTCATTAGAGAGGCATTTTGCACAAACATAATGATCTACTATCAAAATAAATACCTAGTAACATACTGTAGTCGATATAAGGTTTATCTAATTAATCATAAACCTTTAAAGCAAATCGAAAAATGTTTATCTCCTAAATAATTTATCGAAATAAATACTATAGATGTGAAATAATGTAAACTTCAACTTCAATTTAAATAATATTTTTCGAAATTACATTTGACAAATCTCTGGGACAAAAAATTTGTACAGCATACTCAACACTTACTAAAAGAAAAACATTAGAGTGCTATTTTTATAACATGCAGGAATTTTTCTTTATATGATTGTCGTTGTAAATGAAGTCCTGAGGAAAAATGAATTAACATCATATAGAAAAATTGTGTTAGTCAAACACGAGTTTTGTTTTTCTTTTTATTAGGATACATTCATGGCATCTATTTACTTTTTCTACTTAGGTCTCTATTTTATTCTGTGACTTTTTCCTTTTTACTTACTTCAAAATGATACTTGGGCAGCAGGGAGTAAATTGGATTTCACTTATCGATTTTAAACATCAAAGAAAATCGATTATTCTTTTAGAAAAAAACCTGCAGATTGATAAGCTCTGTTTGGTGCCAAATCTTTCAGAACAGTATTTTTTTATTGTTCAACACCGATGCAAATATGTCAAACGTGATATTTCTAGCATTAATATGTACGAATCAGAAAGTATATTTTCTGACCTACATTGAAAAGAATTTGAATTGCATCTAATTATACTAAGATATGATTTTAATTGATTATGTTTTGAGTAAAACTTTCAGATTTTAATCATAGTATTTGTTAGTGCTACCAAAATGCAACCGGTTTTAACAAAAATATCAACAATCCAGGGGGAACAGAAAACGTTTTGCATGGACTCTATCACTGTTTTGCGTTGGTCATGCTGTAAAAACTGAACTTGCTCCGTGTTGAAATTTCCGAATGCATTCATGTACATGCATCTTGCTAAAAACATGTATTTGTGAAATATTGAGAAACATAACAAATTTTCAGATACACTTCATGTAACAATTGCTTAAAATAAATTACATATGTCAAAGTAAAATTCAATAACTCTTTATAAAATGATGAAATACACGTCCCTTAAAGAGATACGATGGTAAGGAAAATCTTAAAAAATCGATTTTTCAATTTTACTGCCATTTTATAGCATACTGCATTCTGAGCACAATGATATATAGTTTTAATTATTTACCATGATTAGAAATGGCAAAACTTGCATTTAAACAGAGCTTATTCTACTTCTTTGCTGGCCACTCCCACTTTTTAAACGCTATTTTCTCAAAATGCAGTTTTTTGAGATTCGTGTACAATTATTAAAAAAACTATGTGATATACAGATATGAAATTTTATATGCATTATTAGATCTTAGTATACAATGTTTATTACCTATAATTATTTTCATGTTACCGGAAAATTATAATTTATGCTGATTTTAACTAACAATATTTTGAAAATTTCCATAGTACAATGTAATTTTTTGGATAATTTAAAAATTATCACTCCTATAACACAAATTGCAGGTATAATAGTCACATTAAACATAAATTAGTATATTCTGAAAGTTTCATGACATTGTGGTGGCAAGTTATTTCTAAAATGTACCGAAAGGAATTTTTTCATAAAAAAAAATATTTTCCTTTCATAAAACATATGAGAATATATAAAGTACACATAGTAATGAATTGTTTTACCTATTATGTTCTCGAAAAACATATCTTGATCATAATTAGGTAAAAATAAATAATTATTTTGTGTACTTTTGAGTATTGATTTCAGTGAAAGCATAAAACCACATTTTCGTCGATTCCCCTTGGCAGAGTGTCCTTAACTATCGTAATTCTTATTTTAATTTGTCTAATAAATTCTAATAAATTGCGTGTCTCTTAAGTGTAATTTTAACTAAAATAAAGTTGCAACAATATATAAGTATCATTAATATTTGACAGTAATTCTGTCATGTTTAATAAGTTAGTCAAAGTTCATTAAACGCAAATTCAGATTGTATGAATATTATCGTTTCCATGTAAGTCTTAAATAATTATATGTATATAAAGGCGTAGAATTACAATATGGGATAATACATTGATGTACGCTAGATCAAGCCAATAACTATCAAAATCTATTGAAGAAAGAGCATTTTTCTTTCAGTAGCTTATTTCTGTAATAACTGGAACTAAGTTCTTATTGGTCGTGAACATGGCTGGTGGAGTTCCTGTCAAATATGGATGGTGATACAGTATTGTGGCAATTAATTCAGAAATGTCATTTTTTTCGTTTTATCACACGTAAGCTTAGGAAGAAGCACTCCAAATTAGCTCAGAGTTCAAATTGCAGTTATTATCAAAGTAGCAGGTGTTCATATTCACCTGCTAAGTAGCAGGTGTTCAAATTCCTCCGCCAGGTGGCAGGTGTTCCGCAGTGGTAGTTTCCCAGTTGTTGCGGGGCTCATTAGCGTCATGGATATCAACGCGGAAACGCGTGCTAAAGTGATTGCGCTTAGAGAACACACTTCTAAGACGTTCGAGGAAATAGGTAAAATATGTGGAGTGAGTACAGTAAGTGTCGGGAGGATCTGGAAGCGGTTTCAGGAAACAGGAAATGCTGGAACCAACCGCTCTGGAAGATGCGGCCGAAAAAGATCAACTTCGACTCGTGACGACAAAACTTTACATCGATTGAGTGTTAAAAATCCTCGATTAACCAGTTTTGACCTGTCTAAGTACATAGTGGCAGCTGGTGTTGATATTGCACCTTCAACAGTGCGATACAGGCTGTTAGAATGCGGACGGAGAGCACGTCGACCGTACAAGAAGCAGCTTCGGACGCTTCGCATGAAGAAAAAAAGGTTGGAATGGGCATGGAAATACAAAACATGGACTGAGAAGGACTAGGAGAAAGTTCTCTTTTCTGACGAAACACATTTTGTGGTTCAGGGATTTAGATCTATGTTCGTGAGAAGGAGCCAAGGAGAACCTCTCAATCAGCACCTCATCAATCAAGCACCCAAGCATCCGCCCAAAAAGATGTTTTGGGGTTTTTTCAGCGTTTTGGGGACAGAATCTCTTGTTCCCGTAGAGGGAATGATGAACAGTGCCAGTTACGAAGTCATATTGACCCGAAAAGTGCTTCCAACCATGGCTAAACTGTGGCCGAACGAAGATTGCGTTTTCCAACAAGACAGCGCGCCATGTCACACTTCGAAGCGAATCAAAAATTTCTGCTCAAAAAAAAAAAATTACCGTTCTGGATTGGCTCGGGAATTCACCAGACTTGAATCCCATAGAAAATTTGTGGGCTATTGTTAAAAAACGGCTTCAAAAATTTGACTGTACGACGATGGACAAGCTAATTTCGGCCGTTATTGACATATGGTTCAGAGACGTTGAAATTAAAACTACATGTGCTAGTCTAGTACATTCCATGCCGAAACGTATCTGTGATGTTATAAAGTCTCGGGGAGGTCATATCACTTATTAGTTTTAAATGTATCCATAGAAAACTTGAATAAAACTGAATTTTACAAAAAAAAACTGCATTTCTCAATTAATTGCCACAAAACTGTACTCCTGAACTAAGCAATTTTATTTAAAAGTTGACTGATTGTAAAAATTTGTTTGATGGTGCAACTAAAAGGATGCTTAGGAATATGCAAAATGATTTTGTTAATACTTTTATAGAACCAGTTATTTAGGATGTGATAGTTTTGTATAAAAAGTTAAGAGAATATAAACTAAAGTTAGAGCGGCGAAATCAAGCCCGGGGGAACGGTGAATATTCGGAATCAAATAAATCATTGGATCAATTAATAAATTAACGAGGTTAACAAGAAAAACGAAGAATTAAATAATAGAATAAGGACTTTGAAACAAATGCTTTTGGAAAGGGATAGTACTATAGATGGTATTAAAAAGCGGACAACTAAAGGAGAGACAGAGACGTCTGATCATATTGGTAAATTTAAAAAAGCTGGAGGAGCTACTGAGTCAGAGAAGTTGAGATAAGAGAAATTGATACTAAATTTAATATTTTGGTAAAGAACATGAGGGGGAAACAAAAAAGTTAAATAAGAGAATTAAAGATTTGTTAAAAATTAAGGAGAAACTAGAGGAGACATTAAAAAATGTCCCCCGACTAGGATGAATATAAGAAGTTCAAAGACGATAATGCTAAGATGGAGGAGAAAATGGAAGCGCTAGCGGAGACACTCACGAGCTATCCAAAAATATGTTAGAGCGAGTATGCGTGATTCTGGTAGAGACAGACGGGATTTAGGAAAAGAAAATTATTGAAGAAAAGAAAAAGATAATTTTGATTCAGTTTAAATTGAATATAACTAGACTTGAAGCTCAATTTGAAGAGAGTCATCGGATTTTTGTTGATTTTAGGAAATAGTTAAAGGATGTAATGGTTGCATCCAGAGATGCTATTGTGAAGTCAACTGAGGTTATATAAGCTAATGCTCGGATGGGCCAGGTTCACCCACTTCCTATTTTGCTGATATGGCAAAACTCCCACAAAGGGAGAAGTCCAAATCTCGATTTCGCTTACCTACCAATGTGTTCTTGGTAAACCAGAAGCTTCGTGGGAGCTATGATCAATATTGTCGAACTATATGCTCAGCGGTTGATTTAAAGACTGAAGCTATTCATGTAGATGAAGTTAAACGAATTGCTAAAGGTGGATTTTCCATTGAGTCGTCGTCAAGTGTTTACTTGGATGAGTTGACAACTCAATTGAGTACTAAATTAGATTTATCTAAGAATTTTGATATCTGCCGACCTAAAAAGAGGAAACATCGAGTGAGTGTTACTAACTTAGACTCAGGTATGACTGACAAAGATGTCAGGGAGACTCTTGTGCGTCTCAATGTTATCTTAGAACTGAATGACTTGACAGTTAATTTTAAGATAGCAAGTAAAGTTGGGATCCATTGGGTCCTTACCGTTAACCCTAATATATGTAATTTTGTTAAGAAATATGGGTATTTTTATGTGGATTGGGATAGAGTTCGCATTACGGAGGTCTTCAGCGCGATACTCTGCCTGGTGTGTGCCCAGTTCGGGCACACATCCACTAAGCGTAAAACAAAGAAATGTTGTTTACGTTGTGGGAGTAATCATGAAACCACTCCTTGTACCATATCCTTAAAGTGTATAAATTCTGTAATTAGTAACAGGGACAGAGAAACGAAGCTTAGGCCGCACCATGCGTGTTATGATTGTTTATGTGGAACCTATAAGCATCAGCTTGACTTAGTAACTAGATCTATTAATTATGGTACTCCGCTGCATCCAAATCAATGTTAACCGATTTCTCGTTGCTTACAATCACTCTCTTGCTTATGCCCCCCCTCTCATGTGGAAAATTTCATTTCCCGCCTTCTAATTTTCCCGTTTTTAATTCTATTTCTAAAAAATATATTTCAATAGTTTGTAATTCCGGTCTTTCCCCCGATTTAAAGTATTCAATGATGTCTGAGGTCTTTGTGGAATTTAATCTTTCAGCTGATATTGATTTGGTTGTGGCTAGTATCTATTTTCCTCTGCACGAGGATACTGATACACTTTTTATGAAATTTTATGGTTTTACTTATCAGGGTAGTCAATTACTCCTGCAGGCGGATTTTAATTCTAGAACAAGGGCTTGGGGTTATAATTTTGAAGATACTAGGGAGAATGGGGTTCTTGATTTTTGTCTACAGGCTGACTTTGATATTTGTAATATTGTCAGCTCCGGCACTTCGTTCGTATCCCATACGGGAACGGGGTGGTGGGCCTGGCATTAATTAGCTCGTGAATTGTTAATTTAATTCCGGACTGGTGTATTTGAGATGTGGAATCCTTAAGTGACCATAAGTTTATTAATTTTAATTTGGGGTGTAATCGCGATGATTTCTTTTTAAATGGTTTTAATTTTAAAACTCTCTATGGTGCGCTTAGGCTCATCGTTAAAATGAAACATTTACTTCCGAATTTAAAACTGGCACTGACCAAAATTTATAGTTTTCAAAATCAAGAAGAATACTCTATTAAATTCCTTGATATTGTTAAGAAATATGTTAATTGTTCCTTTAAAAGAAGGAAATTAAAAATTTTTAAGAGTTTAAATAGGTGGACTCGGGAGTTGGTAAGTTTTGGCAACTATCTGAAGGCCTTGTCCCGTCGGATTAAAAAAAAAATACTTTAGTAAATATTGGTGCTGTAAAATTACATGAGGTTAAAATTCTTTATAAAACTAAAAAACCCTTTTTAAAAAACTGTTAAAACTCGTAAAGTCAATTCATATATCAATTCATATTATACAATATTGGTGTATTTAGGGATATATTTTAATGAAAGATAATCATTTATCTTTTTGTTGGTTTTAAATGCCTTGATGTTCTGGCCTTGATTTTGTTCGTGCACAGTTGGTGCATGGGTCTCACAAAAATCCTGTAGAATTGTGGCATGTCTTTTACATAAAATATTTGTGGGTGCTGATTCCGTTGCCGTTCTGCAGTGGTGAGACTTGCCTGGTTGGTATCTTTGAGGGCGGATATCTGGCTTGCTGGTGGGGTTTTTTCGTCCCCGTCGACGTTCCTCTCTGGGACTGGTGGCGTGGCCTTTCTCGGCGGAGTGTTAGTCTGCTGCCCCTTGATGTCCTAGGTGGTGCGCGTGCTATGTGGCGGAGTCGTCTGTTTTCTCCGTCCGATGGCTTTGTATGGGTCGTTCCTCCTGTTTCGTCCCCAATCAGGGATTATGAAGCTAAAAGCTTGTTTTTCAGGTGAGCCCCCCCGGTATGGGTCGTGGAGGCAGCATTATGTGGTATAAACGCGTTCAAACCAATACTAAAAAATTCTACGACTGTTGATTATTAAAACAATGTGAATGTGGAGAGAGGGGGTAGAGAGAGAAAGTGAATTATTCTTAACACTTTTAACGTAAGTTTGTAGCTCTCACATTCAAATCAAAATTTAAGATGCAAATATCGTTTCATAGTACATTTTCTTGGAGTTAAATTTAATCGAAAACGCAATCAAATTGTTAAATTTGCCATCAAACCGTGAACAAAACAATTGGAACATAAGGTATAGACACAAATATAGTTTTACTATGCGATAAAGATTTTTACAAAACAATATATAGATTATACCACAACGAAATCTAATGGTATCTATAACCAGCAATGCGACCTTCACTTTACGCGTTTTGTATTGCTAGTAGTCACTAAATGTGACATCTACATACCTAATAGAAGATCTGAATATTCAAAACTGTTTTAAATTTAAGTATAAAATTGGAATGGCGCATATTCTCGAAAGGGGTTTATATTGTATCGTCACCCTTATTTCTCGAAATTTTTGGTTTTATAGTTAATCCTGAACCTAATTCGGATTCAATGAGCCCAAACCAATATTCTGGTTCGAATGGAAGTGCTCGAACATATCGTGGTTTTGAATTTTTTAACTATTCATTTGCATCGTCACAATTCGAATTTTATAAATGTAATCTATTTTTGTTAATCTGTAAATTAAGATGGTTGAAATGAGACCGATACTGCGATACTAGCTTAAGTGGGAGTGCTGGATAATTAAGCAAACTGGTATTGAATTTTTTTAATTATTCTTTGCATCGTCACACGTAATTTGGATGTTCAAATTATTAGTTGTGGCGTATACAAATTATAATATTATTTATTAAATTTATATACAATATCCGAAGTGATAACCCACAATAGTTATTTAATGGGTTCCTTATATAGTAGTGAACAGTACGTGTATTTCCGCAAAATCCACCATATTAATTTATTGCGATGCTCGATGTTTCTTCTGCAAGGCAAAATTGATTATTATTATAAATTCTTTCACTTTTCCAATAAAAAGGATTAAGTTGTTCAAACAAAACTTTATTAATTATTATATTTAATATTACGTTTTAGCACATCTTTACTTGAACCCAATAAATATCTTAATAATTTACTATCTTGTACAATATGATAGTTTCTTTGACTTAACTGATTCGACAGTGATACAGATCCCTTTTCTTACCGACTTCTCGTCGGGCTAAGCGATTTCTCATAGTTAATATGGAAAGTTTACCGTTTTGCTCTTTTGAGTACGGTAGGTCATCTTTGAATATCCTGTAATAAAATAACTTTTTACGCGTACATTCAACCACGTTGACATTTTCGTACATTATTAACAACGATATCTTAGAGAGAACAAATATATCGAATGCTAGGAGCACATTTTTCGTGCTTATTCGACAACAACTATTCCGAGAGTATTTTTTATTCCTTGTTGCACACGGTTAACTTTGACCACCCCCCTTGGTTTTCATTGTGCCTACCATATCTGTGCTCGCTCCAGTCATCTGGGCGTGGTCTACATTGGATTTCATTGGTTACTTTGTGATTCCCACGGGCTCGCTTGCGTCCATCATTGTATCTTTCACGCTGCCATGCTTCATTTATTGCTCATAATAAATTGTCTATGCTCAATTTATTACTTATAAATAAACTGTCTAACATGTTCGCCCATTATGAACTTAAACGTTGCATTTTCGCCGATTCATATCTGGAATATGAAACTACCACAACTGTATCACTAAGTTAGCTATTTTTGCTGATCTGTAAGTGTAGATGGATGAAATGACACTGAAAGATACTGGTTTAAATGGGATTGCTCAATAATTAAGCAAAGTAGTTTGAATTCTTTAGTTATGCTTTTGCATCGTTGCCTTTAATTCAATTTTTTTAAATATTAGCTATTTTCTTTCATCTGGAAATTGAGACGGGTTGATTGAGACCCAAACCAAGATACTAGCTGGAGTGGAAATGCTCGATAACTACGCAAAGATTTTTCGAGTGATTTGTGTGGTTTATTATTCTTGTGTACCAAACACACTAAATTGAATTTTAAAATTTTAGATTTTTCACTTGGTGTTGAAGTTGAAATGGGATTGAAAGACACCAAAGTTAAGATTGTAGTTGTAGAAGAAGTGCTCAATAACATTGATGCATCACCCCTTTCTTACTCACTCAGTTGGACAACCATTTCAGTGCATATTATATAAACATTTCTTCAAATATAATTCTTTATTTAAAATAGCAGTGTACAATAATAATTTTCGTAATGTCAATGCATTTTTATGAACATACTATATTTAATTACACGATAGCATTATGGTATTATCTTCAAATGGTTGGTAGTTAAAGTAATAAAATACACTTATTATTCGAATTCTTACGAAAGTCAATAGCTCATAATAAATTAGACAGCATTGTAGTTTAACAAAGTTTAATGGGCTTCCTTGTTCAGCACCCTGAGCTCTGTCACACTCATAACTGTCCCTTATGTAATTATATTTAACAGATTGTTTTAAACTCATTATACATTACACCTGACTCTAGAAATATTATTATCATCGTACTTATTCATACCATTATATTTATCTTCTGGTTTGTTGTACAGCAATCCTAGGTAATGCTTTGATGTACGTCAAGGCAGAGATCATTAAGGGTCGTTAAAAGAAGGGACAAATGTTCGTTCAGAAAATGAATTGCTGCTCATTGCTCCATTTCCACTAATATCTGAGTTTAATTGAAATAATTTAGACGGCCATGTTTAAAATAGATGAAATCATTTTTACCCTGCAATTTGTGTCGGTTATAAATTCTTTCTTGAAAAATTGCAGAGTTCTGAATATTTAGGGCGTTTATTGCTATTTAAAATTCCTTTAAATGAATACAAATGTTTCACGAAAATGTTGTTATAATTTTTCGTATATTTTGATTCCCACTATAATGCATATTGCTTTTCTGCATTAGTTTTTTTGTCTGCATATTGCTTTTCTTATAATTAATAATCAATGTAATAGGAAGTTATTGTGATGGGGACAATAATCTGAGTTTTAAATTTTGAAGGATCCATACATTTAAAGCATCCTTAAAATCAAATCAATATTCATTGATAGATGTGTGTATGTATCTCTACCTCTATTTTTCCAAATCTATGTGAAAGCCCCAGGCCGTCCGGCTAGTCCAGAGGACTTGGAGCAACAAAATGGACGACCGGCTTCCAAATCTATGTATCATTCTCTATCTCTTTCTATTTACATATATATTTATCTCTTTTTTCTGTGTATTTCTCTCCTTGTTTATCATTCTTTCTTTCTCTCTTTTTCTCTCCATTTCTATCTGTCTCTTTCTTTTTCTCTCTCGTTGCTTTCTCATTCGGTTTCTATATCAAATACTCTTTCTCTCTCTATTTCTCTCTCTATTTCTCTCTCTCTTTCTCTATCTCTCTCTGTCTGTATTTCTATTTTTCTCTCTCACTCTGTCTGTATTTCTCTTTCTCTCTCTGTATTTCTCTCTCTCTCTGTCTGTATTTCTCTCTCTCTCTGTATTTCTCTTTCTCTCTCTCTATCTGTCTGTATTTCTCTCTCTCTGTATTTCTCTTTCTCTCTCTCTCTCTATCTGTATTTCTCTTTCTCTCTCTCTCTCTCTCTGTCTGTATTTATCTCTCTCTTTCTCTCTGTATTTCTCTCTCTCTCTATCTCCCTCCCTTTAATTTTACGGCTGTGTTTGTTTATAGGTATGCATATTTATCTGTGAAAGTATATATCATGAAAAAATTGAACGGTTTGTTTTAAATTTGGTACCATTGTTAAAATTGGAAACTTAATAAATATTGATTTCGGGGTATATCGGAGCAGGGACCCTATATTTTAAAAGCATATTCCGGTTAATCGAAAAATAAAATAAGATTATTCCATTTATTTATTTATTATGTACTAAAATAAAATCTAATAATAACCTACAAGTGATTTATTTACCGAATTTTGTAAAATTTTGTCAATTACTTTATTATTTAGAGAGGATATATACATACACTGCACAGAATGGTACACAAGCATCACGTTGCAAATATTATTTACCGGTTCTAGACTGCTCGAAATGTAAAAATCTGTCGAAAATTCGAGTTTCGAGTTTCGACACGATTCCAATAATGTATCTATACATTACCATGTATTGTAGGAAAAGAAAAAAATCATTCTGACTTTTTAATTTCGTATTTTTTCTCTGACCATGGGGGTCCAATTTATCCACGAAACTGCTATATTCTGCAGTGTATCCAAATCTGTGCGTAATTACATTGATTCATTTAATAATTCAAAACGACTTTTTTCTCTGTTGCAAATTTTACAAGAAATAAAATGCGAAAAACCGGTATCTGATGTTCTTTATTTTAGAGAGTTCTAAAAATATTTCGATTGATACCAAGTTTGATAATGCATCCCCCAGGGAGTAATTTGTCTTTTCGAAGGGGAACAATAGCGTCAAGAACACAAAAATCCTATCGCGGGCTTGTTTTACTATAGTTATTGAAACTATTAAATATCTTAATCATTGAACTAGACATAGCCCCTGTTATGCATGATTACGGTCAGATTGTTTTTCAAATTATGACAAATTATGCCCTATTCTTGTGAGACCAGGAGGCACCATATGCAGTTTTTGAAGTTCACAACGAAACAAAGCACGAATTTTTAGTCACTATTTTATGACAGTGTTGGTCTGGAAAGTTATGACCCCAGTAAATGCACGTCGCACAAATTTCACGTGTAGTTGTTAAAAATATATATTAGAGGCAAGACATAAACCAAGCTTCAATGGAAACTGAAAGAGTCGTAATGCAAAGATGCGATGTCGCATTGAGGAACATCCAATGAGAGCAGGGAGGGCGTATCTGAACCTTAGACCAAATGATATGGCTACAAGGAGGACAGTCAACTAATATAAATCAATGATGATTCAAGAGTTGAAGAGACAGAGTTGTGATTTCAAACAGTGTTATTCAGAGAGGGCCGTTATTCATTTGAGTAGTGAGAATGTTATAGAAAAACACGAAGTCTGACTGAAAATGTCAGAAAATAATTGGAAAAGGTGACAGTCTGAGCGACAGACCCGAAATACAGAGGTATGTGCCAGTCCTTATGTATGTTAGGTCAATTTTTACTTTCCCTGTAATACATGGTAATGTATAGGGAAAGTATTGGTATCATGTCGAAAATCGCAACTCGAGTTTTCGACGGATCTACACGTTTCGAGACCTCTAGAATACAAAAAAATCATTTTTAGCGTGTCGTCTGTGTGTGTGTCTGTGTATCTGTCTGTGTGTCTGTCTGTCTGTGCAGATTTTGTATCCACTCTAACTAAAAAACTAATACACCGAATTTCACAAAATTTTGTAGGTAAGTCTCTTGTGGGCGAGTCTGGTGCTGATTAGTTTTGGTTACGATTCGGGATAAAAGAATCCGCCTGTTTTTGCGAAATGGCCCGCAAAAGCTTGTATTCACTCTAACTAAAAAACTAATGGACCAAATTTCACAAAATTCAGTAGATGAGTCACGATTAGGTCACCCTGGTGCTGATTAACCAGGTGCTGAGAAAAGAATAAGACCAACCCCATTACACTAGGACTAGTCGTTCTTGAGATATATTAGTTTTCTTCGTATTTTCTCCACGCCACTTTTGAAAATAAGTCCATTTATCAAATGAGAATGAAAATTGAATTAAAAGTGAATTAAATTTAATTGAAATAAAAAACGATAATATAATTGAAATATAATTGAAAAACGTGGATATAAGTCTGCAGTGAAGGTCATGAGCTGCCCATATCAGATTTTTTATCTTTGGAGTAAGATTCAAAACACCTGGTCTTACGCGGTTCTTTTCTCCTCCTTAAACGTTTATTAATAAATACATTTAATTTTAATCATAATAATATAGAGGTGTGAATAAACGATAATTTATTTTAAAGGTAAAAATGTGGATTTCAATGTGTGGTGTTTTGATTTAAGGGTTATGTTAAGAAATTCGTGCAAAGAAGTAAATATGGGTTTTATGGCCATGTACAAATATCAATGCACAAATGTTAAGAGTTACGTCCACTTTAATTAAAATAAATAATTGAATCCATAAAATTAATTTAAAAAGAAAACCCCATTAATAGTTTTTTTACTACAATTATGTTCTATTTAGCTCTAGATTTTTCGTTAACAAATCAGAATATGAAATCAGATTTATGAAAATTCATTAATATTTATGGTAGCTATCGTGAGCACAAGAAATAGACCACAAATATACATACATCACTCTGAAAATAAACAAAACGTGTTCAGGAGGTCCTAAAACATATATTGACATCAAAATCCTGAAGTCGAAAATTTTCGCGATTACAATGCTTTCCAAATACACCTTATGAGCAAGTAAAAATGGCACACTCTTATGTAAATTATTATATGAAATATTTCACGGAAAAGTCGGTCACTGAAGACGAAATGTCAAAAATTGTTATGCCTTAATCATTAATTTTACCTAACAAAGTCTAATGAGACCCCGCGTTCAGTAGCCACAACGCAAGCCACATCAATAACTGTCCGGTATTCCATTTTGTATAATGGATTATTCGTAACTCATTATATGCCACACCAGACCGTACGGATATCATTATCCTTGCATTTACTTCAAAATTTCGATTTATCTGCTAACATATTATGCGGTCATCGCAGGGAAGGATTTGGTGAAAATCAAACCAAATGTCATTAAGGGTTGCTACAGATAGAAACACATATACTCTGTCTGCCAAAGTTTGATTGAATGCTCGTTGATGCAGCCAAAGAGGTGTTAATCTTTCAAAGCATTATTTATGAAAATTTCGAGATACTGGCTTGTAAGTGCACTTAAAAAGTGGCGGCATTCTATTAATATTGATTTGGCGCCAAAATTAACAGCAAACTACAATTATAAGTTAAACAGTGATATGATAAGTTGGTAACTTCGCTGCTTATACGTAGTCACTCCATTAAGACACAATTAGGAATACTCAGATATTTTTCATTTACAAATCATATTTAGAATACTAGATTTTCTGCCACTGTTCACTTTCACTTCGGACGACCTACCAGCAGTAATAAAGTGTTTAATATTTTCATTCCTAGTAAGATGATAATGTTTTTGCTTCTTTGTTAAATTTAATAAGGTAAGAAATCAAATCTGATCTGCATCAATAACCAGCTAAATATTTAATTCAATATGTAACAGATTGTATAACATGTAAAAAATTTTTAATAATCGTGATCATGAAAAATTAGCTTTCGTAAGTACTGTGTTGAACTGTTATAAGAATCAACAATAAGGCATGATATTGGTTACTGAATTTATAATTGCATTTTTATTGTAATTGTTTATAACATACATAGTTGTTGTTGTTGAGATCCAGACCGTCCGACCTACCAGAAAGGTGTAAGGCAGCAGTTTGGACGGCCGGGAAGTGCCACCCAATTTAGACCGGAACCCAGTGGGGAGGCATCCACAGGGATCGTACCCTCCTTCCTCTACCACCAACCTCTCGGAAGACTTACGGACCCACATGTTTAACGTGATCGTACTCCGCATGAACACGGCGGCAGTTGTGGCAGCGTGCAAATCCAGCGCGCAAACAACAGAGCTATCGCGCCCGAATGTGCCAACAGCACGCGGTGTTCCACATACATAGTTGTAAAACACTCTGTTTATAAGAATCCCAAATAAGGCACCATTGTACTTGGCCATAGTTTTGACGTTTTTGCCAGTTACCAATCACAGATAAAGTAGATGTCGGATCGAGCAACTAAATCTTTATTCGTAATGGCAGTGCTAAATTTTACTGATTAATATTTAATTAACAAAGGCCTAAATCGAAATTCTAAGCATGCCTTACACATGTGAGGGATTCTATTAGTCTATATGTAAAGTTTCAGAACTATGCGTTTTGCTGTCTGCACGTAAGATAGTGTCAACAATTCGTTGAATTTTTTTAATATATATTTCAAGATCAAAATACATTTATAATTATTATTATGCATACTTTATAGGAGCAGCCCTATGTTTGTATATTTATCTATGGGTCTGTTCATCATGCTTAACGATAAGTTTTGAACTGTATCAGTATTTGGCGACATTTTGTAAAATGCTATATTATAAATAAACTATATATAAACTGTATACATAGACTGGCGTTGGTACGCTTATTTCATAAATAAATCATTTCACAAGCATTTTTATTAAATCTTCTAAATTAGCATCATTTTAAAGATAAATACATTTTTCATGCACATTTTATAGCACTACCCATTTGCAAGTTTATATCATCACCAAGTGATAAAATACCGAACATCAAACATGTTAGTTGATATCTAAATATCACGGGAAATATCAATTACCGATAATATGGCCAGAATGGAAGTTACGTAACGGTTTTATCATCAACTATATTTATCCCCAGCAACCTAATGGGCATGCTTGTTTAGTAACCAAAACGTGAGTTCCATCAATAACCGTTCAATTGCTGATTATATGAGACAGGTTATTCAAAGCTCATTATATCTCACATCAAATTGTATGAATATCATTAACTTCATATTTACTTAAAGCCTTCTATTTATCTTTTGACGTATTCCGTGGCGACTGGGTAAAGCTTTGATGTATATCAAGCCGAAGATCATTAATGGGTCATTAAAAGAAGAAACTGGTGTCCGCTTTAAAGTGGAATTATGACTGATCTCTTCAGTTTCCCGAATATTTGAGAATATTTATAGACATTTATAAAATCATCATTGAGATGACGCGAATGAAATTCATCACTCTGTTTAGTCGTGATAAATAAAAACTTTGAAAATATCCAGCTTTGTTTATAAATTGTAATAATGATGCAGTTATTTTTGAATAGTTTATTAGGACAATTCAGTCACAAACTGAAAACAAAAACTATGTATTTCTTTTTTCTGTCGTATCTCAGGGATTTTAGGATTTACGGAAAAGAATTTGGAGTAATAAGTACAGTTCAATAAATATTTGCAATAAAACTTACATTAATACGCATGTATTAACTATTTTTTGCACATATAGATCATTTTAATAATTGCAAAATGCATTATCGTAAAATTAAACTGTGGCTAAGAAAATGAATATTAATTTAAATCAATTAATTAATTGATACTTATTGAGTAAGTAACCACTAATCGCAAATTTCTGCACATTGCCGACGCGATAACGCACCATAGTTAATTTTTGGGTTTCCTATATAGTAGTGATTAGTACATGTGGCAGCAAAAACCCACTCTATTAATTTGGTATGTTGCCCGGGGTTTCTTTTGAAAAGCAATTTGATTAATAACATAAAATTAATTTCCCTTATCCAACAAACATACAATAAATTGCTCAAACAAAACTTTATTAATTACTATTATTTTTACCATTAAATATTATTTACCACCTTTATCAGTTATTAACATAATAGTTACTAACGCTGTCTTATTGTTGTGATACAGTACGAATACTATTAATTTAGTAAATTGACTACTGAACCTTTAAAATATTTTCTCAAAATGTTTATGTAAACTGTTTCCTGATTCATCCTTGATGCCTCTAGTTTGGCCTGGACACTTTGTTCAGTCATCTGACGTTCTCACATACACTTTTGCGCGGAGCACACATTTTCGAGACTACACATTTGATTCGTAACATTCATTGTCACACCACTGTTTTTATAGTCACAAGGGCACACATTCATTTATTAAAGTCAAGGTAATTGTAATGTACTTCGTAAGAAATTATAATGCCATGTTATTCGTATGAAAGTCATCTCAAGTCTGTACGTCATTTCAAGTCAACAGTAAGTCATGTATCTATCTTTTTTACAAACTCTAGTATGAGGTACTCTGTGTTTTATCCCTTCTGCTCGTTAGTTTTTGGCTATTTGTTCTGCCATTGGTACCAGTTCTGTGGGTGGAGCTCATGTTAAGTTCCACTGGCCATCTCATTTTGCCTTGGAGTCTTGTTTGCGGCATAAAGCGCGAGTATTCTAAGGTCATAATTTTATAGCTTGGGCAGTAAATTACTGCCCGCTCTATCATAAAAACTGTCGTCTCAAAACTGGTAATAGAACTGGTGTCTGGGGCATGGTGTCAGCCTGTTTCTTTTTGCATTTGTAGACAAAAATATGCTATTATAGTCTTAAATATGCTTATATATTCTAATACATGCTATATAATTCTATTCAAAAAGCCTATGTTTTGTATTGGTTATATTCGCACTGTATAACATAAATATATTATTTTAGACGAGAAAATTGATTATACAGGAGTAATTGCGTATTAATCTATATATGTACACGACTTTCTTATGAAAGTCCTAAATTTAAAGAATTTCACATGAAACTTAAGGACTTTGGTAAGGAATAAACCATGGATGTGCACTTTAGGTTTAGCTACAGCAAAGTGGCCATGGTCGATTAAAAGTGATTGCAGAGTATCTGGAGAAGAGTTTTAGAAGTTAGAGGATTAAAAGAGATTGCAGAGCATCTGGAGAAGAGTGATTGCAGAGCATCTGGAGAAGAGTTTTAGAAGTTAGAGGATTAAAAGAGATTGCAGAGCATCTGGAGAAGAGTTTTAGAAGTTAGAGGATTAAAAGAGATTGCAGAGCATCTGGAGAAGAGTGATTGCAGAGCATCTGGAGAAGAGTTTTAGAAGTTAGAGGATTAAAAGAGATTGCAGAGCATCTGGAGAAGAGTGATTGCAGAGCATCTGGAGAAGAGTTTTAGAAGTTAGAGGATTAAAAGAGATTGCAGAGCATCTGGAGAAGAGTGATTGCAGAGCATCTGGAGAAGAGTTTTAGAAGTTAGAGGATTAAAAGAGATTGCAGAGCATCTGGAGAAGAGTGATTGCAGAGCATCTGGAGAAGAGTTTTAGAAGTTAGAGGATTAAAAGAGATTGCAGAGCATCTGGAGAAGAGTGATTGCAGAGCATCTGGAGAAGAGTTTTAGAAGTTAGAGGATTAAAAGAGATTGCAGAGCATCTGGAGAAGAGTGATTGCAGAGCATCTGGAGAAGAGTTTTAGAAGTTAGAGGATTAAAAGAGATTGCAGAGCATCTGGAGAAGAGTGATTGCAGAGCATCTGGAGAAGAGTTTTAGAAGTTAGAGGATTAAAAGAGATTGCAGAGCATCTGGAGAAGAGTGATTGCAGAGCATCTGGAGAAGAGTTTTAGAAGTTAGAATAAAGAACTTGGAAATAAACCTACATAGACCAAAATAATAATTAATATTGAACTACAACATTGCTTAATGAGCAGAAATCAACAATAAAAGAGTTTTTTTCTGTAATTAGCAGGATAACCATCCAGAAAATTTCCTACTGCAGAATGTAGTCAACAGAAATGCGTCCTTCTACTTCCCTTTCCTTATACTTTTAGTTGCTTTACCAAGAAAAGATATCATGCAGATAACAGGATAATTGTTATTTTATTACGCGAAATATCGTGTGCCGGTATAGTTGTAACCATATTTATGTCTTTACTTAACAATTCATTTACTACAGCAATTTGCCCAAGAAATTCCATGGACTTTTGTTCTTAGTGACCAAAGCATAAATTTCTTTTACAAATGTAATTTTTAAAAAATATTTATTTTGTATGTATGTGTGCAAGTTCGTTTATGATTCTGTAGAGACGGTATTTTCAGTGCAAATTTGTTTATTAAAGTGAAATATGGTATCATTATTCAAATTGATGAACATAAGAGGACAGTTTTCTACATAATTCGATCAATGGAAATATATTTTTTTAATTTCTTTTACAAAATATGTAAAAAATTATCAAAGCAAAATAATTATGTTTAAAGTGCAAAGTAATTAAACAAAATTTACATATTACATATTACAAAATAACATACACTTTTTAAAAGCGAACTGCATCATTCATAGAATGAATGCTAAGGTGTGACATTATTAAAACATTACGTGTTTTAATTAAAGGAGGAACTATTAGAGCACTTTACTTTTTTCATTGGCTTTAAACGAGGAAATATATTTTATTACATTTAGTTTGAAAAAAAAACGATGTGAACAGCATCCGACTTTCCCTACATAATGAAATGGCTTTAAATGTTTCACAGAGAAATAAGGGTGTACAAGTTCTACGGCACAATGTTTCTGAAATTTTATTAGCATCACATTATATTGATACTGGACACGTTCGGAAATTTATTTGTACCAATAGAATAATTTAATCGTACTCACTTACCTGCTAAATCCTTATCAACAGGCATATAGCTTTTAAATAATATCCCGTGAAATAAAATACTATTGGCGAATTATTTGACATCAAAATTTAAGGCTTTATACAAAGTGTATTATCTCGTGATTGCAATAAGCTAGATCCAAGAGAATGATGTCAACAGATTTGTTGCATACTATTGCATATGAGAATTGAACCAATTTGATAATGCATAGAATTTTGTTTTTAATGTAATGATTTTTTAATGCTATTTAAAAATCGCGCAGTACGTCAGAAACAATTTACACTAGTGTTCTAAAATTATTGTCATTTATTTTCTGATGAAAAATAGCGTATAATATTTTTATTTATTTATTATTACTGACGGTCCTGATTGTTTATTATATTTTGAAATATTGATTCAGTAATTGAAGAGAGGGAAGGTGTTTATTCGATTTTGTTTAAAATAAAGAGTATTACCATGTTCAGTGATTGCAACAATCGTACCAAATTACTTTCAAAACACGTGATTTGTTGGTGATGCGTCTACAGACGCAATGACATATATACACTACATATATACAACCAAACTATCTACATACAAACACACTGCAAACATAGAAAACCCCCCACATAAATATACTCCCAGACACTAACATATTATTTGCATACAAATACAGATATCACTTCAAAAGCATGTGATTTAAGTTCAGGGATACTTAAAACGTACATTTCCACCGAAAAGTTAATTAATTATTTACGTTTGTCCTCAAGGCAGGGGACCAAAATTGACTTCACCAAATTTCGCGGAAAGTCCATGGAAAAATATTGAAAATAAAGTACGTAGAAAACAAAATAATAGTAACATATAAGATTATGTAATATAATGTTTTATTGAATTAATGTTATTCTTTATATTATTAATATCAAAAGTAATAATTTCCACACACATACAAAAAAAAGAACTATAGTCTTACGTATGTTGTTGTTACAATAGCATTCACCTGTTCAATATCAACTTGCCCTATGACAAAGTAAATTGTTTAAATTAAGCTAAATAAACAATATTTCATCGGTTTCTGATTCTAATGTTATAAATTTTATTTGAGGCAATTAAGTAAGTTTTAATATATTTTTGAAAATAACAAATTTAGGTAAATATAAAAAATGCAAAAACTGAAAACCAAAGAGTATGTATCAACTGACCCTATTCGACCCTATCAGTTTCGGAACGTGAAATACGTATTCACAAAAATATTAATTTATCTTCCCATGCTAATTATTAGATATGCTTTATTTTGTACAAAATACACTCTCTAAATACTTGTCATTTAAAAATATATTCTCTAATTCAAGTGTTTAAAATCTTTAGTTTCTTCTTATACAAGTTAGATTAGCGGTAAAACTACCAGTAATCTCTTAATCCATTTAAATATTTGAAAATCCTATCAGGCAAATATTTCATTTTGTATCTTCCCAAATCCTTTATAAATGGCGATTGAAAAATATATCGAATTTGTCAAACAAAGGGAATGAAGAAAATTTTAAAGTCACATTCTTCTATTCCGAAATAGAAAACTTATTTAATAAGAGATATTTTAATGTATGTTTCCAATTATCACAAAAGAGGAAAAAGAAATTCCATCCAAATTTAAACATTTTTATTCTGTTTTTAAATTGGAAACAGTATTTAATTAAACTCAACATCCCTATGGGTAAGTGCAGACTTTTATGAAAAAGAAGTTTTTAAAAGAAAATGCTTTGATCAAATCTAAAGTTCTTGAAATTTCATTGTACAGCACAAGAATTCAGTAAGACATAAACTAAAAAAAAATATATTGAACAATTGCATTAATTTATTCATTATTTTTTACTCGGATAGTAATTTAAATAATCTACTTTTTGTCAGAAATGAAACAAGATAATATTTTTTAGGAATATGCTTAATATATACCTTTAAATTAATTTGAAAGATGTGCTGTTACCAAAATAATAATCATCATTTTTAATTTTAAAGAAAATTCATGGAAAAATTATTTTAAATTTCATCAATAATTACGTGTATATATATTTTAACTAGCAGTTTACCCGTTCTTCGTCTGAAATGTACATTATAATGAAACTTTAAATTCACAACTATGCGCAAACTCCTATAGTATTCTAAATGGCATTGCAAACTCTCTATTAAAGTATTTAAGTACTTAAGTTACTGCTCTTTAACGAAATTTAAGGAATGTCTGTTCTGGCTATAAAAATTAGCTTAACGGGCAGATCTGAAGAATAAAACATCCTATTCCAGTTTGTCAACTAATATACAAAAAATTATGAAATTGAATCAATATATACTAAACTGAAAGCACTAAAATTGTGTGGGAATATATGCCCGACCTACCTATATTCTCATAGATTAGGATCTATAACAGTGTATTAGAATATGACCGTACTACGATATATGAATTTCAAAAATATTTGCTAAAATAAAACAGATGACGTAATAAATTGAAAATATCAATAATCCCCGTAAATTTTAAACCTGAAAGTCGTAATTAAATCCAATATATTACAAAATGAAAGACCTAAAACTGTATTAGAATATATACCCGTACTATTTATATTCTCGAGGATTAGAAGATATACAAGTGAAAACAGCCAAAAATGGTATCACGTCTGCATACAGCAGGAGCTCGAGAATGAGGTCTTGCCTTTTTTAACGATTAAACCTATTCTTTGGTACTGTTACGTGGATGATGTTTTTATTATTTAGGATCGTGATTTAAATGATCTCCTTCACCTTTTGAATAAAGTTAATGATTTTTACTCTTCGATTAATTTCACTGTTGAGCATGAATCCAATTATTCTTTGCCTTTTCTTGATGTTCTGGTCACCCGTTTAGATTTGGGTTTTCATTCTTCCGTTTTCCGTAAAAGCCTCTTTTAACGCAAATTTTAATCGCGAATTTAATGTTTGCTTTTCTATCCCTGCTTTGACTGATGAAATTAATTTTATTTTTAATCTTGGCCATGAGGCTGCTTATTCTTTGGAGCTTATTTATTAGATAGATTTTCGCCCATGTTCGCATTAAATTTACTCAATTTGATACTAAATTTGTTTCTATTAAAGATCGCTAAACCCATAAATATAGTGTTCCTTACCATCCTAAGATTTTCCGTCCTTTTACCCTTTAGTCAATTCTGCCATGAGTTTGGTTTCAAACCTGCTCACTCTAATATTACTCCTTTATTTAATCGTATTCGTTCTGACAAACTTGGGAATATTGATGACTTTAAAAGCTTTGCTGGGGTGTATGTAGTTCCTCTGTTATCTCCTGACGGTAACTATAAATTTTACATTGGTTGTACAAAACATACTGTTGGCATCCGTTTAGCGGAACATGCTCACGATGTTAAATGTGGTAAACTTTCTACGGCTCTTGCTCAATATGCGGTTAATGATAAATTCGTGCCCATTTTTGAAAGAAACTTCCCTTTCCGTTCGTTGTAACAATGCAAGTAATATTCTCCTTTATGAATCCCTCTTTATTTATATTTACCGTGAGTCGATTTGTAATTTTGATCCCGTTCAAATTTTAAGTTATGCTTGGCGACTTTATGCAATTCAAATCTCTTAATAGTTATTTATGACGTCATTCTCATGAAAGTTACGCTTAACGGTTCTTCCGAAATTATGCTTTTCCTGTAACTAAATGATGTATTGATGGTACTTTTCTTGTAACATTTTTACAATTTGAAAGCGTTTAAAGTAATTTTTGTATTTTCCGTGTATATGTCTTAGATTATTTTGTATTAATTAATAGTATGTCCATTTAAAATTTTATATTTTCATGCAAATTAGCTGCGTAACTGGTCTTCATATATGAACATTCCATGTTTTACCATTCATGTAGCCACTGATGAAGGGCGTATTAAAGCCCGAAAGCGCTCTGGCGGTTTAAAAATGATTTGTATTTCTTTTAAGATGTCTTAATAAATGATCTTTCGTATTAAAGACGCTTTGTCCTTAATTTTATTTGATATACAAGTGTTTAAGTAGATGATTGCTTGCTCTAAATAATTGCTAATAAAACATATGACGTAATAATAGAAAATATCAATATTCTCCCTAATATTTAACCCTGAAAGGCGTAACTGATATAATCCAGGCAAAAATGCTATTTCGATACAATTTATTTTCTATACATTTATTTATTATTTAAATCGGAAAAGTATTTAATAAACATCGCCTGACGCATAAATACATTAAATTTAAATTCGTTTCAAAGCGAAAAGTATATCGATTGCATAATTCTATTTCTGTGGAAGATGCGTTTCTAATTAATATTTAGACAAACGCAGGTCCAAACAAGAAAGATAAATCATGCTTAAAACATTGATTATAAAACATTCTCCAATTTCAATGCAATTTTATTTAAACATCTCTAAAATGCAATGCATTCCTCGGTAATCTTTTAAAACTTATCACAATACTACATTAATTCATTATATTTCCAAATTTTCATCCAAAGAAATGAACTTCATTCAAATGACGGCATTGAAATAAATATTGCCTCGTTTAAACATCTCTAAAATGCGATACATTCCTCGGTAATATTTTTAAAGTTATCATAATACTACAATAATTTATTATATTTGTAAACTTCATCGAAAACAACTGAAATTCATTCAAATAACGTCATAGAAATAATAACACGTCTGGCTCTCTCTATAAAAGCAGTATTTTATTCATAACATTTTTGCATTCATTTCATTCATCACAGTTCTAAAATAATTTATTTTATTTAAAAACTTAAGACCATGGAGCTACCAGTAATTAAACTCTATGCTGAAAATTTCATCGAAAAAAATCGTCCTTCTCTCTGTAAAATCAATGAATATTTCATTCATATCAGCTATGCAGACTCCATGAGCTAAATAATTTTGCGTTTAAGAAATACAGCAATTCTTATACATTTCATTCTACATACTTTGCTGTTTACATTTTACATAAGTGTAAAATTGGCTTCGTTGTAGAAATAATCAAATTTGGATGATCATTTAAACTCAAATATGCTGTAATTGCGCTGTTTCAGTATGTAGATGCACAGCATTTAAGCAAAAATAAAGCGGTTTTAGGACGGATGCAACACTCAATATGAATTAAAAAGAACTTTAAAAATCACGATTTTGAGGCAAGATGGATGCCATATATCATTTTGAAGTGGGTCACGTGTTCTTTTCATATCGTTGTCATGTGATCGCTTCATATAAGGTGTGTAATTATTATTTTAATTTTTATTTAAAAACTACTTAATATTTGTTGTCTTTTTTTATATATTTTATGGAATAATTTGAATATTACCTAAAATTTTCAAGCAATTTGTGAATTTTAAATCCGGTTAAAATATGTTTGAAATATTAGGTCCCATAGGGTTCAATGTATTTCATTTTTTCAACCAGGGTTCAATCCAAAACTAATTGGGTGATATTATTCATTTATATTCCCATAGGTCTTACAGACCGTCTGAACAACATACTAAAATTTCATTTTGATTAAGTCATTTTTACGACAGTTGTCGTGCTAACGGACAGACAGACATAATGAATGAACAAAGTCATAAACACTTTTCAACTTTGCTGTAAAATGTTAAAAACTAGAAACATAGACTTAATTTTAAGTGGGGCTATTTAAAAGTTACTTACAAATTGTCATGGAATTAAATGCAGCCGTTCTCCCGTGATGATGAGACATATAGATTGACAAAACGATTTTTAATTTTAGTTATACAGATTATCCTCGCAAAATAATACTGTGCTTAACAGGGTAGACAGAGTAGAATATATGTTTGATCTAAACATATATATATATATATATATATATATATATATATATATATATATCAATCCCCGTGATCTTCAATAAAGTCCCATATACATTTATAAATTATTCCTCCACTTTTAAATTAATAAGAAAGTTGTTAAAATTTAAATAAGTAAATCTATGATTTTAAATTAAATTACAAAGTTCTATTCTATCGTTCTATGCATTCAAGGTTTATAAGAATATTTTTAGTATCACGTTTGGAGACAGCAAAAGCAATATACTTAAAAAGTAAACGTAACATGTTCCGACTTTAGATACATTTCGTTCCATGAATGAAATTCGAACTTTCTGATAGGAATCTAAACACGTACCGACATTCTGTCTTCTTTGAATCACGTAAAAAAGGAAACAAATAAACGAAAAATAAACTAGACAAGAAGATACAATATTCAGTTCCTGATATGTCGACATTTTAGGCCGGAATAACATTCTAAAGATAGAATATATAAATAGAAAGTATTAAAGGATAATTTTTTTCTTATTTAAATATGTTCTTTTAGGAAAGAAATTTAGTTATTTAATGCTATTTTTCTAATTAGATATTTCTAGAGATGTTTGTTTTAATAACCAGATAACATACTTCGAATGAGAACAATTAATTGTTTGGAATGAGGTGAGTAGTAAAATAACATTGGGGGGGAAGTAAGTTTACTTTTAATATAAATTTTGTGGATTACATTATTAATCTTCATTAAAGTGGTCGGGAATCGAAAAAAATTGTACATCGCTATCATGGCCGCGAAACCCAGCATTACTTCTTTGCACGAGTTCCTTAACAAAATCATTAAATCAAGAAACTTTATATTAATATCCACATTTTAACCCTTAAAATGAGCCATCATTTATTCACAACTCTATTATTATTATAATTAAAATTACATGAATTTATTAAGAAAGGCTTAAGGAGGGGAAAAGCACTGTGTGAGACAAGTTCCTTTAAATCTTCTTCCAAAGAAAAAAAAAATACCTAACATACATGAAGACTGGAACCTCTGTATTTCTGATCTGTTGCTCAGCATGGCTGCCACCTTTTCCGATTCTTTTTCTAACATTTGGTGACCGACTTCATATTTTTATAACATTCTCAATACTCAACTGAATATAGGTTCTCTCTGAATAATAGTACATGACCCCCTCTCTTCAACTCCTGAATAATCATTTTATTATAGTCGTTGACAGTCCTCCTTGCATTCGCATCATTTGGCCTGGGGTTCAGATAGGCCCTCCTTGCTTTCGTTGGATTCACCTCAGTACGATGTCTTATCTTTGATTAATTGATTCTTTTGTTTTCATTGAAGCTTGGTTTAAGTCCTGGCCCTAGTTTATTTTGCCCCAACCCACCTTCAATGTGTGTGATGTGAATTTATTGGGGCCACAATATTCCGCTCCAAGACTGTTATAAAACGGTGACTAAAAGTCTGCACTTTGTTTCGTCGTAAACATCAAAAACTGCATAATGTGCTTACTAGTCTCACAAATTGTTCCCATGTTTTTTTTTTTGGAACGTATTATTATCAAGGAAGAAGAAATATTTTGCAAATTTATATTTAACAAGTTTTGACATTTCAATACCGTAAAATTTAGTTGGTCTTCTTATTTACAATTGTTTTCAAATTTAAGCAAATAATTGTATTTATTATTTCCCTACTCATTGCAGAGTTTACTATTCTTTTTCACTGTTATCTTTTCTACCGATTTTATATGTATTATCTACATTTCATTTCATTTCGTTTATGTTTCTTGAAACGGTTTGTTTTACTCTTTATTTCTCGTGCAATGCGTTTTCCGTATTAGTGATTTAGAAATTATTTTTCTTAAGATACAGCTCAGTTGTTTGCAAAATATACAATTTCTTAAAAGTTTGACAACATATTTGACTCCTTACATGTGAGTTGGGTAGACTGTGTTTTAACTAACAGTGACATATCGCGCAGACTTATATTGAGTTGTTTTGTTTCATATACAATTATTAAAAATATGTTGATCCTATTGGAATTATATCTATAAAAAGGGGGTCAAAGTACGGTAGGCGGATTTGAATTATACGAATTCAAAACTACTGGATTTTTGTTCTACAACGTTTATCGGGTACCCTAGATGTGGGTAAATTTTTTTTATGTGACTGAAGCTCCTGCAGTTCTATCCTTATACGGGTAGATGTGCTATGACCTAAATCAACAATTTGTGCGTCTCACCCCAGAAATTCCGTTTATTGGTAATATAATCATGGCTTACTGTCCATATCTTTTTCACTAATTTCAAGAAGATGAAACTACATTGTAAATATGCACCCAAACTCAATAAAAATTAGAAATATGTTTATGTTAACTGTCTTTTATAAATGCTGATGTATGCTTTTAATTATTTAAATTACTAATCTTTCCAACAAAGAGGAGGGTTCAGATTTTTTGTGATCATTATTTTATGTGTTTCATATGTGCTTCATGATATCCAGGGATTTTCTGTACATATTTATATTTCTAAATTTCATGTTTTACAGAACATGCTTAAATATTTATTCCTGGTTTACCTAAATTCAGATTCCTTTAATTGCTAATTACTTTTATTACAGCAGATATTCTATTTATCCAGCTTCCTTCCACTGAACTAGTTTTTGCAATTATTATTTAATGAAACAATATGTTCTTGACGATTGTTGACGATTTCTGACAAAACAGGAAATGGGTTATTTTATATATTTACTTAAAAAGTCAATTCACTTATAAAGTGCCACTATACAAAAATACCGATTTTCTTTATTATGCATTGGCGGTTGACGTAATACCGTTTTCCTTAATTAAATTCACTTCTTTAAAAAAAAAATCCAATCTTCTATCAATACTATTGTCACAAAATTCCTGCACCACCGCCATAGGATTTCTCTAATATATTCTGAAAAAAATGTAAATGAACGATGTCTGAATTTCTAGAAAATCTCGTGTTCTAGCAAACCACGAAATTCAAGAAAAGAAAATGTGTTGGTTGTCTGGGAGAAAAGCAAACTCCAGACAAGGATACAATCAAATATCGGAAAATGAAAAAGTTGTGAATGAAATGTGTGAAGAAGCTTTGAAAAATATAGATAATTGTGGGATTTTCTCTCTATATTAAATGAATCTGATGTAGGCAGCACATGACTTTACTTATATAATGCAATGAATTTACTCCGTTTACATTAAAAAAAAAATCTGATGTGGGCAACACATGACTTTCCTTATATAATGTAATTAATTTACTACTTTTACAGTAAAAGAAAGTAGGTTTTTCTTATAGTAGATACTAATATTCTTTCCAAGATATTAAATTTTCGATAATTAGTCGTCATTTTTATCCATTTGGCGAGATATTCGTTAATTTGGCAACATTTAAAAAAGTCGCCAAGTTGGCGACATTCCGCCAAATTTGTCGCCAAAATCTCGCCAAGCGTTATGCACTAAGAAATAAGTTATTCTTACAGAAGATAAATGACTATTGGCGTTCAAACACAAAAGTATTACTAAAAGTATATTTTTTCATGAATGGAATGAGCTAGTTCCATGAGAATGATGTAACTCAATTTATCGCATGATATTACATATGAAAAGTGAACATGTTTCTCAATAGGAATTTTTTTATATGACTTTTTGATAATTTTTTTTTAAAAAATGAACAATATCTCGAGAACGGTTCATGTTAGCGTTCTAAAATTTATGTCAATCGTTTTCTAATGAAAAATTACATAAGAAATGTCTATTTGCGTAACTTTATTAGTGGTTTTGATTTTTTGACGATTTTTTCAAAATTTCATTCGAAAATTTAGGGGGGTTCTTAACATTCGATTGCATATAAAAGCAATAGGCTTCCAGT
This sequence comes from Amaurobius ferox, assembly GCA_951213105.1. Taxonomy (NCBI): domain Eukaryota; kingdom Metazoa; phylum Arthropoda; class Arachnida; order Araneae; family Amaurobiidae; genus Amaurobius; species Amaurobius ferox. Next base: position 125,014,212 of record OX578139.1, read on the forward strand.
GTTTACGGATTGTGATTTTTGTACCAAATTTGGTTCGAATCGGTCCATTCGTTCGTCAGTTATCGTCTCCACAGACTCACTGACACACACACACACACACATACTTTCACACACACACACACACACAAACACACACACACACACACACATACACACACACAGACATCACTTCAAAAATGTTTGATTCGTGATCAGGGATGCTTGAAACGTGCTCTCCCGTCGAAAACTCGAATTCGAATTTTCGACCCCGTCACAATACTTTCCTTATACATTATGTATATAAGGAAAGTAATAATGTATAAGATGCACTGCACTGTGTTTTTATCGTTGGATTGTACATGTAACAATTTTTCGGATAAAAACATGAAAAACCATTTCAAAGTACTCAATTTACTTATATTTCGTGCAACTCTAAATAAACAATTATCAATATTGATATACGGTTGGATTTTTGGTAATGAGAGGGCTGATTTGCTGGCGATGGGAGGAACAAGAATTGTTCAATCCCCAAATAGATCAATCCCATATACAACTATGATAACAATCATTAAGCATACTATGAAAAATAATCCGTAATCTGTACAGTCGAGGCTAATCGAAAACAAGACTTGGAAGTCCACGCTTAAAAAGTTCCCCAGTTTCCCGAGATGTCATGCAGTTGCAGCGTTTCGTCTGGAAACTGGTCACGACTGTTTAGCTAAATATCTTCATAGATTTAATCTAATGTGAAGCCCAAACTGTGTAGTGTGTGGTGCTAACGCAGCTACGGAGGCTGATCGTCTAATGAACTGTCCAGGACTCTCTGGAGACATGTATAAAAGGTATTGGAGTGCGAGGGAGAGGATGCAGGCCCTTCAAGCTGTCTGACTGTTTTGAATTTGTGTTTTTGGCTACCGTCCATGTATTTCCTATATTTGTTTTATTGTTGTTATTGTTGCTTGTTCATGTTTCTTGCTTCTTGTAATAGTTTTTCTCCTGTATTTTTGGTGTTGTGTATTAGTACACCAGTGAATGATTTGTATCAAGTGCTGCTGCTAGAAATAAAAAAAATTTGATAACATCCTCAATAAGCGATATAGTCCATATAATAAAATATTTTAATAATTACTTCATCAAGTAGGCTTCATTTTCATTAATTTAGCGTCATATTTGTAATTTTGACGATATTTTCGTCAATCTGGGGCAAAATATTGCAAGCGGGCATTATTTTGCTAGGTTATTCGCCAAGTTCGATAAAATGCATTACCAAGTATTACTGACAAACGGAGAGAAGGTCATTCCTTATATACTAGAAGATATGCCCGTCATATGACGGAAATCAGGATTTACGAAACACTACTTCCCATTTGAAGTCATTTTTATCAATTTGTCGACATTTTTGTCACTTTGGCTACATTTAAAATAGTCGACAACTTGGCGAAAATAAATTTCTTCCCAAACGTTACGGACGGAAGGAGAGATAAATGGGTTATTCTAATAGATAGTTTACTCTTATGTTCTTTCCAAGATATTGAACTTTCATCCATTAGTCGCCATTTCATTGATTTAGCGTCGGTTTCATCAATTTGCAAATTTCTATCAATTGGGTGACACGTTCGTCAATTTAGCAACTTTTGAAAAGGTTAGAAAGTTTGAGATATTCCAACAAATTACTCACCAAAATTTTGTCAAACGTTACGGATGGAAAATTAAGTTATTCTTATAGTAGATAATTATATTCTTTCCAAGATATGGAATTTTCGTCAATTAGTCGTCATTTTGATTGATTGAGTGTCATTTTTATCAATTTGTCAATATTTTCGTTTATTTGGCGATATTTAAAATTCGCCACATTGGCGACATTCCGTCAAATTCGTTGCCAAAATCTCGCCAAGCGTTGTGGATGGAGAAATAAGTTATTAGTATAACAGATTGGCGCCCAAATACAAAAGTGTTACCTAAAGTATATTTTCTCATGAATGGAGCGAGCTAGTGCAGCGAAAATTATGTCACCAAATTTATCGTATAATATTACATAAGAAAAGTAAACATATTTCACATTAGTTAATACTTTTTTTTTAATTTATGTGATATTTTGATAAATTTATTTGAAAAATGTGTTATATCTCAAGAACGGTTTATACTAGCGTTCTAAAGTTTATGTCAATCGTTTGCTAATGAAAAATTACATAAGAAATGTCTATTTAAGTAACTTTATTAAAAATTTTGATTTCTTGATGATTTTCCCAAAATTTCAATCGAAAATTTAGGGGGGTTCTGTACATTCGATTGCGTTTAAAAACAATAGATTTCCAGTGTTCACGGTTTGTTATTTTTGTACCTAATTTCATTTGAATCGCTCCATTCGTTCATGAGATATCGTCACCACAGACTCACTGACACACACACTCACACACACACACAGACATCACCTCAAAAATGTTCTATTCGTATTCAGGGATGCTTGAAACGTGATCTTCCGTCGAAAACTCGAATTCAAATTTTCGACCCCCGTCACAATACTTTCCTTATACTATGTATATAAGGAGAGTAAAAATTAGCCACAGACGTCGCTGCAGCTGATAAGATTCTTTTAAAATAGAGATATAATATATACCTAGATATAGCCAGACCTATGGCAGATATAACAAGACCTATAGAGATATAATCGAACCTATGACATCAAATGCTTTTCTATCAATATTAACAGAAAACTAGCGATGGTTGCCGCTGTTGCTGAGAAAACCCTTTTAAAATAGAGATATTTTCTGTTAAGGGTAACTCTGGATCTATATCATCAAATAATTTACAATCGTGTATTATGATTTAGAATACTGTGCTATATGTTGCCTTGTATTTTGGTTATAATCAGATAAACATTTCTATTTCTAAGTGTATTTTAAATTGAAATTGAATTTTCACTATTTTTGAAGTGACTATTTTATTTTCTTTCATTTATCTTCAAAATATAATATTTCATTTTTGAAAACGATGTTGCTATTTCAAAAGAAGTAATATTTAAGTGATTTATTTTTCATTGTTGGAAACGATGTTGCCATTTCAAAAGAAGTAACATTTGTATTTAAATGATTTAGCTCTCATTGTTGGAAACGATGTTGCCATTTCAAAAGAAGTAATATTTAAACTGTTTAGCTTTCACCTCGTAATTAAATAATTTAACTCTCACTGTTGGAAAATATGTTGCCATTTCAAAAAAAGTAATATCTAAATGATCTAGCTTTCATTGTTGGAAACGATATTGCCATTTTAAAAGAAATTATATTTAAATAACGCCATTAAAAATAAATGTGTTATTCAGAGCTAAAATACCAATCTTTGAGATTTTCGTTACCTTTAATTAGCCTAAATTTTTAAAATATGTATTCTTATTGAGGTAAATATGTATTTAAAAGTTATATATTTACATAAGAAGCGCTTTATATGTCTATCTATATTAATAATACCGATTTCCATGCAATTTTCTCTCTTATTTGTGTCATATCATGTCTGGTGCTAGAGAGCCCACGGATTGCATGTGTGAACTTGGTGGCTTATAATCAATTGCGCTGAGGGTCATAGGAATGTACTTGTGACGATGAGTGGGCGGTAGAGAATAGGAGCGACCTGAGTAGCAGGCAGCACTTTGCTGCCTGCTACTCAGGCTTACCCACCAACTGGGGATGCCTGCTACTCGCTAAGTTCTGCTTGCTGCTACTCGCTAAGCGAACTTAACTCGTGTCAGTGAATGGAGGCGAAACTCGCCGATTAGCGAAGGTACTGGTTGGTGAACGTTAGCTGTGGTGATCATTTGCATTAGATTTAAATTATCTTATTGCTGTAAATATGTACCTGAAACTTACATATAACTTACATAAGAAACATTTATAAGTTTGTTTATATTAAAAAAAATCTGATGTCGGTAACACATGACTTTCCTTATATAATGTAATGAATTTACTACTTTTACAGTAAAAAAATAGGTTTTTCTTATAGTAGATATTAATATTCTTTCCAAGATATTGAATGTTCGACAATTAGTCGTCATTTTCATAGATTTAACGTCATTTTTATCCATTTGGCGAGATTTTCGTTAATTTGGCAATATTTCAAAAAGTCGCTAAGTTGGCGACATTCCGTCAAATTCATCGCCAAAATCTCGCCAAGCGTTATGGACGAAGAAATAAGTTGTTCTTACAGCAGATAAATGACTATTGGCGTTCAAATACAGAAGTATTACTCAAAGTATTTTTTTTCATGAATGGAACGAGCTAGATCCACGAGAATGATGTCACCCAATTTATCGCATGATATTACATATGAAAAGTGAATATGTTTCTCAATGGGAATTTTTTTTTTCATTTTATATGACTTTTTAATAATTTTTTTGAAAAATGTTCAATATCTCGAGAACGATTCGTGTTAGCTTTCTAAAGTTTATGTCAATCGTTTTTTAATGAAAAATTACATAAGAAATGTCTATTTTCGTAACTTTATCAGTGGTTTGGATTTTTTGACGATTTTTTCAAAATTTTATTCGAAAATTTAGGGGGGTTCTGAACATTCGATTACATATAAAAACAATAAACTTCCAGTGTTTACGGATTGTGATTTTTGTACCAAATTTTGTTCGAATCGGTCCATTCGTTCGTCAGTTATCGTCTCCACAGACTCAATGACACACACACACACATACTTTCACACACACACACACACACACACACACAGACATTACTTCAAAAATGTTTGATTCGTGATCAGGGATGCTTGAAACGTGCCCTCCCGTCGAAAACTCGATTTCGAATTTTCGACCCCGTCACAATACTTTCCTTATACATTATGTATATAAGGAAAGTAAAAAACGATTGGCATACAAAATGAATTTTCACTTTTATTTGGCTCATATCACACCTGATGCGAGGGGCTTATTATGAATTTTTTTTCTTTAGGATTGTAGGAATGTACCCGTGACGGAGAGTGAGCGACAGTAAGAAGAGCAGAGTGCCATCAAGTGCATTACGCCCACATGGCAGCCAAAATAAAGCTCGCTAAGCCAATGTAGCTAGTGACAGCCGCGGTTAACTACTCTCAAAGCTAATTCGCAAAGTTTGGTATTGGTTAGCGACAGCGATCAGGGAGAAGAAACCTCAGATAAAATAAGAAAATAATAGTGTTTAGATAGAACAATAATGTGTTGCAACAAAACCATTACAACTTGACTCAAAATTCCATTTCTAATGGCATCTCTTTTTTTTTTGTATCACTTGTACGTGTGTCATACTTATTTATTTTATATTTTATAAGAATAATTTAATGCTCCTAAAAGGAAGTTAAAGAATCTCTGTTCTTACTACTATACAAAATTATCATGGACTAAATTTTAAGTGGTGCTATTCCAAGGCTATCTGCAAAACTTCATGAAATTCGTTTCAGCCGTACTGCCGTGATGATGAGACAAACATTGTATATATATACAAAGAGACAGACATATTTTCAATTATATATATATAGATATATTAATATTATATTTATTTTACAACATGACATATATTTTTTATAAATAGACAAAATTCTTTGCAGGTATATTGTAGAAAATTATATAAGTTACATCTGCTTAAGAGACTATTTTACTTTTTAAAAAAATCTCCTGGAGAGTATATCACTCTGTATTCAAACCCGATCAAGAGTTTCAGAACTATGTTTCAAGATGTCGAAAGTAAAATACTTGAAAGTAAAGAAAACATGTGCTGACTTTGGGCATAGTACGTTTTTTGAATTACATTCGAGCTCTGGCATGAATCTAAACACGTGACTATAGGTACTCCCCGAATCACGTAGAAAAGGTAATAAATAAGCGAAGTAGAAGCGAGATGACAAGAAACAGTCTTGAGTTCTTAACATGTTGATATCTTGAGAAAAATTTCCTAAGGGTACATATGATGAGATGAATTTGTGGATCATAGGATATTTGCTATTTTTTTAAAATCAATATATCAAATTTTTGCTTGAATCTTGATATAAACTGAATATGTACAAAGATTTACTTCAGGTATACAGGACTTTCAAAAAGATTGAAACACCTTTTAATTCTTTACCTGTTGGAGATAAGTGGGCAATGCAAATTGCAAAAATGTTGAAATTAAGGTAGGAAATAAGACTACGTTAATGAAATTGTCCTACCATTAATTTTCAAAAAGTTACACTTTTTAAATTTTTATACCACCCCCTTAAACAAATTTGGTCAATCAGAAAATTTTAATATTTAATGCAAGAAGATTATTAAAAAAACGCATATCTTTATCTTTAAAATCAACTAAATTTTGATAACGGAAATAATTTGACCTATGCCACTTTTCCGTACCATGTGAAAGGCTGTTTTATCAGTTAAAATAGGGATCATAAACAAATTGACGATGAAAATTGTTTAGATCAAAAATACGTAAATATGTGTCAAAATGTTTTATCATAAATGCATCTAAATAAATCATTACACAGACAAAGATCATATAAAGCAGTAGTACTCACTACGCGCTTGGGTATCCTATGTATTATCATCCAGTTTTATCTTGTTTGTGATATGTCACAAATTTACATTTCTAATTTGATATGGTCCCCATTCACAATGCTCAATTTTCAATGAAATATAACTCGCTTAATTTTAAAGATACAGATATGCGGTTCTTATTAATGATCTTGTTGCATTAAAAATAAAAAAAAATTGCTTGACCAAATTTGACTAAGGGGGTCGTAGAAAAATTTAAAAAGTTAACTTTTTGAAAATTAATGGGAAGACTATTTCATTAACGTAATCTTGTTTCCTACCTTACTTTCAACATTTTTGCAATTTACATTGCCCACGTATCTCCAACAGGTAAATAATTAAATCGCGTTTCAATCTTTTTGGGACACCCTGTATACTGTACTTATGTTTTATGCAATTTAAAATATGCATTCAAAATAAACAATATTTTGAAAATATGCATTGCTACGACATATCCTCAGGAATCGTGTGTGTATTCCCAGAATTCAATTATGAGTTCGAATTTTTGGATCATAAGAACAATATACAGATAACCGAGAACAATGTATATATACAGCTAACCAAGAATAATATACAGCTAATAACGTTACTGCTGCCTTACATGGTCACAATATAACAGTGAGGTATAATAAACAACAATTCTGTCTTCAACTAATTATTAAAATAGAAGCTTATATCCCCAATACACTAACATATTCACAATACAATTTTGCTTGTATCACTTCAGTTCTCTAACTGAAAAATGGCCAGATTTTATATCCTCTGTAGAACGTTTGGAAAAAACACGTAAGTCGTTAAATTCTAACCATTCACCAAATTTGTTTCCAAGCTCAATTGAGCTTCAAATGGGGCTCGACATCATAGTGGTTAGCGCGCGGGAATTGCACTCGTTCTGTCCGGGTTCGATTCCCGCCACTGCCAAAATTGCCGCTGTGTTAACGCGGATTACGACCACATTAAACGTGTGGGTCCGTAAGTCCTTCCGAGAGGTTGGTGGTATGAGAAGGAGGGTACGGTCCCTGTGGATGCCTCCCCCACTGAATTCCAGTCTAAATTGGGTGGCACTACCGGCTATCCAAACAGATACAGTGTACCTTTCTGGTAGGTCGAACGGTCTGGGTCGAAGAAGAAGAATTGACCTTCAAATAACAGCAACTGTAAATGTCGCTTTTAGTCGTACGTTTAACAGGCAATATGCCGTGATTATATTTTGGGATATCGTAACAGTATGCAAAATAATATATTTAAAAATTATAATTTATTCACAAAGTTTGCAGAGATGTGAATTATGAAATCTTACTCAAATTCCATGAAAAGTATAATATTTTATTCATAATCTATCATAAATTATCATATTTCTACCCATCTGTTCTATTATTTTAACTTGCATTTAACTGCACTCGACTTTTAGTGTTATATTTCTTACTATGATAAATTAGGTTAAATTTGAACTTTATATTTATTTTATTATCGCCTCTGCACATAATGTAAAAAATCTGATGTGGGCAACACATGACTTTCCTTATATAATGTAATGAATTTACTACTTTTACAGTAAAAACGATAAGTTTTTCTTATAGTAGATATTAATATTCTTTCCATGATATTGAATTTTCGACAATTTGTCGTCATTTTAATTGATTTAGCGTCATTTTTATCCATTTGGCGAGATTTTCGTTAATTTGGCAACATTTCAAAAAGTCGCCAAGTTGGCGACATTACGCCAAATTCGTCGCCAAAATCTCGCCAAGCGTTATGGACGAGGAAATAAGTTATTCTTACAGCAGATAAATCACTATTGGCGTTTAAATACAAAAGTATTACTCAAAGTATCTTTTTTCATGAATGGAACGAGCTAGATCCACGAGAATGATGGGAAATATTTTTTTTTTATTTTATGACTTTTTGATAATTTTTTTGAAAAATGTACAATATCTCGAAAACGGTTGATGTTAGCGTTCTAATGTAAGCATTTATGTCAATCGTTTTCTAAGTCAAAATTACATAAGAAATGTCGTTTTGCGTAACTTTATTAATGGTTTTGATTTTTTGACGATTTTTTCAAAATTTCATTCGAAAATTTAGAGGGGTTCTGAATATTCGATTGCGTATAAAAGCAATAGGCTTCCAGTATTTACGGATTGTTATTTTTGTACCAAATTTGGTTCGAATCGCTCCATTTGTTCGTCAGTTATAGTCTCCACAGACTCACTGACACACACACACACACATACTTTCACACACACACACACACACAGACATTACTTCAAAAATGTTTGATTCGTGATCAGGGATGCTTGAAACGTGCTCTCCCGTTGAAAACTCGAATTCGAATTTTCGACCCCGTCACAATACTTTCCTTATGCATTATGTATATAAGGAAAGTAATAATAACCTCCAGCACGATTATCCATTATTGTGGCGCGTCCAGTATTAAAAAGCACGAAACCGGTCCATAGATGATGTTATCTACATTGGAAAAATAATTCATATCTTAGAAGCGCCCCCTGTCGGCGGGTTATGTGATTACAAACCTCTGATACATTCATTTTTTAATATTACATATTTTACAATTTATCGTACTTTTAAAATTATTTTAAAAATGTAATTTTTTTTTCATCAGTTATTTTCAAATAAGACAGTTTTTAAAAAGGTTTTGGAAATATAATTCTAAATACATTCCATTAAGCTTTTAAATTTCTATTCTGCCACTTTATATATTAAAAATTGATTGAAATATGTTAGAAACAAATTTTGAGATGGTAAAAATAAAATACTCAATGTAAACGTAAAGTAGTCCAACTTTAAATGCAATGTGTACCATGGATGAAATTCGATCTTTCTGACACGAATCTAAACACGTAACCATATTCTGTCTTTTCCGTATCACGTAGTAAATGAAACAAATAAACGAAACAGAAGTCAGACGAGAAGAGCCAGTATTGAGTCGTGTATATGTCTCTATTTTTAGCTCAAGAGAATATTTTAAAGATAAAGAATGCAGTGAAATTTAGATGCATTTGATACTTACATTTACTTCCACACACACACACACACACCACACACACACACACACATACACACAAACATATATATATATATATATATATATATATACAGGATGTCCCAAAAGATTGAAACGCGCTTTATTTCTTTACCTGTTGGAGATAAGTGGACAATGTAAATTGCAAAAATGTTGAAATGAAGGTAGGAAATAAGACTACGTTAATGAAATAGTCAACCCATTAAATTTTTATACAACCCCCTTAAAAATATTTGGTCAAACAGAAAATATTTATTTTTAATGCAACAAGATCATTAAAAAAACTCGCATATCTGTATCTTTAAAATCGACTGAATTATTATAAAAGAAAAAATCTGGCTTATGCCACTTTTCCGTGAAATGTGAAAGGCTGTTAAAACAGTGAAAATAGGGATCATAAGCAAATTGACGATGGAAATTGGTTAGATCAAAAATACGTTAATATGTGTCAAAATGTTTTATCACAAATGCATCTAAATAAAGAATTACACAGACAGAGATCATATAAAGCAGTGGTACTCACTAAGCGGTTGGGTATCTTATGTATTACCATCCAGTTTTATCTTTTTTATGATATTTCACACATTTACATTTCTAATTTGATATATGGTCCCTATTCACAATGCTCAATTTTTAATTAAATATAACTCGCTCGATTTTAAAGATACAGATGTGCGGGGTTTCTTAATGATCTTGTTGCATTAAGTATAAAAATAAATATTTTCTGATTGACCAAATTTGTCTACGGGGCTCGTATAAAAATTTAAAAGGTGTAACTTTCTGAAAAGGAATGGGAGGACTTTTTCATTAACGTAGTCTTATTTCTTACCTTACATTCAACATTTTTGCAATTTGCATTGTCCACTTATCTCCAACAGATAAATAATTAAATCGCGTTTCAAACTTTTTGAGACCCCTGTACATATATATATAACTGCGTTTTAGTTTAAAAGTATAATTTATTTAATTTTATTAATTTAAAAATATCATAAATCTCTGAAATTAAAATCCGAGAGGTGATGGGTTAGGAAAAGAATGGTAATGTTGACGTGTTTGCCATCCTCATTGGGTTCCGATATAAATAAGTTGGCACTATCCTGGCTATATAAACAGTAAACTTATATCTTCAAGTCGTAGGTCGTATTATCTGAGTAGGAAAGAAAATCATTTTTGTCTTTAAAAAAAGTTGTGGGTTTATATCACTGACCTCTTTAATAATCAGTCTGCGCATAGCAGTTTTACCACTACTGGCGGAGTAAAAAGTTGGTATATGCCATAGGTATATCCGTATAGACATATCCATCTTTTACATCTATGCATATATATATACAGATATACATATTATATTTTACTTCTTTGGATCTAAATAGGATCTATACACCGTTTCGTCATGCCCTAAACTGCACTGCATCCGAGTGGAATTTGCCTTAGAACACCATGGGAATTGGAGACAAGTAATACGGCATTAAATTATCTTCCCACTTAGACACATAATACATATCTCAGTCATATTTGAAGTCATTGAATTGTCTGTGTAAGAAATTGGTGAAACCGCCATGAATAAATCATGAAAATGTGGAAAATAATATGCTCGAAACTTAAATGTAACACGGTTAATTTTAAAATACAATGCGTTCTACGGATGAAAACCGAACACACCGACATAAATCTAAATACGCATTCACATGCTGACGTCTCCAAATAACGTTGAAAGAAAAAAAAAATATTTGAATGCAGAAGCTATTCTATTCTCAGTATGTCTATATTTGTAGTCCAGGAAAATATTCTGGAGATAATAGTTGTGAGAAGTATTAGATATGTATTTGATACTTTATTTAATTAACTATGTTCTATTCACTGGATTAGACTTATAGATTGTACAGTCTTTGCTTTCATGAAATCAAAACAGTATAGAGAATCGATTATTTAGAACAGGAGTGGCCAACCCGCGGCCCGCCTTGAATAATTTTGCGACCCGCGAGATTCATTACAACTTTACAAAATACGATTATTTTGTGCAATATTTTTGTTTTTAGTGTAGTGTTTTGTAACAAATAAATCCCATAACTGTTTCTATTTTACACGTTGCTTCTGTTTTTATACATACTTAGAAGTGGGCAGTATTGCATTTTAGAAAAATACAAAAAAATTATTTGAAATATATTCATCTCCCTTTCATGTCGATGTCGAGTTGGCCCCAGAATATCTCCAAATGGAACTGATTGACTTACAATGCAATAATGAATTAAAACACATTTTTGAAAAATCAGAATCAAAAATATATTTTTATAACACTTATGTCACAAAAGAAAAATTTTCCAATTTGAGAGATCTGGCACAAAAAGTTGTGAGCGCTTTTGGATCAACTTACACTTGTGAATCGTTTTTTTCGAAAATGAAATTTATCGAGATCGACTTTCAAAAACTAAGTGAAAGAGTTGAGAAACAAATATCTCACTAATTAAATAAATTAAGCATTATTCGATCATTGCATTATTATTATTATTATATTATCTATGTTTGTATACATGAAAAATAATGAAAACAATAATAATAATTCATTTTGTTTTAAATTTTCACTCCAATAAATGTTTGTAATGGGTCCAAATCTAATATAGAGATATATATTTTTATATGCGGCCCTCGGGCCGACGTGGTGGTCGAGTGGTCAAGGCATGCGTTTCCAAAGCAATCGCTCGACCGCCATGTTGTGGGTTCGAGCCCCACGTAAGGCATGGATGTTGTTGTGTTGTGGGCGCAGTGTGTTCCGCCCCCCCCTCTGGTGCACCTGGGGCAACGTCCCTAGGACGGCTAAATGGATCACATATAAGGCCGAATTATGGGCGAATGACGATGAGTCAAGTGCCTGGCCATTGGCAATAATATATATATATATATATATATATATATATATATATATATATATATATATATATATATATATATATATATATATATATATATATATATATATATATATATATATATATATATATATATATATATATGCGGCCCGCGGGATTATAATGTTTTTCTGAAGTGGCCCGCAAGGTCATTTGGGTTGGCCACCCCTGATTTAGAACATAGCATACCTAAATTGCTCATTGTAATATTTAAAACACTCCGTTGAAGTACAACATATTTTAATCATGACTCTGTAACGGATCCAGCATCGGATATCTACCACTTAGTTTTAAAAAATAAATACCATCAAAAGTATTATTAAAGTTTCTTGTGTAACAATTCATGTTTGTTACTTTATATATGTAACTAGAAACTATTGAACACATTGTTCCGATAATTATGAGTTGTAAGTCTGCAAGAAATGTATAAAGTATTTTAATCTTAGTCTATGCATTATAGAATCAATGTATTTATAATAATATATCGAATAAGAATGCTTTTTAGAATATACAATACCTAAATTGCTCCTTGTAATATTTAAAACACTCCGTTGAAATACAACATATTTCATATTTTAAACAAGACTCTGTAACGGATCCAGCATCGGATATCTACCACTTAGTTTTAAAAAATAAATACAATAAAAAGTATTATTAATGCTTTTTCGTGTAGTAAGTCATGTTTGTTACTTTGTATATGTAACTAGAAATTAATAAACACATTATTCCAATAATTATGAGTTGTAAGTCTGCAAAGAATGCATACAATATTTTGATTTTAGTCTATGCGTTATAGAATCTATGTACTATTTATAATAATATATAGAATGAGAATACTAATTAATTGATAAATGAAAAAACTGTGTATATAATCACGATAAATGGTTTAAATAAACGATTGACAATTCGATTATATTTATGAACCTTTACAAATCAATTTTTTTATACCAATGAGTGAGTTTTCAAATTTATTAGACACATTTTTTTTAATTTAAAAAAGTGCACTATATGTATTGACGTGTACGCTGTCAGCCTAAATTAAAGATAAATTATGTATGTCAAAATTAATTTATAAGGTGCAAAATTTTAAATTTTTGGTCAGTTATGTACCAAGCAATAACATAAATTTAACCAACATGGAATGAAAAAATAATGGCACGCAGTAATAAATGCTAATACAAGTATAAGTTCATGTTGTCTATATACGGGTATGCATAAAGTAGTTGTATATGAAATATTTTTGAGACGTCCCTCACTTTTCAGAGAACAATAGCAAAATATTGCCAATGCCCTCAATTTTGAATATTATCATTGACACATTACTTGAAATAATTAAAGGTTTGTATCAAATGAGAAATAATATGTTATGAGAATGCTGGCATTAAGATATGGAGTTACCACTCGAAATGTCGTTCCATTCGGAACAATGTTTTCCAGTCATCGCTTACCTTTCCCCAAGAGCTGATTTTTGGTCATATTAGCCGCTGTGTAAACATGTTTCTTTTGCAAAAGAAGTGTCTAAAAATGTTCAAGAATGTGTTCTAAATATGTTCTTATCAATTTAAAAAATATTAAATGTGTTTCTTTTTTGTTAATTCCAAGGAACATTACAAGTTTTCCATTTATTTTGCATTTGTCGTTTTTTTAATTACACTAAGCTGAAAACACTGTCCAGTTCTACAGGACAGACCGAAATTTTACAAATGATAAAATTTCCTATTCCCCTATTTGTTGATTGCTACGAGTATTTAAAGTTTTATCCTCTTTCTTTTTGATTGAACCTTTTGAATTTCTTTAAGCGTAATAAACCCATGAAGAGATGGTTCTAAAGGACAAATATACATTTAGACATGACAGTTTTCCTTCTTTATGGATTGTTCGGAGCATTTAAACCTTCATTTATTTTTTGGTTAACATATTTTGGATTTCTTTTAGCGTAATAAATTTTTTAGAGCCTATTCTATACGGTGCACCGACATTTAGAAATTGCAGAATGCTAGTTTTCATTCTTTTCAATTCCTGGAGGCATATAAAAAATAATTTTTTCCGGCGACTTTTTTTAGGTTCCTTTAAGCGTAATGAACTTATGAAAAAATAGTTATTCAGGGCATATCGTATTTTTGTAAATGGCTGAATGATAGTGTTCTCTTCTTTGTTAATTGTTAGAAGCATTTAAAACTTTACCTTTTATTTTTTGTTTGTCATTTATGGGATTTTTCTAAGCGCAAAAGCTTTTAAGGAGTAGTTTGGTACGATGCAGAAATTCTGAAATTAACATAATGACAGTTCTCCTTCCTTGTTGACTGCTAGGGGAATGTATAGCTTTTTACTTTCACTTGGTCGACATATTTTGGATTTATTTAAGTGGAATAAACTTTCAAAGATATGGTTCTATATAGGAGATCGATATTTAGAAATTGCAAAACTACAGTTTTCCTTTTTTGTTGATTCCTAGAAACATTTGCAATATTTTCATTAATTATTTATTTGTCATTTTTTGATTTTTCTAAGCGCAAAAAACTTAGATTAATAAGATTGTTTTACAGGGTAGTCTGAAAAGGGCAAAATGACAGTTTTCCTTCCTTGCTGATTTCAGGGAGAATGTATAACTTTTTTTTAATTTTTTTGGTTGACAATTTTTGGATTCTTTAAGCACAATAAACTTTCGAGAAGATTAATTCACAAGGCAAATCGATATTTGGAAATGACAGTATGGCAGTTTTCATTCTTTGATGATTCATAGAAACATTTAAAGCGATTTGATTTATTTTTGTTTGAAATTCTTTTTTATTTCTGCATGCGCAAAACTTTCGAAGACATTGATATATAAACCAGACTGGTATTTAGGAAATGACGGGAATTGGTTTGGAATATTTCATTTCTAGAACCCTCACAATACAAATAAACTATCCAATCTGCTAAAATTTTGTGTTAAGTTTCTTTAAAGAACCAAAAAATTATATTTTAATATTTTACATGTAGATAAAAAGACTACAATGAATCACGATCAAAGTAACAGAAATATTTTATAAAAACAATCTCTACCAGGATTAAAAAATCATTTTTGCATGAACGAAACGTTCCAAGTCGATCGGTGGTCGAGCGTTCAGAGGCATGCGTTTCCGTCTGATCGCTGGATTGTCGGATTGTGGGTTCGAATCCAGCCAGCGGGCATGGATGTTGTGCAGTCGAGGCAAAGTCAGACTTCTGCTCTTGGGGAGCCTCAATAAAGGTGAAGCTGCATATTCTCCCCTTCGCCATGGGAACAGGGGTCTAATGTACGTGGTGCTAAGCGCCTCCTCACCACGGGGGATAAGTCTCAACACATACAAACGTTCCAAACAAGTTCAAGTCAAGAAATTTGTGTATACATATATACTGTAAATTAATAAAAAAACTTTGTTAATAACAAATTGCAATTATCAAAGAGTAAATTTGCTTACAATTTTACGAAATAAAATTTAATGAAAAAGATTTTGAAAAAGTATAGTAAAATCTGAACAGTTGATGGAGTGAAATTTTGATTTTAAAACAATTAAGTTTTTATAGTATAATCTGTTAGAAATAAATTCATTTTATACTTTAACTGTTAAAAGTTAATACATGCATCGTTACTAGCGTACATTTTAAATAAAAAATAATTATAAACATGCAATTTTGTACCTGAAAATAAAAAATATGAATACTGACCAAATGTGACCAATAAATCTCTATCTATTAAAACATTACATGATTATCCATATGAATAACACACATTATTCTCTGTTAAATACAACATATATGCTAATATAATTGCATGCAAAAATATTCTTATGGATTATTAATGAATATAATTATTTTTCTTCCAATAGAAATCTGCATTTATTTGAAACGTATGCTCTAGATATTTATAATTTAAATGTAACTAGCATCTGGTCTATACATTTCACAGCATATATATTTCATAACATCACACGTCCCTTTGCACAAAAGTTTAAGATATCCTCTGAATAAATGCATATTTCCACTTTTGATAAAGAAAACATTCTCCAAGTTTGAATTCAAAAATCCTACCTTTAGCAGAGAGACCTATTACATACAGAGGCAGACGCTTGGAGCAAATGGGAAATGATCTTCTATAGGGATTCAGATAGACATCGAATTAAGGTTAAAAGTCACCACCTGAAATGGCTTTTTATTCAGAAAATTCGATTCGCATGCCTACCCTTAGGGACAGATTTCTACTATGTTCAACTGCTGCATAGACGCTTTTTCTGCAAAGCATGTAAGAGAGAGAAATGAACATTTTACCGGGATTCGAAAGTTATTCCTCTTCAATTTGAATAGTAAAGTTCTTCTGCGTTCCTTGTTTAAAAGAGCGGGATATGCCTTTGGATCACTTAGATATTTTTTTCTCTTGTATTTTTTGGAATTTCTGTAACCAGGGAGAAATAAAGGGAAGATAGATTTGATATGAAAACTGATTTTAAGAAAATGAAAGTTTCTCCTTAAAAATATAAGTTTTTGCTTTGAATTAATTTATTAGGTTCTTTAAAATTCGAAAATAAATTATCTCCGTTTATAAAAGATATTGGTATATTTTGTATATTCTGGTATCATCGTGAGTATAAAAATCTAACATGGGCAACACATGGCTTTCCTTATATAATGCAATGAATTTACAACGTTTACAGTAAAAAAAAAAAGATTTTTCTTATAGTAGATACTTATATTCTTTCCAAGTTACTGAATTTTCGACAATTAGTCCTCATTTTTACTGATTTAGCGAAATGTTTATCCATTTGGTGGGATTTTCGTTAATTTAGCAACATTTAAAAAAGTCGCCAGGTAGGCGACATTTCAACAAATTCGTCGCCAAAATCTTGCCAAGCGTTATGGACGGTGAAATAAGTTGTTTTTATAGCAGATAAATGACTAGTAGCATTCAAATTCAAAAATATTACTCAAAGTATCTTTTCTCATGAATGAAACGAGCTAGATCCACGAGAATTATGTCACCCAATTTATCGCATGATATTACATAAGAAAAATGAACATGTTTCTCAGCAGTTTATATATTTTTTTAATTTATGGTATTTTTTGATAAATTTATTTGAAAAATGTGCAATATCTCGAGAACGGTTCATGCTAGCGTTCTAAAGTTTATGTCAATCGTTTTTTAAGGTAAAATTACATAAGAAATGTCTATTTCCGTAACTTTATTAAATATTCTGATTTTTTGATGATTTTTTCAAAATTTCAGTTGAAAATTTAGGGAGGTTCTGTAAATTCGATTACGTTTAAAAACAATAGGCTTCTTGTATTCACGGATTGGGATTTTTGTACAAATTTCATTCGAATCGTTTCATTCGCTCGTGAGATATCGTTTCCACAGACTCACTGACACACACACACACACACACGGTTATGTTTTAAAAGTTCCTCAACGTATTTTGACTATTTTTGAAGTTATGTCCGTCTGTGTGCTAAGGCTTTCACACCTCTGTGTTAAAATTGTATATTAAAGTATTGTTTTATTTCTGTGTGATTGAAAGTGTCAATTTCGAAATGTAAATGTCTTTTCTACATGTTTTCAATTACATTGACTTTTAAGGGAAGTGAACTCTAAAATCGCAAAAGTGTTTATGTTCCAGAAAAATAGTAATAGTTTTGTATTTTCGCTTCTCAGTCGCTAGTTGGGAACTTGCAGGTTTTGCGCACGCGCGCGTTTGAAAAAGGATTTTGGAAACAGTGTGGAAGGAGTCGTGGAAAAATGTAGACGTGTGTGTTTGATTCGCGTATGATCGCGAATTTTAAGAAAAGGTGGATTAATTTTGAAAGTGGAAGGATGTGATTAAAATATGTAACATAGTTCGACAAGTTGTGCGTAGAGTCGTTTGGCTCGGTTCAGAGATGAGTCACTCGTGTTTTTAAATGAATCAGCCTGGTAGTAATGGAATAATGAGTCTTGTGAAAAGAGAAAATGGTTCTTTCACTGGTCGGCTTGAATCGCTAATAGGGCTAGAGGGAAAGCTCATTTTACAGCGATTTGTATTTGCCTGACTCCTCCTTGTGTCCTAAGGTACGAATCAACCAATCTCCGTAACCAACCAAGATGTCGAATTCCGCCAGCATGATGTTGTGTAGTCAAGTTTCCCGACCATTATGGATTTTGTTCTGCGCAAGAATCTCGATGAGTTTATGCCGAGAGTCCATCCTGATATCCTTTCCCATGGTACAGAATTGTAAATGTTATATTTAAAAGAGACGAGGTAAAGTTTTATATATATTTAGTCTTCCACCTAACGAATAGAGTGTTAATTGTCAAATCCTCGTGAGCATCGAATCATTGATGATGTTATATGAAAATGTCGTATATGTTCAAAGTATACAAATGTGATATATAAATGTCAAGTATAATATGAGGAATATCGTGTTTATTTTATGTATCAGAAAATATGTGTATTCTCTTGGTTCCTCTTCCTCCAGGGGTGTTCTTAATGGTCACCCTACCGAGTGTAACTCTGAGTTATTGCGAGAAATGCTTGTACTCCACTGTTTTCGATCAACTGCCCTGTTATTTCATGTTTAATAAATGTGTTTGATTTCAAAACTTTGTCTTCTCTGTCGAGTATACCAAAATGTTCGCGACAGTCTGCCTTCTGTCTATATGTCTGTGATCTATTTCTGGAGTACACAATAGCAATCATAAATATTAATGGATTTTCACAAAACCTTATATTCAGCTTTAATATCAAACAATCTAGAACTAGATATATATTTTTATTTTCCCGGCAATACATGGTAATGTATAGGGAAAGTATTGGAATCTTGTCGAAAATCGCAACACGAGTTTTCGACGGATCTACTTGTTTCAAGACCTCTAGAATACGAAAAACCATTTTTAGCGTGACGCCAGTGTGTGTGTCTGTCTGTCCGTCTGTGTGTCTGTCTGTCTGTCTGTGCAGATTTTGTATCCACTCTAACTAAAAAACTAATACACCGAATTTCACAAAATTTTGTAGGTAAGTTTCTTGTGGGCGGGTCTGGTGCTGATTAGTTTTGGGTTCGATTCGGAAAAAAAAACCCGCCTATTTTTGTGAAATGGCCCGCAAAAGCTTTTATCCATTCTAGCTGAAAATCTGTTGGACCGAATTTCACAAAATTTGGTAGATAAGTCGATTGTGGGTCACCCTGTAGCTGATTAGATTTTGGTATGATTCGGAAAAAATTAATCTGCCTTTTTTTGCAAAATGGCCCTCAAAAATCGACAAAATCTATAATATATAACTGCGTATGCTGAAATGTATCCATTTAATGCTTGTTTTATACGTAATTTTTAAGGAAGAAAAGAATAAGATCAACTCCATTACAGTAGGACAAGCCGTTCTCGAGATATTTAAGTCTTTTCATATTTTCTCTACGCCACCTTTGAAAATAAGTCCAGTTACCGAATGAGAACGAAAATTGAATTAAAAGTGAATAATTTAATTAAATTAAAAATAACGTGGATACAAGTCTGCAGGGAAAGTCATGTGCTGCCCACATCAGATTTTTTAAGATTCGAAATTTATTCAAAATTTTATATTTTTTAATATGGTAGCATAGAACAAAATTTGACATAATCGTATTTAAAAGGCTGTATTTATGGCTCAATGGCCAAGATACTTAATAGTTTCAATCAATAATGTGAAAGATAGCCGAGTAATAATTTTTTCGTGCGTGACGCCATTGTCCCCCTCGTGGGGGGCAGGTTTCCTTCACTCGGGGGTAAATCATCAAGTATAGTATCAATTGGAATATTTTTTAAGTCTTTTAAAGTGAAGCTATGATTAGAATCACTTGAATCCACGATAAGGATTCCTCAAAACTTTCTCGTAAACTTAAAAAAAAACAAAAACCTACTAAAAATGAATTTTGGTATGAAAAAGCTGAGTTGAGCCACTTTCTAGCTAATTTTGCAGGCAATTGTTGTGGGATGATGCTTATGAATTTGAACTGTTAAAGTGACTTGTTTTCACTGAGCTTGCAAAGTTACAATGGGTTATAAACTGCTGCCATAAATAATAAAGAAGAAATATCAATCGTGCATAAAGCATTGATTATGAAACACTTTCCAACTGCAATTCAATTTTATTCATTCATATCTAAAATGCGATACATTCAGCGATGATACTTTAAAAATTATCACAATACTACAATAATTTATTATATTTAAAAATTGCATCGGAAACAAATGAACTTTATTTAAATGGCATCTTCGAAATATAAATTGCCTGGCTCTCTATATAAAAGCAATGCATATTTCAATATTTCATTCATAAACATTTTTACATTCCTCTCATTCAGCGACAACATTTTTAAAATTATTACAATACTACAGTAATTTATTTTACTTAAAAGCTTAAAACCATGGAGGTAAAAGTACTTTCAAACTCCCTGCTTTAAACTTCAACGAAAGAGGCAATATTGAAGAATCGTCTGCTTCTCTATGTAAAATCAATGAATGTTTCATTTATGTCAGCTATATTGCAGACTCCAGAGCTAACTAATTTTGCGTTAAAAAATTCAGCACTTCCTATACAACTCGTTTTACAGCTTGATGTGTATACATTCTCCATACGTGAAAATTAGACTCTGTTGTAGAAATAATCAAAGTTTGATGATCATTTAAACTCAAAAATACTGTAATTGCGATAGCGCAGTATATAGATACACAGAAAAAATATAAAGCGGTTTTAGGACGGATGCAGCACTAAATATAATTTAAAAAAACTTTAATAATCACGATTTTGACACAAGATGGATGATATATGTTATTTTGAAGTGGGTCACCTGATCTCTTCATATAATATGAGTGCAATTATTATTTTAATTTTTATTTAAAAAACTACCGAACATATTCTGCTGTATTTTTTTATATATGTTATGGGGTAATTTGAATATTTCCTAAAATTTTCGAAGCAATTCATGAATTTTAAATTACTTAAAAGTTTTTGAAAAAGTATGCCCCATAAGGTTTAATATATGTCATATATTCAACTCCAAATCTAATTGGGTGATATTATTCATTTACTTTCCCAGATGTCCCACAGTCCATCTCAATAACATACTAAAATATCATTTTGAAAAATTCATTTTTACGGCAATTATCGTGCGTACGGTTAGACAGACAGACAGAATGAACACAGTCACAAACACTTTTCAATTGTGTTGTAAAGTGTTAAATAATCTACTAAAAATAGATTTTGGTGCCCAAAATTCGAGTTGAGACACACACCCAGCTAATTTTACTGGTAATTTTTGTGGAATGATGCTTACCAATTTGAATTTTTAAAGTAACTTATTTTCACTGAGCTTATAAAGTAATAGTGTATTATAAATTGCTGCCATAAATAATAAACAGGAAAAATCAATCATGCATAAAGCATTGATTATGAAACACTTTCCAACTTCAATGCAATTTCATTTAAACATCTCCGAAATCCAATACATTCCTCGGTGATATTTTAAAAATTATCACAATACTACATTAATTTATTATATATGAAAACTTAAAAGTTCATCGAAAAAAAATAACTTCGTTCAAATGACGTCAATTAAATATAAATCGCCTGGCTACTCGGTAATGTTTTTAACATTATCATAATACTACAATAATTTATTATATTTGAAAACTTCATCAAATACAACTTAAATCTATTCAAATGACGCCATCAAAATACACGTCTGGCTCTCTCTATAAAAGCAGCATTTCATTCATAAACATTTTCCCATTCATTTCCTTCATCACAATACTATAATAATGTATTTTCTTATTTAAAAACGTAAGACCATGAGAGTTACAAGTAATTAAACTCTATGCTTAAAACTTCATTGAAAAAAATCGTTCTTCTCTCTATAAAATCAATGAATATTTCATTCATATCAGCTATGTAGACTCCATGAGCTAAATAATTTTGCGTTAAAGAAATGCACCAATTCTTATACAACTCATTCTACATATTTTGCTGTTTACAGTTTACATATGTGAAAAATAGGCTTCGTTGTAGAAATATTCAAATTTGGGTGAGCATTTAAACTCAAATATGTTGTAATTGCGTTGTTTCAGTATGTAGATGCACAGAATTTAAGCAAAAATAAAGCGGGGAATTAAAAGGGACACAACACTCAATATGAATTAAAAAGAACTTTAAAAATCACGATTTTGAGACAAGATGGTTGCCATATTTCATTTTGAAATGGGTCACGTGATCTCTTCATAAAATTGTCACTTGATCGCGTTATATAAGAGGTGTAATTATTATTTTGCTTTTTATTTAAAAACTACGGAATACATTTTGTTGACATTTTTTTTATATATTTTATGGGATAATTTGAAAATGACCTAAAATTTCCAAAGCAATTTGTGAATTTTAAATTTCCTTTAAAAATTGTTTGAAAAATTAGGTCCCATAGGGTTCAATGTATTTTATTCTTTCAACCCGGGTTCAATCCAAAACTAATTGGGTGATATTATTTATTTATATTTGAATAGGTTTCACAGACCGTCTGAACAACATACTAAAATTTCATTTTGATTAATTAATTTTTACGACAGTTATCATGCTAACGGACAGATAGACAGACAGACATACAGACAGAATGAACAAAGTCATAAACACTTTTCAACTTTGTTATAAAGTGTTAAAAATACACAATGCTTATTCGGAACTTGGTTGATGAACAGAACTTCAATATTGTCTGTGGATAAAAATACATTTCCCATTTTTTTAAAGAAAACATTATCCGAGTCTCAATTCGAAATCCTACCTTTGGAGGCAAAGACGTGTTAGATACATAGACGATCGGTGTAAATGGGAAGTGATATAAGTTATCAGATGATAAGTTATCAGACAGACATCGAATTAAGGTTAAAATTCACCACCTGAAATGCCGTTTTATTCAAGAAATTCGATTTACATCCGCTTCCTTAGAGATACATTTCTACTATGCTCAGCTGCTGCATAGACACTTTTTTGCAAGCAGGTAAGAGAGAGAAAGGGACATTTGACGAGGATATGAAAGTTGCTCCTCTTCAATTTGAATAGTAAAATTATTCTTCTTTTCTCATTTAAAAGAGCGTTATATTTTTTCGATCATTTTGATTTTTTCTTTGGTTATGATTTCTGGAATTTCTGTAACATGAAAGAAACAAGAAGAGCGTTTTGATGTGAAAACGGATATTAAAACAAAATGAGTTTTTCCTTAGACCTCTGCATATAGGGAAATATAAAGTTGTGTTTAAAATTAATTTATAAGATAAAAAAATTGTCAATAAATTATCTTCATATCATTGTGTAAATAAAATTGTTGGATCGTTTAAAAAGTAAATTCAAGAACTAAAAGCAAATCTCTTTAAAAACCTTTGAAATAAATTCGTTAAAATTCTTATGTTTATTAATTTTAAATTTTTGGCCAATGCATTTTACTGATAATTACTAATATGATGCTTACTGATATGATGCTTACTGATATGATGCTTACGATATGATGATTTACTGATTTACTGATGATGATTCACGATATTTTACTGATATGATGCTTACGAATTTAAATTGTTGAAGTGACTTATTTCAACTTGGATTAAAAAGTATCAATGTACTTGTAATCGCTACCATAAATAATAAATACATATATGTTTATAAAATGCATTAATTTTCATAACTATTACTTGCTCTCCCCCACCAGTCTTAAAACTATTCTCTTTCAGAAACAAAAATAAAAGTTTGCTCATTCCATCTAATTTGAAACATTTTTTTTAAATACATCTTTTGTTCAGAAGATTTCATAGCATGCGATCCGTTATGCTTCCTGAAAGAAAACATGCTGCAGTTTCTACGTTTTCTGTCCAGTGAAAAAGTCTGAATAATAGTATATATTCTTAGGAATGTATGTTCGGAATTTGCTACTAAACATTTTCAGAAAGCACGAAACTGCTCCATGTGTGGTGAAAGTATAATCAAGTAAACATGCGACGATACTGTTATTTGTCATGTTTTCGTGTCTATTCCTGTCATAGAGCAGCAATATCCGTAATGTTGTTGTAATCTGTGTCAAATTCTATTTGCAGAGAGTATTTTATGGTATTGTATTATTTACACATTTATACTGATACCATTTAAAATTGTACAAGTCTATTATATTATTGGAATGTATGACAGTTATCATTTAAAATTAATTAAAATAATTTTTCATATGTGTAATGACATATGAAATTAAGAACTATAAATTAGGATATAATTGATGCACTGTAGGGTTTGTTTTCTATTGTGACATTAATTACGAGATGCAATGAATCTTTTTCTTACATAATAAAATATTATGTTTGTATGTGTGTGTGTGTGTGTGTGTGTGCAGTCTGTAATAAAACTTTAAGCGCTGTACGACCATGAAATTTAGCGCACAGTTATTTAAGAGCTCAGAAAGCTGCACCTCAATGTTATTTTTTAATTCTAATCAGATTTTTATTTCATTCATGTTTTAGCATTATCACATAAACCGATTCCGAAAATATTATCACAGAGTTCCCATTTTGACACCATCGAGAAATAAACAAAAAAATTCATTGATATATATATATATATATATATATATATATATATATATATATATATATATATATATATATATATATATATATATATATATATATATATATCAATGAATTTTTTACTTTCCCTGCAATACATGGTAATGTATAGGGAAAGTATTGGAATCATGCCGAAAATCGCAACTCGAGTTTTCGACGGATCTACACGTTTCGAGACCTCTAGAATACGAAAAAACCATTTTTAGCGTGACGCCTGTGTGTATGTCTGTGTGTCTGTGTGTCTGTCTGTGTGTCTGTCTGTGTGTCTGTCTGTCTGTGCAGATATTGTATACACTCTAACTAAAAAACTAATGGACCGAATTTCACAAAATTTTGTAGGTAAGTCACTTGTGGGCGGGGCTGGTGCTGATTAGTTTTGGGTACGATTCGGAATAAAAGAACCCGCCTTTTTTGTGAAATGGCCCGCAAAACCTTGTATCCACTGTAGCTGAAAAACTAATGGACCGAATTTCACAAAATTCGGTAGATGAGTCACGTATAGGTCACCCTGGTGCTGATTAGATTTTGGTACGATTCAGAAAAAAACAACCTGCCTTTTTTTGCAAAATGGCCCGCAAAAATTGACAAAATCTAAAATAAAAAACTGGGTATACTCAAATATATCCATTAAATGCTTATTTAATACGTAATTTTTAACGACGAAAAGAATAAGACCAACCCCATTACACTAGGACTAGCCGTTCTCGAGATATTTTAGTTTTTCGTATTTTTCCTACACCATTTTTAAAAATAAGTCCAGTATTCAAATGAGAACGAAAATTGAATTAAAAATTAATTAAATTTAATTTATATATATATATATATATATATATATATATATATAGCATAAACTGAATACAGGGAACATGAAGTTTTGAAAAAGGCCAACAGCAAATACATAAAAGTTCTAGGGGTATTGTGACCCCTAGTTCCCGTTTACGAGTCGACTTTTACACCAATGGCAACACTCACGGAGCCATGCATTACCTGTGGTCATTTTCGGAATAACGCCGAAACAGAAGACGTCCACACGAATAAAAATCATCCGTAAAAGTTTTTTTACTAATTGTAAGTGGTGGTTTCTGTTTTATGACATTATATATATATATATATATATATATATATATATATATATATATATATATATATGTATTTAGTATATATTTATATATATATATATATATATATATATATATATATATATATATATATATATATATATATATATATATATATATATATACTAAAGTTAGCTTCCTTTAGTACAAAATAACACCCAGAAATATTAACGGGGACATTTTTACAGATAATCTGACTAAACATGCTAGGAATAAATGGTCTAATGTAATCCGTTTAAACAAAATAGCCTTGTATATAATGTAAAATGATACTCTACACACCAGGATTTAAAGTAATTTGAAAGCACCATAATGAGAGTACACATGATACTGCTACAGAAAGTTAAAAGGAAACTATTTTGCTGGGAAATATGAATTTTTACTCTGCAGACAACACGATATCTTTGGTGTCAAGTCCTTTGTGAGATTTGTTTGCAGACAGACTGTTTTATTTGCAGAGTTCTATGACACACACAGTGTCGGGATTTTTTATGTACAAGTGACATTGTGTTTGAATTTCATAAAACAGGAATGGTGCTGAATTTTAAGTCTGGATATATTCAGTTTGTCAACCGAACGTGCGTTTTATTTTAAGCTTGTTTCGAGTGTCGGAAAGTAGATTATGAATTCTGATGTACA
Organism: Amaurobius ferox; assembly: GCA_951213105.1. Taxonomy (NCBI): domain Eukaryota; kingdom Metazoa; phylum Arthropoda; class Arachnida; order Araneae; family Amaurobiidae; genus Amaurobius; species Amaurobius ferox. Next base: position 125,041,042 of record OX578139.1, read on the forward strand.
TGTGCTTGGATTTTTCATGCAAAAAGAGTTTATGCGTGAACAATTTATAAGGCAAAAACTAATTTTATTTTTCTTTACTTTCCATACACTACATAGTATATGTAAAAGATAATCGTTATGGAGATCAAAAATCTGACTCTTAAATTTGGATGAATCTGCATGTTTTGGGGAAATTGTTTATCTGGATAAAGAAGACTCTTCCATTGCAGATAACATTATTCATAAACCCTTATATATGGACCCTTATCCATTGACTCTTACAATGAACTCTTTTCCATGGACCCTGCGCTCATCAGCATGGAATAACCGTTAACTGCAATGCATGTAAGCACATTTGCTCTTTGCCACAATGTTGTGAACCATGATGAAGGGCGTAAAATAAGCGCGTGAAACCGGCCCATGGATACTTCTCAAAACTTCTCAAAGGTTCGAACACATACATATCGACCTCGTGGGCCCCTTGCCCCCATCTGAAGGAATGACCTATGTACTGTCTATGATTGACCGGTTCACAAGATGGCCGGAGGCAATCCCAATTCCAGACATCACGGCTTCTACAGTGGCACAAGCTCTGATCGACCATTGGATTTCTCGTTTCGGTGTTCCTTCCAGAATCACCAGTGATCAAGGGCGGCAATTTGAATGTAGACTTTTTCAGTCTTTAGCACAGTGCTTGGGAGTCCAGCGAATACGCACAACTGCTTACCATCCTTCTAGCAATGGAATTATAGAAAATTTCCACCGACCGCTGAAAGCAGCCTTAAAAGCACACGGTAATAAACAGTGGACTAAGACACTGACAATAGTTTTGCTGGGGCTTCGATCTACAATCAAACCGGACATAGGTGCAACGCCAGCTGAGCTTCTCTATGGAGAAACACTGCGCCTGCCAGGCGATTTTTTTCCCAATAGCTCACAAGTCACTGACCCCTCAGACTTCATAGTGCAGCTAAGAGAGTCAATGCGGGACCTTCGTCCCCTCAACACCTCTCACCATCGGAAACCGAGAATTTTTCTCCCACCCGCTCTTCACACAGCGTCGCATGTATTTGTGCGTAATGATGCGGTTAAAGCTCCACTACAAGCTCCATACGATGGACCATATCAGGTTTTAAAGAGAAACGATAAATTTTTTAAAATCGATATCAAAGGTAGGAAAGTGAACATTGCACTTGATCGTATTAAACCGGCATTTTATGTGAATAATGATAAAATACATGCACCGGCAACAACCGGCCAACCGGTTTCGACCACTCAAGCTTCATCAGTGCCAAATATGCCTCCGAAAATTACGACACGATCAGGCCGTCGTGTTCGTTTCACGGATCGTTATGGTTTCACTGGAAACCTTTAAGGAGGGGAGTGTGTGGCGGTTAACTATTGCCAGTTATGCCACCTGCACCAAAACGAACTAGAAGCGGCTTTTCTCAGTGTATCTGATAACTGAGGAAACCGCATACCATTTCCTGTTTTGGGACGTCTGACTTTCAAAGATTCCCGATGGGGATGTACACATAACTTTAACGCCGGTGACAGTATGTTGGCATGTGAAAGCCATAATTTTCGTCACCGGCATGTGTGAAAAACAAGACGATGGTGCACACCGAAAACACGTGGCGTGCATGGGGAGCACCCCCATTAATGAGCCCCAGACCGACGACGACCAATAAGATGGTCGGTCACTCCTTCTGGGGCGTTTACAAAATTCAGTTTAGAAAAGAACTTTCATCTTTTCGGTCAGAGACTCGCTCCTAAAATCTCGACCTAATCGGTCGACTCTCGGTCTACTTGCTTTCGAACTTTGGAACTACGCAGTCGAAACCTCCTTCCGACTGTTTCGAACTTAACGTTCCAACCATCAGGATTTATCCGCTTGTCGCAGAATCTCTCTGCAAGGTATTAGCATGCTGTATATATATTTGTAAAATTTAATGTAAATAAATGTTATTTTACGCAAGTTATCGTTCTGCCCAGAGAACAAAACAACAACAACAAATGTCGGGGGGATTGTGCTGGGCATTAATACCGCATGTCAGGTTCAGCCCACACAAACAAACTTCAAACCAACAATAAACCCCGCATGATGTTGCGGAAAATATTCCTAGACAAATTCGACTTCCATCCAATTATTTGGTTAATCTTCATATCATAATTATTACGTTTATTGAACAGAACTGTATGAATTCCATTTTTATGTTTGTATCTAATGGTTATGTCCAGGAAATTAACTTCGTTTTTGACACTATTAGGGTTCTTGATAAGATCCAATTCCGGAGGATAAAAGTCAAATTCCAATCCAGGAGTATTTGAGTAATGGCCTAAAATCACATCGTCCACATATCTGTAATATGGCATTTCATATAATACATGATTACTCCTTTCGAAATATGTTAAATATATGTCAGCCAGGACTGATGAACAGCCCCCGCCCATAGGAATACCCCTAATTTGTTGATAAAAGACACATCCGTTACATAATATGTTCTCAAACAAAACGATCTGAATTAAATCCATATACCTTCGTAAAGTGATTACTTTTTTAAGATTGTATTCTGTATGTACCAGTAAAAGTATTTCATGCAATTTTTTAAGATCAATGTTGTTGAAAAGGTCCCGGAAGTCATAACTGGTGAACTGTATATCTTTATTGCAATACTTCAGTCGTTTAATTACTTCAGAGCTGTTTTTTATGATTATTGGATTTTGTACTAATAAAGCTTTATATGCAGGTTTAAGTATATTCATAAGTTTTTTGTTAGCCAATGTAATATATGTATTACATCCTACAGTTACAGTACGAAATTTCACGGGTGTTTTATGCAGTTTTGGAATGAGTACTAAATAAGGAAAGGACACATTTTTTATATTGATGCCAATTCTTTTATATAGAGCCCTGATTTTATTTGTCATCACATTTAAATTATAAGGTAAAGGTTTGTACATTGTGGGATCCATGTAAGATTTCTGTAAGATTTCTATGTAATAAGGTTTGCAGGTAATTGCGTAGTTCGATACCACTTTATCAGTATATGTGATCACTAAACGTTCATGTACTTCCCTGATAGAAGAGGGGATGATTGAATTCCATTGAATATTGAGTTTGCTATTATATTGGTTGACAAAACAGTTTAGGATATTATATTTCCATTCATCAAAGGCTTTTATGGGTATACCATATTTAATAGCTAATTTATATATGAAAGAATCCAAATCTAGATTAAAATCTTCTTTCACGTGGTCAAATTCTTGTCTGCGGAATTTTGTTCCTTTTTCAAAAAGATTTCTTAAAGGCAAATCATCAATCACTTCAAGATTACCTGTAATTATATGATTATGGTGTTTGTCTCGTAAATCACTAAGATGGCATTTACATACCCCACTATTCATCATAGATATATTTTTACTAATTTGGTTATAATTGTATAATCTTCTTCCGTAGGGTCGTACATAACGGTATGTAAGCTTTACTCTGATGTTAGCTATAGGAATCATCTCGTTCAGTTGATTGAACAAAAGTTTGAAAGGTATTCTATCAAATGTCTTATTTTTAAAGGTTGTAACAAAGTACTCTTTGTGGATTTCTTTATTGGGCTGACACTTCAAGATGACATAAGATTTCTGAGCCTTCAATTTTATAAAATCGAGCAATATGGCAAAATAAAAGTGTTGTTTTTCATTAGGATCAATAGATGCCAGGTGATCAATGATATATTCCCAAATTCTACGTAAGTATTTCCTTCTGATTCCATAAACAAAATTTTTTATCCAATTATTGTTGATCGGAGTATTATTGTTAAACGATACCATGAGATTTTCCAATTTAGCTTTAGTGTCTTCAAATTTAATATATCCATTGTTGCCTCCTCGCTTCCATCTAGATGTCTGCAAATGACAATAACTGGATACCGGGACTGAATCTGCATTTTTACAGTAATCCAGATTATAATTTTCATTTAAAATTGCCGTGTTAAGGCCAAATGGGAATGCAGAACCGTATTGCATAATATGCGTGTACTCCCACCACAGACGTTCCTGTAGGCGAGGTACAATATCCAGTATTGTAATCACACAGTTTGAAAATTCATGGACATGGTAATGCCTTAGTTCTATGTTTGTAGAAGGTCGATCCGTGGTCATACTTTGCTTTATTTGGTTTCTATGTAAATTGATACGTAAATGTAAGGGATTCTTGGTTTGACCAATATATAGAATATTACATGTGGAGCACTCTATACAATATATCACATTGAAAGTGTTGCAGAACAAAAATTGACTTTTAGATTGCGGTCCGATTTGTAAAGTGTTGGCACAGGGGCATAATTTGCATTTATTCGAAGAACATCTACTAAACTTAAAACCTTTTAAATTGTAAAAGTATTTATAAAATCCATCAAAAAATATTGATCCGTGTGGGATCGCGTTCTTTGACTGCACAACATCATTAAGGTTTTTTGTTGTCACACCCGGATTGGAGTTAAAAGTCACCGGTTTGAAAAAGTGTTTAATAGAAGCCATCAATTTTCAGTCAACAACCGTAGTCTATACACCATAAGGGTAGCGGGTTATCGATAATATAAATACCCCTATATTATATCACCGGGCATATATTCAAAAGTTATTAACTAATTAATTCCACTATGAATACGTTTGCCAGTCGCTAAGTTCAGTAATGTATACATTCATGTTATTCAAAAGTTTTACTCATTTTGAGGAGTTCTCCTTCTTCAGATGAATATTCTTAATGACATATGAAAAATGATTATGATCAATCTCACTTGAGCAACTTCAACTTATTATATTTTCCAAAAATATCGATTTGAGATTTGTGATGATATATAATAAGTTGAAGTTGCTCAAGTGAGATTGATCATAATCATTTTTCATATGTCATTAAGAATATTCATCTGAAGAAGGAGAACTCCTCAAAATGAGTAAAACTTTTGAATAACATGAATGTATACATTACTGAACTTAGCGACTGGCAAACGTATTCATAGTGGAATTAATTAGTTAATAACTTTTGAATATATGCCCGGTGATATAATATAGGGGTATTTATATTATCGATAACCCGCTACCCTTATGGTGTATAGACTACGGTTGTTGACTGAAAATTGATGGCTTCTATTAAACACTTTTTCAAACCGGTGATTTTTAACTCCAATCCGGGTGTGACAACAAAAAACCTTAATGATGTTGTGCAGTCAAAGAACGCGATCCCACACGGATCAATATTTTTTGATGGATTTTATAAACACTTTTACAATTTAAAAGGTTTTAAGTTTAGTAGATGTTCTTCGAATAAATGCAAATTATGACCCTGTGCCAACACTTTACAAATCGGACCGCAATCTAAAAGTCAATTTTTGTTCTGCAAAACTTTCAATGTGATATATTGTATAGAGTGCTCCACATGTAATATTCTATATATTGGTCAAACCAAGAATCCCTTACATTTACGTATCAATTTACATAGAAACCAAATAAAGCAAAGTATGACCACGGATCGACCTTCTACGAACATAGAACTAAGGCATTACCATGTCCATGAATTTTCAAACTGTGTGATTACAATACTGGATATTGTACCTCGCCTCCAGGAACGTCTGTGGTGGGAGTACACACATATTATGCAATACGGTTCTGCATTCCCATTTGGCCTTAACACGGCAATTTTAAATGAAAATTATAATCTGGATTACTGTAAAAATGCAGATTCAGTCCCGGTATCCAGTTATTGTCATTTGCATAAGACATCTAAATGGAAGCGAGGAGGCAACAATGGATATATTAAATTTGAAGACACTAAAGCAAAATTGGAAAATCTCATGGTATCGTTTAACAATAATACTCCGATCAACAATAATTGGATAAAAAATTTTGTTTATGGAATCAGAAGGAAATACTTACGTAGAATTTGGGAATATATCATTGATCACCTGGCATCTATTGATCCTAATGAAAAACAACACTTTTATTTTGCCATATTGCTCGATTTTATAAAATTGAAGGCTCAGAAATCTTATGTCATCTTGAAGTGTCAGCCCAATAAAGAAATCCACAAAGAGTACTTTGTTACAACCTTTAAAAATAAGACATTTGATAGAATACCTTTCAAACTTTTGTTCAATCAACTGAACGAGATGATTCCTATAGCTAACATCAGAGTAAAGCTTACATACCGTTATGTACGACCCTACGGAAGAAGATTATACAATTATAACCAAATTAGTAAAAATATATCTATGATGAATAGTGGGGTATGTAAATGCCATCTTAGTGATTTACGAGACAAACACCATAATCATATAATTACAGGTAATCTTGAAGTGATTGATGATTTGCCTTTAAGAAATCTTTTTGAAAAAGGAACAAAATTCCGCAGACAAGAATTGGCCACGTGAAAGAAGATTTTAATCTAGATTTGGATTCTTTCATATATAAATTAGCTATTAAATGGTTTACCCATAAAAGCCTTTGATGAATGGAAATATAATATCCTAAACTGTTTTGTCAACCAATATAATAGCAAACTCAATATTCAATGGAATTCAATCATCCCCTCTTCTATCAGGGAAGTACATGAACGTTTTGTGATCACATATACTGATAAAGTGGTATCGAACTACGCAATTACCTGCAAACCTTATTACATAGAAATCTTACAGAAATCTTACATGGATCCCACAATGTACAAACCTTTACCTTATAATTTAACTGTGATGACAAATAAAATCAGGGCTCTATATAAAAGAATTGGCATCAATATAAAAAATGTGTCCTTTCCTTATTTAGTACTCATTCCAAAACTGCATAAAACACCCGTGAAATTTCGTACTGTAACTGTAGGATGTAATACATATATTACATTGGCTAACAAAAAACTTATGAATATACTTAAACCTGCATATAAAGCTTTATTAGTACAAAATCCAATAATCATAAAAAACAGCTCTGAAGTAATTAAACGACTGAAGTATTGCAATAAAGATATACAGTTCACCAGTTATGACTTCCGGGACCTTTTCAACAACATTGATCTTAAAAAATTGCATGAAATACTTTTACTGGTACATACAGAATACAATCTTAAAAAAGTAATCACTTTACGAAGGTATATGGATTTAATTCAGATCGTTTTGTTTGAGAACATATTATGTAACGGATGTGTCTTTTATCAACAAATTAGGGGTATTCCTATGGGCGGGGGCTGTTCATCAGTCCTGGCTGACATATATTTAACATATTTCGAAAGGAATAATCATGTATTATATGAAATGCCATATTACAGATATGTGGACGATGTGATTTTAGGCCATTACTCAAATACTCCTGGATTGGAATTTGACTTTTATCCTCCGGAATTGGATCTTATCAAGAACCCTAATAGTGTCAAAAACGAAGTTAATTTCCTGGACATAACCATTAGATACAAACATAAAAATGGAATTCATACAGTTCTGTTCAATAAACGTAATAATTATGATATGAAGATTAACCAAATAATTGGATGGAAGTCGAATTTGTCTAGGAATATTTTCCGCAACATCATAACAGGACATCCTAGAAGAAATCGTAATAATAATACTTTCAAAAAAGATTGTCTCACATGCAACAAACTCATTTTACAGGAAGCACTTAAAAATCATTACCCACGGAATTTCCTTAAAGATATTTACAATTCTTTCTTTAAAGAAGAGGATTATTCATTCTTTAATGACTTGTGAATATGACATCATATTTGAAGAATCGAGGTACGCATGCGTATGGGTACATACTATATATGGCGAAACGGACGATACGTTTTAGTAGGTAGCATCATTGCCAACGTGATTTCGTCGTTCCATTTCTGTCTTCTTTCTGTCTGCATTCTGAGGCCTCCTTTTCTGCATTATGGAGCTTTCATTTTTGCACATACTACGGGGATCTGTCATTGAATTGCATTGGTATCCGTGGACGTTGTCTAGACGAAAAGTACTTAAAACGGGAATGAGAGGTCGCTATCCCTCTCAGCCATTTTTATGCAATTCATATGGTTTTCCCCTTTTCCTTTTTTCAAATCGTTTAAATTAGTTATATATATATATATATATATATATATATATATATATATATATATAAATTAATGTAAGTGAAAATTACAGAGACCATATGACACAGTGTGCAATGATAAGCAATTTTGACGCTCGCTTTTAAAACACTTGTATTTTTTACTTCTTTAGCTTTCAGTTTTTCTCTAATTTCAAATATTATTCAATTTATTTCTCTTTCATCACACTAGTTAACTCCACCAATGCCATGTAAAGCATTCCGTTAATGTGGTTAAGCTCCCTTTTTGAATGTATTTCTTGGATTGCTCGAAGTGAAGAAGGAAAGTCAAGAGTTTTTTGAAAAGATCGACTGTTTATATCATTTTGATTCCTAAGCAATTTACGCTGTGAATTCTGTATTTGTCAGAAAAGATAAATTTGAAAACTGCGATTACTTTTACTATTTACTTCCCAACTTTTTCGTTTTAAAGCATGCGTATCTCATTTAATTTTATTTTTAAAATTTTGTACGATAGATTATACTTTTATTTTTATTAATATGTTAGTTGATATTTTAGTTATTATTTAGACAGTCATTTTTAAATTAGGAATGTATTAAGAAAAATACATTATTATGATTTATTAAATCATAAATTTAATTATTTTTTAGAATTTAAAGATTTTTGGTCGCAAATAAATTGCCGTACTATTGTTTTTCGGAAAATGTGTGCTTTGAAACATCTATTTCACAGAATTTTTAATATACAGAGTTTAGATGATGACTGATATGGCTTCAATCCCAAATTTTGAAGGAGGTAGATGATTTATTAAAGATTTCTATTTCCTGTTATTTTTTACTTTTCGATTTAAAATTCTCAATTTTCTTGAGACATTCGATTCTCAAGATTGGCATAAATAGCCATGATTTATGACAACAACGAGGATTTATGGCAACAACTTAGATGATTCATGGCAACAACGAGGATTTATGGCAGCAACGTAGATGATCCTTGGCAACAACTTAAATGATCTATGACAACAACGAGAATTTATGGCAACAACTTAGATGATCTATGGCAGCAACGAGGATTTATAACAACAACTTAGATGATCTATGGCAACAATTATGATTTATTGAAACAAATTAAATGATCTATGGCAACAACGAGGATTTATGGCGACAACGTAGATCATCAATAGCAACGATGAGGATTTATGGCAACAACGACGATTTATGACAACAACGGCGATTTATGGCAACAACTCAGATGATATATGGCGTCAATGAGGATTTAAGGCAACAACTTATATGATCTATCACATCAACGCAGATTTATGGCAACAACAAAGTGGTAATGCTAGCCTCAAATCATTAGTGGCCTCCATTAATGATTTGAGGATTCAGAAACAAAATTATTTCAATATCTTTTAATGAGTAATGGTAATGTTTCAATAGAAATGAATGGTAATAAAGTTTCACCATATATATTTAAAATTTAACAATTAGCTTGTCTCGTCATCTTGCCGGAGATTTTCCATCTGCTCGAAATGGGGACATGGGGGAGGCTTATGCGCTAATTCTTAAGCTAAGATAAAAGCTCTAAGTATGGCTGCTTTGACAATATTTTGAGAGTAATAGTCTGTGATTCCTTAAATCTAAAATGATTTTACTAATATATTTTCTCCTCGAGCACGTATAAACCAATAGTCTATGAAAATGCACTATTTTTCTGAATGTTTGGTTTTTAAAAACTGAAATAATATTTCTTACATATAAACATTCAATTGAATTATATAATAGAGTAAACACTCCTTATATGGAATTATTTTAACTGGAAAATATAACCTTTATTAACCTTTATTCAAAACCTTATTAATTTCAACGAACTTATATACAGCAATTTTGAAAAAGTATTTATACTTCTATAAAATTTCGCAAAATTAAAACGTACAAGGTTTTGTGCTATTGTAAGTTTTGAAATCTAAAGTAACATGTAAAAAAATGATTTTTCTCTCCTTGCAGTACATGGCACTGTATAGGGAAAGTATAGGAAAACTGCCTAAATAGCGTGGCGTGTGTGTGTGTCTGTGAGTCTATCTGTATGTCTGTATATTTGTGCAGATATTGTATTCACTCTAACTAAAAAACGAATTGACCGAATTTCATAAAATTTGACAGGTAAGTAAGTCCCTTATGGGTGACCCTGGTGCAGATTAGATTTTGGTACGATTCGGAATAAAATAACCTGCATTTTTTTGCGAAATGGCCCACAAAAATCCCTTTATCCACACTAGCTGAATAACTAATAGACCAAATTTTATAAAATTTAGTATATAATCACTTGTAGGTTAGCCTGGTGCTGGTTAGATTTTGGTATGATTCGATAATAAAAAATCTGCTTTTTTTGCCAAATAGCAAACACAAATCTTTAAATCTAAAAATAAAAGACTACGTATGCTCAAATATCTCAATTAATTGCATTTTTATACGTAATTTTTGACGACATAAAGAATAAGACCAATCTCATTACTCTAGGAATTGCCGTTCTTGAGATATTTTAGTTTTTTCGCATTTTCGCTACACCACCTTTGAAAATAAGTCCTGTTACCAAATGAAAACGAAAATTGCATTAAAAGTGGAAATTAAGTGTAATTTAAAAAAAAATTATGCCTGTTATTTTGTGAAATTGAACTCAATTTAATGAATTATTGAAGAAATTAAGAGAACATGAATATGATTCTTCAGTGAAAGTCATGTGCTACCCACATAATATTGTTTTAAATTATAAGAAAACATTCCTATCAGAAACGATAATTCCTGTACACTAAGTACTTGAAATGAATTCTTCCATTACTTAAAAAAAGTGAAAAAACAGTTTACCCTAAAACGCCTTATCCTCAGAATTTTGTTCGCTTATGACTCGTGATACTCGTGAAAAATGGGAAAACTGGGAAACAAGGGAAAAATTCTAAAATGATCCAAAGAACAATCTCGTTCGTTTCAACAAAGAACCAGGAAAGATTTTATTTTCCAAATTGAAGAGGGATAGCTCAGACATCCTCTTCAATCCTACCAACATCTATATCCAGACTTGACTTTTGCAAAAACAGTTTATGCAGCAACTCATCGTGCTAGAAATATGTCCCCGAAGAAAAGGGCATACACCTTTGGAAGTTTTCTTTTCCTAAAACAACAAAACAATAATACCCCTAACGTGAGAACTTTTAACCTGTTTTGAAATTCTGTCTGAATATCCATAAAATATTATTCCCCATTTGTTTCGGTCGTCTAAGTCTATATCCAATGCATCATTCCCCTAAATTTAAGATTCAGAATTGAGATCACAAATAATGTTTTCTTGTTTTATTTTCTTAAGAGAAAAATATTCATTTTATTTCTTCATGTTTGAATTCTTATCTTTAAGGGAAAAGGGAAAGTAGTTAAACAGGGTATTTAAAAATATTGCACGAATAAAAATATCTTGAAGGATAGGCCGCAGGCCCATAGTTCCAGTTTAAGGAATTCTTCAAATAGGATAGTCTTTCAGCATAAAACAGTTTTGGTCACATGGCATGTTTTAGTAAAATGTACAAAATGTACCTTCTCATATGGGTCCTCTATGAAATAAATTTCAATATTATAAGTGTTACTTATTAAATTATAGATATTTAAAAAAAATCCCGATTCTATGGAACTATTCAACAATAAAATATGCAACATATGCAACATTCGCTTTGCAAAATGTGTCAAATTTATAGAACTTAAGCCACTTTAATCCGATCAAAGTAAACGGTGAAAACATAAATAAAATAAGATTAAGAACGTTGTTAGACAGAAGATCTTTTATTAAAACTTCTTACAAGACGTACAAAGTATTAAAAACTTGATTCCAATATATATGCCAATATATGTCAAAATATATGCCAATATACCTGTACTACTTATATTCTCGTAGGTTAGAAGATATACCCGTGCATTCCTAGAAGATTACTCGTACAACGTACAATATGCGTGTGTCAGCAATTTTTGCCGCAATAAAACAATGGCGTAATAACTTAAATATATCAATAATCCCTGAATCAATAATTCCGGAAAATATCAACAATAATAATGTTTAAACCTGAAGAGTATAATTGATATTATCCAGTCCAAAATGAAATGGCAATGAAATTTATTTTATATACATATCTTCATTATTCAAATCGGAAAGGATTTAATAAAAATCGTCTGCCGCATAAACACATTGGATTTAAATCCGTTGCTAAGCGACATGATATCATTTGCTTCAAATAAATTGGTAGAAAAAATATCGTCTAAATAGTTATATTTCTATGGAACATTTGGCGACAGTTTCGTCAAATTAGCGACATTTTAAAAAATCGCCAAATTTATCGCCAAGTGGGACTGTAGAACTGACAGTTCCACTTTGCGACAAATTGACGAAATATCATCACAATACTATCCCCTAACAAAAAACAATTAATATCATTTATGTAGCGCCATTTTATCAATTTCAAGATATTTTTATAGATTTGAAAACATTTTTATCAATTTGGTGACATTTTAAAAATTCGCTAAATGTATTACTAAGTAGGATGGTTGGTCTGACAGAGAAATGCTAACCAAACATCATTTCAGTACTCTCTTCTAACAAAACAAAAAAAATTTCATTGATATGTAGAAGACCCAAGCCACACGACCAAACCGAAGGTTTATGGCAGCTGTTTGTGTGTCGTTTATATTAATTTGGCGACATTTCCGTCAATTTGGCAAAGTTTAAGAAAAGTTGTCAAATTAGCGATATCCCTCCAAATTCGTAGCTTTGAATTTGCAGATCTGAATGAAACATTTTTATCCCGTTTCAATATACTAAATGAAAACATTACAATTGTATTAGAAGATATACCCGCTCTACTCTTTTTCTGTTTCAACAATCGGCTATATGAATTTATTGGCTAAACACAATATATGAGTTTAGTAGCTAAATACGATATAAGCTTGAAAACTCTTTGCCAAAATAAATGAAATTGATGTACGCAGTCAGAAATTAATATAATTAAAAGAAAAATCAAACCGTCCATTCGTAAGACATACTTTTATATCCATTTATCCATTTATTTATTATTTTAATCGAAAAAAAATAATAAAAACATTAACAAACACATTTAATTTAATTGCGATGCCGAGCAACATGATATATCCTCCTAAAATGTTAAAATTTATTAACCACTAACAGCACATTCGTTATTCGTACGGAGTGTATAATTTAAAGAAACTTAAAGTTCGCAATCATGTGCAAATTCTGTTAAAATATGAAATTTATTGCTCCTAAAGAGAAGTTTAAGAATATATGTTCTCACTATGCAAAATTATCTTCACGATCAGATCTGAAGAATAAAACATCCTGCCCCCTTTTGTAAGCAAATTTACAGAAGTAAAAATAGGAATTGAATGAATATATGCAACACCGTACTAATTATATTGTCGCAGATTAGAAAATATGCCAATGTGTTAGTAGAAGATTACCCGTATTACAATTTGCGTCTCAAAAATATTTGCCAAAATAAAAGAGATGACGTAATAAATTGAAAACATCAATAATATCCGTACTCTTTATACCAGAAGGTCGTAATTGATTCCAATATATGCCAATATATATCAAAACATATGTCAATATACCTGTACTACTTATATTCTCGTAGATTAAAAGATATACACGTGTATTTGTAGAAGATTCGTACAACATACAATATATGAGTTTAAACAATTTTTGTCATAATAAAATAATTGCATAATAACTTGAAAATATCAATAATCCTTGAATCAATAATCCCCGAAAATATAAATAATAATAATTTTTAAACCTGAAGACCGTAATTGATATTATCCAGTCAAAAATGCTATAAGAAAAATCAAATCGTTCTTTTCTAAAATATATTTTTATATCCATTTATTTATTATTCAAATCGAAAAAATAATTATTAAAATTAACAGACAGATTTAATTTAATTGCGTTTCTGAGTAACATGATATAAGATAGAATCTTATAACATGTTAAATATGTCATGTCTTATAACATAAACTGCGAAATTAAATAACGATTTTGATTTCTCTATACTTCTCATTGTTCAGTAAAAGCTTGTTTTAAATAAACCATGAACCATGGAGATATATGTCCCCTTTAAATCATGTTTCAAATAATTCATGTTTTCAGAAAGTGACTAATTAACGCAAAAAATCTCCCATCAAACTCAGAGATTAAATTTTAATTCACTTTCAAACGATTTTCAAGCTTTTAGTTTGGATAAACCACGGAGTTAGGGAGTAGAACTCCTAGGAAAAAGTTCCGTTTTTCATTAATATCTCGACAACCCCAGGTCTTAGAAACTCGAAACTTGGACAAAAGTTATGGGGGGATATTTCAAGGCTATTCACCAAATTTCATTAAATTCGGTTCAGCCATTTTTCCGTGATGATGAGACAAACGAAAATTTCGTTTTTTACTAATATCTCGAGAACTACTGGTCGTAAAAACTCAAAACAGGGATATAATTTTAAGTGGGGCTATTTCTAGGCTACCCACAAAATTTCATCAAATTCGGTTCAGCCGTTCTCCCGTGATGATGGGACAAACAGACAGACAGACAGACAGACAGACAGACAGATTTTCATTTTTATTTATATAGATTCCGTACAAAGAACTGGTATATTGGGTGCAATTATAACATACAGTTACATTTATAACATATTTAGATCCGCAATTGTTTTTAAAATTCCCTGTATAACTTAAATAAAGTTTATTTATGTAAACATTCTTATTTACAAGTACATTTATTGTACTTTATTAAAAAATAAAGTGTTTTATTCAGTTGTAATATACGGCAAATGGTAACATACGGCTGTGTTTTATTCCGGTTTAAAACGAACATTACAGCAGCGAGTATAACATATTTAGATCCGCAATTGTTTTTAAAATTCCCTATATAACTTAAATAAAGTTTATTTATGTAAACATTCTTATTTACAAGTACATTTATTGTACTTTATTAAAAAATAAAGTGTTTTATTCAGTTGTAATATACGGCAAATGGTAACATACGGCTGTGTTTCATTCCGGTTTAAAACGAACATTACAGTAGCGAGTATAACATATTTAGATCCGCAATTGTTTTTAAAATTCCCTGTATAACTTAAATAAAGTTTATTTATGTAAACATTCTTATTTACAAGTACATTTATTGTACTTTATTAAAAAATAAAGTGTTTTATTCAGTTGTAATATACGGCAAATGGTAACATACGTCTGTGTTTCATTCCGGTTTAAAACGAACATTTGAAAAGCCGTTTAATGCAGAAATATGTTTTTCCCATTTACTCGTATTCTTCCCTATGGGAGCAGATCTCTAGGAATTTTGATATTAAAGTCCAAGGGAAACCATTTTAGAAAACCGTCTCAAGCCTTCACTTCTGTTTGTGTTTCATTCCGGCTTCGCAGAAATGCATCTGCGTAGCAGTTGATGCCTTGAAATATGTCCCTGGGGGGAGGAATGTAATTCTCAAATGGGAAATAACTTTTCTGGATGAAAATCCATTTCAGGTGGCAACCTTTTGCCTGAATTAGATGTTACTCTGGATCACTAAAGAAGATTATATTTTCTATTCGCTTCCACTGTCGACAATTATGCCTCGAAAAATATAATGATCAGAATTGGGAACACGACAAGGTTTTCTACATAGGCGTTGAAACGTATTTGATATAAAGTTAATGCAAAACTAGTTTTTGAACAATTTCATATTTCCTACAATACATAGTATTTGTAAGAATTAAAAAAGGCGATGGTGTAATATCGGTGTTCTGTGAGTTCTTAATTTTTCTGTTTTAGATGTGTATTCGTACGGAATGTAAGTGTAGAATATTCTTTGTTAAATGCTCGTCTACGAATGAAACCGCACGTTGCATGTACTTGCATTTTGCGGCATTTACGTCCGCCTTGAGAGTCCGTTGTATGTAGATGTAATAGTTTTTGCATGATTCTTTTTTTCGGCGCGCCAGTGGAAGCGACTGCTTTAGAAGAACGTGATATTTGCTGTGACGTCACGTTCGTAACTAAGGCTCCTCTATATACGAGCTGACTCATCAAGCATATTGAAACCCACCATAGTTGGAAGCGCAATCCATTAGCATTAGCTCTATTCGTATTTTCACTTTAGGAAGTATAATTGAAAAAATTATGGGTGGTTGATCTGCACCGAACTGCTCTAATCATTCTAGAAATGGTTTTAGGCGATTTCGCTTTCCTAGAAACGAAGAAAGAAGAAAACAATGGCTAATAAATAATTGGATACCCGATACTGGAGCATACTTGTTTGAGCTAAGTTCTACAATATTCTAATTGAAACTATTTTTCTATATAAAGTATTTATTTTAAGCACTTATTTTATAATTTCTGTAAATGTAGTATGGAATCATATGGGCTTCAATATGTTTGATAAGTCAGCCTGTAGCAGATGAGCTCTATTGGTAACTGTTTGATAAAAATGACGCTATCTTGTTGAGGGAGATGGGACAAAGAAGGCAATTATGACGGTCATATGAAAGTTCGCCCAAAATCCTAAATAATGTCAAAATTCAAAAATCAAATTTTAAATTTCCATCTCCTGCTATTCAATGACCATCGTGCTTAGGAGGACTAACAGATATGATTTGTAAGTAAAATATTATTTCTAAAATGATTCTAAGAAAGGAATGGATCGAAGAGCTTGGCTCGATCCATATGCTTTATAACATGTCTAGAATTTTGAAATCAGCCTAAATAAAATTAAAATGCCTAGTAAATCGCCAAGTTCAAGTGATTTGGATTGATATCAAGTTAACATAGCTATGTTGTAATGAAGTACATTTAAAAATGCTAAAAAAATGATTTGTGAATTTTTTGTATCAAAATATGAAACAAGTGACTTATATGTATATGATTTAGCATTAAGTAAAGAATTTTAATACCGATACGGTAATTATTTTGTATACATGTCTCTGCCATGTTCAAACCTTTCAGCCAGCCATTGATGGGTCCTGGCGCCCATCATTAGGGAAGGGGAGACAGCTGGGTTAATTAAACTTATTATGAACCACTATTACGAATACTTTTAGTTATTACAGCATCATAAACTTTTATATATAGATACGGTCTGATTCATCTCCAGTAGATCTTTACAAGTCGCATTTTTACAATGGGACAAAAAGTGAACTCTGATATTTTGATCGAAATACAAGTTTTGAGTACCTTTCAATGCGAACAAATCATTATTTCAACAATGAAATATGTATATTTGTTTGCATGTCTGTCTGTCTGACTGAGTGTCAACATAATTCCTATTGATCAAATCCAAAGAGTCAGATAAAATTTGATACGAATATACCAATCGAGATATATTCGTCCATAGATATGGTCAAGGAGGTTAAATATAAAACATAACATTCTTTTTTTTTCCAAAGTCAGAAGAAAATTATAAAATATAATTGTTTTAGTTATGTTACCCGTGAAATTGTTATGTAAATAGCATCGCAAGTTTTTCCTAAATATTCATTGAAATGAAAAGAACACTTCCATTAGTTGAATACCAGAAAATGTACCGGACGTTACTCGAGAATTAGAGAATTAATTAATTCATTAAATTATTTCATTAACTCATTATTCATTAATTCATTAAATTTATTTAATTCATTAAATTTATATAATTTATTAAATTTCATTAATTCATTAAATTTAATTATTTCATTAAATTTCATTAATTCATTAAATTTCATCAAATTATTTTAATTATTCATTAATTAATTTTATTGAATTAATTATTAATTTTTTTATTAATTATCAATTAATTATTAATTTTATTAATTATTAATTATTAATAATTAAAAAATTAATTATTAATTTTATTGAATTAATTAATTCATTAAACTATTTTAAAAGACGTAGCCGCCCTCCGCCGACTTATGGAGGCAGCCGCGCAGGCGCGGCTGCCTCCATAAGTCGGCGTAACATGTCTCAATTAAACTCCTAAACACGTCTTGATTTGCTATGTGAACGCACACGTTGCTGTTTCCCTCCCGCTTCGCAGAGCGTTTAGAGCCTGCCGTGCGGACACTTGGAACATCGATCGCTACTCCCTAATACAACTGTGTAGTTGAAAATCTCGGTTGAGGGACTTTTAAAAAGCTCTTAAGATACTCCTTAAGTAAAAGTTTGAAGTGCGTGCATATGGGGAATTCTAAACCTGCTTAAAGTCAACACTACGTTTTCAATTCTTGCACATTATTGCATTTCCTAAAAATATGCGCCTTTAGCCAGGGAGGAAAAATTAAAGAATTGAATGTTGTATCTGGTGATTTTGATCTGATTTTACTTGTTTTAAAGAACTAAATGGTATCTCTAAAATGCAGAGTTAGATTTTTGTATTTTATTATTTAGTTCACGTTGGCTGAATATATTTGTAAACTTGCCTTTGGCACGCCCAAAAGTTTTAGACGTTATAGCTTGAAACAGCTGTCAAACGCTGTCTTCATTGTTGCATAATCGTCTACAGGAAAATATTCTGAGGCTCTTATATATACGAGCTGACTCTTCAGGCATATTAAAGTCCACCGAAATTGGAAATGTATTCCATTATCGTTAGTTCTGTCTGTATTTTCACATTAGAAAGTGTTATTGGAATTTTAAATTTCGATTAATAAAGTATGTATCTGAATTTTTATTATATATTCATCGTTTAAAAACCCTACATAATACTTATAAAATTATTTTCTTGGAATTTTCTTTGTTTGTGATCTCTAAATATAGATTACATTTCTTTCAAAGGAAGAATTATGAAGAATTCTTATTAACTAGACTACTTCAAACTTCAAACAGTGGAAAAATTAGTGTGAGAAAAACTCTCACGTGTTACTACTGCCTTTGTTTAAATAGCAGCGACTAAGAAGGGGTTAAATAGACCCTATTATTATTAAACTTGGACTTATTATTATTATATGTATATATAAAATAATAAGTCCAAGAAAAATTATTTTTCTTATATAAAAGATACCTTTGATAAGCAAAATCATTTTCTCGAAATTTCCATTAGCTTATAAAACCAGTATAAAATCGAAAACAGATATAAACTACACGATCATAAATTCCATTCCATTCCTTCTAACAAGGCATCGATGTATATTCTGCAATTCACATATAAAATGACATACTTTAGTATCCCTCTCCATAACACCCTCAGTTATGCCTTGAAGCAAAAGTGTCGACGCAGCAGCTGATGTAGAAGTATGTTCCTTTGGGAAAGAACACGAATCTCACAAGTTGAATAACGTTTTTCGAAATAAAACTGCAAATAAGATTACTCCCCATTTGCTTCTCCTTTCTATGTATGCACTTAATACATATCTTAACGTCAAGTAAAAGGTTCAGAATTGCAGTTAGTTATGCGTTTATCTAAAATATGTTTCTATAAAACTACTTTATTTAGATTTGTTGAAATTTGAACGAGGGATTTGGGATACATTTTCAAATCAAACTCTGGAGAAAAATATTTGGACTCTCATACCTACGGTATAATGAAACATCTGATGTGGGCAGCACATGACTTTCCCTGTAGACTTAAATTTATTTCTCTTTATTAATTCAGTAAATTGAGTTTGGTTGCACAGAATAACAAGCATAATCATTTGAAATGATACTGAAATTTTACTTTTATTTTAATTTTCATTTAATTTGGTAACTGAGCATATTTTTCAAAAGCAGCGTAGAAAAAAATATAAAAATCAAAACTATCTCGAAGACGGTTAATTCTAGAGTAATGTTATTGGTCTTATTACTTGCATCTTTAAAAATTGCATGTAAAAGAAGAGTTTTATTGATACATGTAAGTGTACGTAGACTTTCATTTTAAATTTGATGATTTTTGTGGACATTTCGCTAAAAAATTACATGTTTTTTTTATTCTGAATCGCACTAAAATCTGATTGGCACCAGGGCAACTCACAACTGACTTATATACCAAATTTTATGAAATTTGTTAAATTATTTGAGTTAGAGTGGATACATACATTGCACAGACACACACACAGATAGCACACTAAAACAGTTTTTTCGTATTCTAGAAGTCCCCAAACGTGTAGATCTGCCAAAAACTTGACTTACGATTTTCAACATGGTTCCAATACTTTCCCTATACATTATCATGTATTGCAGAAAAACAAAACATATAAAATTTTAAATATATTTCGTATGTTTTGCTCGAATTAAAAAAAATCTATCTAATTCTAGATTATTTGCTAACAAAGCAGGATGTAAAGTTTCGTGAAAATCCATTAATATTTGTGGCCGCTATGGTGTACACAAAACATCAGCCACAGCCAACAAACAGACAGACATCACTCCAAAAATAGTCAAAACGTGTTTAGATGGTCTTAATATATACATTAGCATCAAAATTTTGAATTCGACAATTTTCGTGAAACCAATACTTATACTATATTACATCGTATGGAAAATCAAAAATTATATATTGAACAGAGAAATTGAAATAGTAAAATTATTTTCAGTTAGGTGGTACTAATATAAACTCAAAAATATCTTAGAAGTATTGGTTGCTGTTTTCAATACGCCAGAATATCATTGCAGTAAACTCCCGATTATCCACGCGGTCTTCCGCGATTTTTTTTTTTTTTTTTTTTTTTTTGCGACGATCATTTACGGAATGTAGAGAAATAAAATGTAGAGAAAACACGCCTTTCATGATCAGCAAATGCAAAATCTATTTTTAGAGCAACAATCGGATTGTTCCTATTCCTTTCTACCCCTCCCCCCCCCAAGGTCACCGAAACCTGTACAATGGGCGAATATGCCGTTAGTCGGGTTTCGGACCAGACTGAAGGTCGTGGCCAATTGGCCGAGGCCATTTTCCGTACCTCCCCATTCCTTTACTCTTGCCATTTCAAGTCAGAATTGACACCACATCACTTTAGTACGTTGCGGTGAATCTGTGTGCACGATCTGCTCGCGTCTGTTTAAACTTGTAAATTTAGCGATGAGCGAAAGGAGAAAAAAATCTGTCTTATCCATCCAAGATAAGTTAGAGTTGATAAAAAAAATTGAAAATGGTTCATCGAAAAAACAAACAAGCTTGAAGTATAGCATTGTAGAGTCTACAGTTAGAGACATTATGAAGCAAAGAGATAAACTAATGCAATTTGCTTCCGCATCAGACAACTCATCATCCATGAAGAAAAGGAAAACCATGAAAACCAGCACCTATGAAGAATTGGACGCGGCATTATTAAAATGGGTGAGCCAAGTAAGAAGTGAGGATACACTTATTTCAGTACCGATTTTTGCTGCAAAAGCTAAGCAATTTTTCGAAAAGCTTGGAATGGAAGGGACTTTTGATGCGTCATCAGGCTGGTTAACTAGATTCAAACAAAGCCATGGGATTAGAGAAATCGGACTTCATGGTGACAAATTAAGTTGCGATAATCAGGCAGCAGAGGACTTTAAGAATGATTTTCAGGAATTTTTAAAATCAGAAGAACTTTCGTATGAACAAGTATACAACGCTGACGAATCTAGACTCTATTGGAAATGTTTGCCGACGCGAACACTGGTATTTGAAAGAGAGCGTCAAGCATCAGGACATAAAACCAGTAAGGAACGATTGACTATAATGTCTTGCAGCTATGTCACGGGAACACACAAACTAAGACTCGTAGTGATTGGGAAAGTAAAAAAACCTAGATCCTTTAACGGTACAAGAGCTGAAAACCTTCCAGTTCATTACTTTAACAAAAAAAAAAGCCTGTATGATTCAAGAAATACTTCAGGAGTGGTTCGAAAATAAATTCATTCCCCAAGTGAGAGAGCATCTCAAGTCTAAAAACCTACCCGAAAAACCATATTGCTGCTTGACAACGCCTCGGCTCACCCAGGAGAAAGTGTTCTGAAATCAGAAGATGGAAATTTTTTCGTCAAGTTTTTGCCACCTAACGTCACGGCACTTATCTAGCCCATGGACCAGGGAGTTATTGCTTCTATTGAAGAAAAGGTATCGAACCAACTTATTGAAAAAACGGATTGAAGAGGGGGGCGATCTCCAGGGCTTTTCGAAGGACTACACGATTCTTGACAGCATTTATGACATCAACACTGCTTGGAATACGGTCAAGATAACGACTTTAGTAAAATCCTGGCGAAAAATTTTGCCAAATGTGAAAAAAAACGTTAGAGTCTCCACAGGAAGAAACAGACGAGGAAGTTACTGCATCTTATTTGGCAAATTTAGCAAAATCTGTTCCTGGAGAAAGTAACGTGGATGAAGATAACACCGTTGAGTTGATCAATTGTGACGCAAGCGATCCAGGCTTAGAACATCTTACAGATGAAGAAATCATAGCCGGAGAAAAAGGTGTGGTTTCGGCTGAGAACGATGAAGAAGATGAGGGAGAAGGGACGCAGAAGAAAATGAGTCATGATGAAGCGCTAACTCACACTGATGGAATCATTAAATACATTGAGGACCAGGACAATTCATCACTTTGCTACAAGATGCTGTTAAAAGAACGTCAATCGCAAATAAAGAAGAGAAGCATGGAAACGAAAAAACAAAAACAATTAACCAACTGTTTTGCAAAAACTTAAGGATACCGTTTATGAAGTCACAACTCTATGTGTGTAAGTATGTGCTACTATATTATGATTCTTAAAAATGGTTTAAATGCATTTGTGTGTGGATTTTTGTCCTTTTCCAGCTTTTTTTGCGGATTATCCGCGAAATTCGCTTATCCGTGGTTATCGCGCCACCCTATTCCGCGGATAATCGGGAGTTTATTGTACAAGTATATCTTTATCAATTGAAGAAAATGGTGTTTTACGAGTGTGAAAGGAATATTTTTCATTTATGAGCTGCATTTCACTAGCATCTCTTATGAGATTGTCATTGAAAAGTTTCAGAAGAGGTCATTGAAGAGTTTTAACGGCCCAGTCTCTATTTCAAACAGTCTATCCTGAATTAAAGTGGAGTCCTCCCTTTCTCACATTATCCTCAACAAATCCAGTTTATTGAAAAAACTTGACTAACCTCGTAATTGTTGAATTGTTAGAGGATTTAGAGCATGTGTATTTCTTCTGAAATTCTGTAGTTACACTCCCATAAGAAGAGTTAAAGAAATATTGTATTGAAATAACAATCATTTTACTTTTGCGAAATGCCATCTTCTTCGATTAATAAAAAAAATGCATGTAATTATCGTCTTGCGTATTAAAAACGGCAGACGGTATTTCTGATATAGTTTGGTGGGTATATTAATGCTACCTAATTAAAACAAATTCTACTATTTCAATACTTCGGCATATTAAAATAAAATTTTAAATTTGGTATAAAGTTTGTTTCAAAAATTGATGCTCGTGAATTTTTGATCACCTTGCACTTTATGCAGAAAGTATTTATGCGTCAGAGGATCATAACTAAAATTTGTACGTGAGTAAAATGACAGAAATTACTTTGAAATTCGTTTTTTTAATGAAACGTCATTTCAGAACGTGTTTTTTAACCTCAATTCGACGTTCATCAGAAACCTAATTAAATAGCATTCCCACTTGTTTCAGTTCTACGTCTCCGTATCAAAACTCTCTGTTCGCTGTTTGATCGGTTTACATGAATTCCACAAAACCAAAGAAAAACTCCAAATAATAAAAAAACGACCCAGTTCTTTTAAATAAGGATCCAAAAAATTGTAAAACTGTAAAATTTGGTGTAAACTTCGTTTTAAAATTTGATGTGCCTAACTTTTTGATCACCTTCTTCTTTATTCAGCAAGTATCTATGCTTCAGCGGATGATAACTAAAATTTTGTCCTTGAGTAAAATGACAAAAATTGTATTGAAATCCATTCCATTCTTTTTAATGAATCGCTATTTCAGAACGTGTTTTTTTAACCTCAATTCGTCATTCTTCAGAATCCTAATTAAATAGTATTCCCGCCTATTTCAATTCCACGTCTTAATGTCAAAACTCTTTTCTCGCTATTTCATTGGTTTACATGAATTCCACAAAACCAAAGAAAATCTCAAATAATCGAAAAAAAAAGACTCTGTTCTTTTAAATAAGGATTCAATAAATACTTTGCTATTCAAAATAAAGGCGAAATGCACTCTTAGTTACCGACGAACTCTTACTTCAATCCTGAACCAGATTTGCAGAAAACATGTGTGCTCAGCACAATCTATCTCAAACGGAAGGAAAGTGGTTAAGTTTTCTGAATAAAAAAACCCCATGTCATGTGATGACGTCTAACCTTAATTCGATATCTGTATGAGTTCCCATAAAATATTATGCCCCATTTACACCGATCAACTACGGTCGTATCTAATACGGCTCACCGTTAAAGATAGGATTCGGATTTTATAACAGAGATAAGGTTTTGATTTATGGAACTGAAAAATAATGTTGTTCATATAACGATTTACGCTATGCCCTTCAAACCTGTGAATAATATTTTAATTTGAAATATGTCAATAAAACAACCTGTATGATAAATATCTCATTTAATGGCAATTGTTATTCAATCACGCATTAAACCGGTTGAAAACAATTAACGGAAAATAATTCATATTAAATTTTGTTCATTAACGGGTATTTATTAATATTTATTATTAATGTTTAACTTTCAATAAATAATATAGTTGCAAGCAATGCATTTAAACTATAAACGAATATAAGGAAAACATAATTTTAACATCTATACATATAATGACTCAATACACTGCAGTTATAGGAAAAATACTTAATTGAGTATTTAAAAGTTAATACACATTACTCTAAAAATCTACTATTTTAAAGAGGGAAGTATTATGCATTTATTTACGTGTTTTCTCTAATTTATTACCAAACTTATTAAAAATATATAATCACAGTGTTTTACCAGTTGTAACTGAATGTTTATGCAAAGGAAGGTTGTAGCGAAGAAAGGGCGGGGGAGGGTATTCACCATCATTCTGAAATTTTCAGTCAGGTTTAGTTTTAATTGTTAATTATTTTGTTTTATAAGTATTTTCGCTATAGCATAAAATTAAAAAAAATATGGAATTTTATATTTTTTGTTTCACTGCGATCCATCTCCTCCTAAGTAAATAAATCTAAAAAAATAAAATTCTTGCAATTTATGTTCCAACTAAAATAAAAGCATTCAATCACTTCTCTCCTCAAAAATTTTTGGGGGCTACGGACTTGCAGCAAATTAATAAACTCACCCAATATGACAAATAATGTTCGAAAAAGGTCATTTTTTACAATATCAGAGAAGAAACTCATTCAAATGCATTACACTGTGAACAGTTTATTTTCACATATAAAATGAATCCTTAATAAACTGGAACACAACGTAAAATGCAGCACTCTCTATTTTTCTCTTTTATGCTCGTTGTGTTCATATAATGATCATTTTATTTATTTTTTTCTTATTTACTACTCAAGTACATAAATTTTCTTGACTTTTTTTTTTCTCATTTTGCTTCACTTTTGTCACACTAGGTGGCTCTATTATATTGGGGTTTCTTGTTTAGTCATTTTATGTTTGACAGACTTACTTTGCGTTCAGCTGAACATTCTATTACATGTGTGTTGCACTGAACAATGGCATTTAATGATTTCCGAATGGTACGTTTTTTTTTTATCTTACTTATCATTAGTTTCGCTATATTTACCTTCAGATCCAGTTTATCATTAATTAGGCGCTATGCCACGTTCGTTACTTAAAATGAATACTATCTCACACTTTCGAAATTAGAGTCGGCAGGAAACCTTGAAATTTTGCAATACACATTTGAACTGCTTCCTTTAAGAAAACATACATAGTCAATAAGGAATCAGCAATTAGTTTGAGGGCATTTTTAGCATATCTTCCTCAGGTCATAAACAATGTGCTTTCTTAAACAAATGCTAAAAAAAACTTACAGAGACCACTTTAATGATACAATCTTACAATTCTATCCCAGCTAACAGTATGGTGCTGGTTGGCCAGCTCGAAGATCCAGGGTTCGATTCCACGTTGGGGCAGTAAGTTTCTTTGCAATAGCGCTCGAACATATCAAATCTGTTGGTAAGTGCAAAGACGTTGGAGGTTTGAAAATGACCTTAGTACGATTAGCACGGATTCTGTGGACTCTGGTGGACTCTTCAATAGATATTAAGCGTGGTTTCAAATTTGAGAGACAACAACCACTCAGTAAGCTAACCTGAAGGGGAAGAATAGCATCAGGAGATTAACTTAGGTAAAAATAACAGGAGGTGATCAGTTAGATTGACGGTTGCAAGCCAATCGGACATTAGAAATTGGATAATGCAGAGTCTACTTGAAGGATAAGAGTTTGCAATTCTGTCCTAGTAGCTCAACGGTAGAGCGTCGGCTGGCCAATACAAATACCTAGGGTTCGATTCCTGGGATGGCCAACAAGGTTCTTTACAAACTGTCATTAGAAACGTTATTAAAATTTTGCAAAACTTCTGATGAAATGAGAAACACAAAATTATAAACTATGAATGGAACAATCGCATTCCTTTCCAAAACAAATAAAATGGATTTTGTCATTAAAATGAAGAGTAATTACGTTCGAATACTTTATGCGAGATTCATCTCTCTTATTCCTGATTTTGCAGAAAAAGTGCCTGGGTATAATTTGCTCGTAACAAAAAATATGTCCCTGAGGACATGGACGTGAATAAAATTGGAGAACATTTTTCTGAATAAAATCTAAATCCGGTAAAGAATTTTAACCTTAACTCAATATATGACTGAATCCCCATAGAGGATCCACTTGCAGGAACTATCTACAAGAATAATTCTATAATGCCCATCTGCCAGATAAGATTAAGAAATATGAGAGTGAAGAACATTTTCTTTCTTTTTAGTACAAATAAACTTTTATACATAAAATAATTTCAAATTACTGGAACCAAAAGAAAGTGTTATATTATAAAATATTTATTTATTATGTATTTTATATGGAACTAGCAAATGTACCCGACGTTGCCTGGGATTTAAATAAGCCCCAAGCAGCACTTTCTAATTTTTATTTTTCTATTAGTGGGCGTATTGTTAAAGCGTTCTCCATTTTTCGTGAATTTGCTGTGAGTTCCTGTATAGTTCTAATCAGACGTTCGTATCTTAAATATTGGGCAAATGCGAGTTTATTTTCTAGTATTGGATAACACTCCCAGAATTGTAAGCAATTTTACAAGTTATACAACATTAAATTTTATCGAACCACGACATGATTCAACACGCGGTCATCACCAGTTTAATTTAACTTGATAAAACTCGATTAAGTTTATTGCAATGAATATTAAATTCCAATGAATATTGAATGACACTTCAAGAATTGCAAACTACCCTGGACGTTAAATAACATTTAAAAACATTCAATGTTATAATATTTTATTATATTTGAAAACTTAAAACTTCATAAAAAAATGAACTTTATGCAAATGACGTCATCGAAATATAAATCGTCTGGCTCTCTATCTTTTTATTGCAGACTACAGAGCTAAATCCTTTGGTGTGAAAAAAATTCATCAATTCTTATACAACTCATCTTGCAATCACTTGTTTATATTCTGCATTCATTAAAATTAGGTTTCGTTGTAGAAATAATCAAAGTGTGATGATCATTCAAACTCAAAAATATTATAATTGCGTTGGCACAGAATATAAATGCACAAAAAATACGCAAAAATAAAGCGGTTTAATGAGGGAGGCAACACTGAACATAAATTTCAAAGACCTTTAAAAATCACGATTTTTACACTAGGATAAGAAGATGAATGCCGGATGCCATGTTTATTTTGAAGTGGGTCACGTGATCTCTTCATATTATATGGATGTAACTATTATTTTAATTTTTATTTTAAAAACTTCCGAACATATTTTGCTGATTCTTTCTTTATATATTTTATGGGATATTTCCTATTATATATTATATAATTTGTGAATATGTCGCTTAAAAAATTTGACAAATCAGGTCCCATAAGGTTCAATGTATTTCAATTTTTTCAACCAACGTTCAATCCAAAACTAATTGGGTGATGTTATGCATTTACATTCTCATACGTCACACAGACAGTCTCAACATACTTAAATTTCATTTTGATAAATTCATTTTTACGGTAGGTATCTTGCGAACGGACAGACAGACAGAATGAACAAAGTCATAAACACTTTTCAGTTATGTTGTAAAGTGTTAGTAAAATGAATTGAACCGTTCAGTTGGTAACCAAGGTTTTATTTTTCTCTTAAAATCAGCAGGATATATAATTTTTTATATGAAATTCAAATTATGCGATAATATTTTCGCTAAAGAATCGGTTTGTCCTTCGGTTAAAATTACACCAATGCACGCAGCAAATTGCAAAAACTGACACTATATTGATCACTATAACTATGCTACTATTAAGGAGAAGACCTAGTTTTCAGAGGAGAGATTGTCTTTTGAGATCGGATTTCTGCTATGATAGGTTAAAACAAAGTCATAAATACTTTTCAATTATGTAGTAAAGTGCTAAAAATACTGAGATATTCTATATTAAAATGCAAAGACAATTGATGAATATAGTAATTGAAGTTATTTTATTTTTATTAAAATCCGAAGATATTTAGACAAAACATTGGAATTGTGTGATTCTTTGATTTTTGGATTACATATGTTACTGTCGCGTCCGTGCAATATTCCATTCGACGCTTAAGGCTTCAGGATTTGGCGTTCAGGGCTGCCAGAATTTCTCAGTTAGAGGGTTGCAAGATTTGGCGATTTATTGCCAATTTCGCGGCTTCCGGAATGTTCAGGAAACTTCACGAAATAATATTTACTCTAGGAAATATGGAGATATTTCTGGAAGTTATTACGGAGATACTATTCAAATACTTATGTCTCCGTTTGACGAATTGACGCAACACAAGCTACATTAGACTGTGTCAATGTATTTTTGTCAATGTTTTGAGAATAGTAACTCTTGTTTTGTGAATTATTTTCGTCTGTATGTTCAGAATAATATCGTTTATTCTGTGAAATTAGTGCTGTTTGGTTGTATGCTGTTCCTATCTACTTTATGCTTGTGAATAAATGTAAGCTATACAGAAACTTAGACTATTTCTTGTATCCTGCGTGTAGACTCGAGTTTCCAGATGATACGTTCGTAACATTACACAAACATTTCACATTTCGAACAATTTTTATTTCATAAATGTGAAGGAATTAAACTACGGGTCAGGTCCAAATCTCGTTGAAAATATCGTTCATCGATCTTTCCGATATTATAAATGTAGAAAATGTGCGATAATAATTGCGATTGTTAAAGAACCTATTTGTGCGAAAATTGCTCAAAATAGCTTGAAGACTTAAAATCTAATTATAATTTGAAGAATATCTCCACGAGTTTTTTCCTTTTTAAAGTCGCTATACCTCTCTACTGATTTTCACAGCTAGCTTAGTTTTTTCGTAACGTGCAGACAAACAAACAGACGTATATCTTACTTTATGATTATAGATACAAATAACGATTATCATGAAAGTGATAACATTTAATTTATGATCATATAATAGTTAATCTTGCATATTGAATCTACGTATATTGTGATATATGATTGAAGATAAATTATCTTGACAATTCATCAATTAGAAGAAGAATAAAATTGTTTGAGAAAAATGGAATTTGAAGTTATGTATAGCAATTTTTTGTTGTTTTTCTCATTTTATTTATCGTTTTTGCAAAATCTCCTTTTCAGTAGTACAATTTTAATTTAATTCATTTGTTTTGGTAATTGCATTTAAAAATGATATTGAGTATATATCTCAATTTAGATGTACATTCTTACTACTTTGGGTATAGCACTATTGTGATTTATAATCTTTATTTATATAATTGTAAAATTTTAGAATTATTTAGAGTTAAAAAGTGTGTGTGAAACCCTTTGTGCTTTTAAACTTAAAAGAGAAAATACATATGTACACAAATCAAGTATGTATATTCTATAAGTTAAATAAATGGAGATAATTATAATTACGTTAAGTAAAGTTTATCGCAATGTTATCTCCTTTTTATCCGAGTCGATCATGCAATAATACTCTGCTTTATATATTTCAGTATCCAAAAGATGAATTCTTAAAATACATAATTTCCGATTTATATAATGCTCAAAAACTTTTAAAACCTTAATTTGAATGTAACACTATAAGAATAATCAACTGGAATATATATCGGATGTTTTCAGTGCAATAGCAAAGAAAGTCTATATATAAACTGAATACCAAATTACATTTCCTGTATATATTTCTTGTAAAATATTTATTTTATATTTTAAAATTATTTAAAATATTTAAAAAAGAGAATAATATATATTAAAAAATATTTAGAATTTAAAAGAAAAGAGACATTATTTAAGCCATAAAATAATATTTAATAATATAAAATACGACTTACATAGGCACATTTAATTTTCTTTAAATATTTCATGTGATATTGCTTACCTAAAACAAAAACAATTATTAATAAAAATCAATAACATTCTTTTAAATTCATGCATTTTAAAATTTAGACATTTTACAAACAAAAAATACTTCAAACATATGGATTTATTACATATCTATATTAGTTTTCAATCAATTTTAAATAATAAATTATTAAATCAATTTTCATAATTATATTTCAATGCATTATATCGAAGGTTCAATTCAGAGTGCCCGTAAGGGGATTTTTTTACTTACTTCCAACAAATATTGTTATAAACAATGCATTGTTAAGAATAATGAGGCTGTATAATTTATACTTAATACATCTAATATCATTGGAATAGTTAACAAAAAATTATTTCCCTATTATAAAAGTATCAGCCTGCATATAATAACCCCATTCTTAAAAATTCGTCAAGGTTACACAAATACCACAGAAAATGCAATAATAAAATTATAAATACTTATAGAAATGGTAACATTTTTTTTACCACAAGGAAATGAAAAATATTTTATTTTCCATATGCAAACGAAACAGCATTAAACATCCTTCTTAAGCCCTTCTCTCTAACCATCCAGCTTTGTCGAAATACTCGCGGCTGATCGCGCCAAATATCTGTCCCTGAAGACGGAACACGAATCGAATTCTAAATCCTTTCTCGAAATCTAACTTTTCACCTTAATTCGATGTCTGTCTAAATCCCCATAAAATATTATATCCCATTTGTGTTAGATCATCCACATTTTTTTGATGAATTAAACTTAATCGGCTTATATCAGCGTCTAAAAAAAGGGAAACTTTCTATAAGTCGTTGGCCGCCCCTTCATTTTTAGAAATAGGTTTTTTTTAAGTGGTAGGATATGAGGTCTCATGGTTCGAAAGGATTGCTTTGTCAGAGATATGTGACGTGCTTCCCAGAAAATGTATGGCATTTGTTTGTTAATTCAGAGAATTAAAAGATTTGTGATCATATCCAAAGTTCATATTCCAAGAAAGTGTGAAGTTTAAACGTTTTAATGATTTCTACCCGAAATTTAAATTAACAATGTAAACTGATTAATGAAAACATACAAACTGTGTTAATATGCATATATTTAAATTATTTTAAATAAAGAGTACGTTTTGCTAAAATATGGTGCTATTTTTTTTTATTTCCAATGGCAGAGAATAAGACATACATTATACATACAGAACAGAACTCATATGACGTGAAAAGTCAATATCTCATGGTGCTAAATTTAAACATGATATTTTAAAAATTAAATTAGTTAAAAACAAACAAATACATTCAATACCAAAATTATATAAAATATACAAAAATGTTATACATTTTAGGAAAACTAATCCCACCATCAAGACGTCGCTCAATGGTGCCATATGAGGAATTTGTGGAAAAAACCTCACAATTTACGCATTTCTTAATATTTTTGCATACTTTTTGCGCATGTATATAAGTTAAAAGTAAGATTTTATATGCATGGTAATATTAAAATCAGTGGCGGTCCCCGATTTTTTTAGGGGGGTATTTGCTTTTTTCGGGGCGAGATATGAAGGCATACGCATACCCTTCACCTGTTTTTTAATTTTGAAGATAAAATTATAAAACAGTTTTTATAAATGCACTAACATCCCACGACATACTTTCTGGTTGAATTTTGTTTCGGTTTACTGTCATTCTTTAATTAGCACATTAATTAGCGGTTAGTTGAAAAAATAAAAAAAATAAATAGAAAATAATTTTCATATAAATTTCATATCGTCTGCCTGTTATTAAAATTCTCAGATTGTTCATTATTATCAAGACAATAATTATATATATATATATATATATATATATATATATATATATATATATATATATATATATATATATATATAATTGAAGATTTTTATGATTACTTGTAATATATATATATATATATACCCGAGAAATACCAAAGAAAATTGCTTGTAAACTGAAGGTAAAGGTAAATAAATTGCAAAACAGAAGCCTAGTGTAGCACGATGAGCTATGCAAGAAATTTGGAAATTGAATAAATGGAATCTAGAGAATATAAAAGGAATAAAATGAATATGAAAAGAATTTCTGAAACCATGTACGTTATCAAGGGCCATACATGTTTCATTAATGCTGATTCTACGTTTCTGTTTACACAACTGTAAAATGTATTACAGAAATAATGTAAATGGCCCGACGTAGAAGAAAAGACAAAGTGGATCAAATACACAAAAAATCAAACATGAATATAAAATATTCTGTTACACCAGCTTGTGGCTAATTATTGAAATGAGGATGCAAAGTATTATAAAGTATTATCAAAAGAATATAATGAAAATAAAATGAAAATATATCTACCCCTAGTACAGTGGTACTTCTGGAAAAGCATGTGTATTCCCAATCATCTCATAAGAGGTTACAGTGAATTTTATGTTACTGACTAAGCAGTTTTCTCAAAGCAGGTTAAAGTGAATTATACGAATTGTTTAACTGTTAGAAGAAGACATGGAGATTATGAATTATTTAGAAATGCTAGAGTATGATCTGTCAATATGTTGCTGTAATTGTTGCAAGTTTTTGAATTTAAATTTAAAATGTGTTTTAATAAAAGAAAAAAATAAGATTGGGCGGGTAGTTATTTTTGATAACGGTGTTGATGAATTTATGAAGATGTTCTTTGTAGTAACAAGGTGTGCTTAACATTTTGATTCTTAATAACTGGTTATTAATAATATTTCTATATGCAGATTTGGAAAGATTGGAAGAGAAATGTTGAAGTTTATTTACTTTGAAGTTATAAGTTTCTGTTTTGTCATATATTTTAAATTTTATTGTATTTGCATTTTTAATTGTTAAACTAACGTCTAGAAAATTGATCCAGTTGGATGTATATACATTTTCAATGAGTTGTAGATTAGGTGGGTAGAAATCAAAATTTAATTCATTGGCCTCATTAGTAATTCCTATAATAATAAGATCATCAATATATCTGTACATTATATGACTGTTGAAAGGGCTCTGATTTTCGTAATAATGTAGATAAATGTTGGCGAGTATGGTGGATGATTTACCTCCCTGTGGTATTCCTTTATTTAATTTGTATATGCATTTTCCTTGAACTATATACTGTTTGAACAAAATGAATTTTAATAAAGTTTTGAATTTTGGAAATGATATGTTTTTTGCTTGAGTGAATTGTTCATATAAAAGAAGTGTGACTTTATATAAATCATTAATGTCTATATTATTAAATAAGTCTTTGAAATCAAAAGTTTTTACATCATGTATGTAAGGGATTAGTTTTATTTTATTAATTAGTTCTATACTATTTTTGATTATATGTGTTTTTTGTGCAGTAAAATAATCATAAATTTGATTGAGTATGATTAGAAGTTGTTTGTCAGCTGCATTGGTATATGAATTAAGTCCTATAGTGACTGTTCTAAATGAAATAGGTGTTTTATGGAATTTAGGTATGAGTACCAAGTAAGGAAAATTGAGATATATATATATATATATATATATATATTTATATATATATATATATATAATTGAAGATTTTTATGATTACTTGTAATATATATATATACCCGAGAAATACCAAAGTAAATTGCTTGTAAACAGAAGGTAAAGGTGAAAAATTGCAAATCAGAAACCAAGTGTAGCACGATGAGCTAGGCCTTTTATAGCTCCCAAGAAGTTTGGGAATTGAATAAATGGAATATAGTGAATATTAAAGGAATAATATGAAGATAAAAATCATTTCTGAAACCATGTACGTTATCAAGGGCCATATATGTTTCATCAATGCTGATTCTACGTTTCTGTGTACACAACTGTAAAATGTATTACAGAAATAATGTACATGGCCCGACGTAGAAGAAAATACAAAGTGAATCAAATACACAAAAAAATCAATTATGAATATAAAATATTCTTTTATTCCAGCTTGTGGCTAATTATCGAAACTCCTTGTACTGTGGTACTTCTGAAAAAGCTTGTGTAGTATCAATCATCTCAGATCATGTTACAGTGAATTTTTAGTTACTAACTAAGCAGTTTTCGCAAAGCAGGTTAAAGTGAATTATACGAATTGTTTAACTGTTTGAAGAAGACATGGAGATAATGAATTATTTAGAAATGCTAAAGTATGATCTGTCAATATGTTGCTGTAATTGTTGCAAGTTTTTGAATTTAAATTTAAAATGTGTTTTAATAAAAGAAAAAATAAGGTTGGGAGGGTAGTTATTTTTGATAACGGTGTTGATGAATTTATAAAGATGTTCTTTGTAGTAACAAGGTGTGCTTAACATTTTGATTCTTAATAACTGGTTATTAATAATATTTCTATATACAGATTTGGAAAGATTGGAAGAGAAATGTTGAA
Source organism: Amaurobius ferox (assembly GCA_951213105.1). Lineage (NCBI taxonomy): Eukaryota > Metazoa > Arthropoda > Arachnida > Araneae > Amaurobiidae > Amaurobius > Amaurobius ferox. The sequence goes on from OX578139.1 coordinate 125,075,997, forward strand.
GTTTATTTACTTTGAAGTTATAAGTTTCTGTTTTGTCATAGATTTTTAATTTTATTGTATTTGCATTTTTAATTGTTAAACTAATGTCTAGAAAATTGATCCCGTTGGATGTATATACATTTTCAATGAGTTGTAGATTAGGTGGATAGAAATCAAAATTTAATTCATTGGCCTCATTAGTAATTCCAATAATAATGAGATCATCAATATATCTGTACATTATATGACTGTTGGAAGGGCTTTGAATTTCGTAAAAATGTAGATAAAGGTTGGCCAGTATGGTAGATGATTTACCTCCCTGTGGTATTCCCTTATTTAATTTGTATATGCATTTTCATTGAACTATATACTGTTTGAACAAAATGAATTTTAATAAAGTTTTGAATTTTGGAAATTATATGTTTTTTGCTTGAGTGAATTGTTCATATAAAAGTAGTATGACTTTATATAAATCATTAATGTCTATATTATTAAATAGGTCTCTGAAATCAAAAGTTTTTACATCATGTATGTAAGGGATTAGTTTTATTTTATTAATTAGTTCTATACTATTTTTGATTATATGTTATTTTTGTGTAGTAAAATAATCATAAATTTGATTGAGTATGATTAGAAGTTGTTTGTCAGCTGCATTGGTATATGAATTAAATCCTTTAGTGACTGTTCTAAAAGAAATAGGTGTTTTATAGAATTTAGGTATGAGTATCAAGTAAGGAAAAGTGAGATTGCATTTTTGTTTAAGACGTTTGCAGTAAGCTATTATTTGTTTACATATAACATTGATATGAGTGTATAAAGGAGAAAGAGAGGTACTGAGTTGCAATTTAAGTTCGTCCAAATATTTTTTTTTGCAAATTAACGCATAATTACTGGATGCCTTATCAACATATGTGATTACAAATTTGTCTTGTAGTAACTTGATTTCTTTAATGATTTCTTGGTAATTATGCTTATATATTGGAATGGGAAAGTGTTGGATCAAATGTTTTACATGCCTAGGGATTTGTACTTTCCAGCTCTTGAAGGTTTCAAAAGGGCAGTGGGATTTACCTGACATTTTAAATATATATTTGTCTAGATCAATGTCAAAAGCTTGTATTATTTTCTTTATATATATATATATATATATATATATATATATATATAACGATAATAAAGAGCTATTAAATTATTAAGCTTTGTTTTTACATTTTGAAACTGCTTTAGTTTAGTTCAAGAAATGTTGCGTAAATTCAATATGTCTTGTTATGGGATAAGTTTAAAAGTTGTAAAATATGTCTTTGATGTTTTAAAAGTAGTAATAAAATATTTATCATGAAAATAAATGTCGCTGGATAAATTGGAAGTACGAACAATACTTTTGCATGGCTGAGCAGGACCTACAGAAAAAGTATGAAATATGCCGAAACAGCGAAGGTTGCAAAAAGTTGCAGCTGATTTTCAGAGAACAGTTGCATAACAGTATCTGCTTTCGAAATAACCCATCCAGAGCGTGTAGGAACGTGTAGCTTTTTTTATAGGCTTAAAGAAATGAAGGAAAATAAAGAAAATTATATATCTATATTTTACACTTTATAGTATGATTTTGGCTATGTTTTTCGAAATGTATTTATGTCAGAAATAATCTGAGATTACATATATTGTAAATACGTGAGATATATAATTATAAATATATACAAAAATTTTGGAAAAAATATTGAAATTTTAGTTAGAATAAACAAGATTTCAATTAGAATGTGGAAGTCTTGTTTAAGATCAATTTTTCCTTCTAGTTATACTGAATAAAATGCATTTATTTACATGGCAAGATACTTCGGTTCATTTCCTATCAAAAAATAGTAGTTGGTATCGAAAAATATTATTTTCGGGTTTCGGGGATTTTTACGCCATGGCACCACTTTGCGTCGCTCAGTTAGCATTTTAAATAAATAAATGTTTATGAATAACTTTGTGGAAGTATATTTCACTTATCAAGAGCGTTTTTAATTGAATTCTAAATAATACCTACAGGTAAACTCCACCTAATGTAACTCTACATTAATTTAAACAGCACCTAAATGATGATGATATACTTTTAACGACGTCCAGATGTACTGATTGGAAATGTGATGATTAAATTCCAAAATCTTCCCGGTGTGTTTTACTCTCGCAATAACAGATCCAATATTTTTTTTTACTGCACCTAAACATTCCTAAAATGATATTGACCACTACACGAACGGGACTTCGTTTGGAAATCAACTCTACTCAATGTGATGGAAAATCTACTGTCATTAAGCACAGATTGTCATCTCATCCCGAAGACACTTTTAGATATCACCACGTACGTCTCAATGTCGGTTTAGTGACTGTTGGTTTAGAGACTGCCATCTCGATCTGATTGCAATTATGTTATAGGCTTACTATCTGATTTCAATATTCCCACAGATTATTTTGAGATTGGTTGGCTTTGAAGTCTACCTCGCTCTCCTAATTTCCACATCATCAAAATGTATTTTTCTTAGACTCAGATAATCTTACTGATTCTCTAAATCACTTATTATTATTAATCGGAACTCAATTCGCTCACTTTTAGAGCATCTTTGAGTGGTTTCTGTTTCTCTTCCATTCATTGATTTTAAATTTACAATGGTGAAAATAATGCACTTATTGCCTATTCAAAAATTTTCACTAAACTATCACTTGTGAGACCAGTAGGCACCATTTCAGATTTTGGTGTTTACTATCAAACAAAAGGCGCAAACATATGACACCAATTTCGACAGTCTTGGTCCCGAAAGTTATGACCCCCAATAAATATATGTCACTCAAATTACAAGAGTGACTAGGGACGTAAACGATGCTTTAAATAGTACCAAGATTACAATGCCATGCTTTAAAACATGCTTTGCATAGGACAAGAAAACAAATTCCATTCGATCTAGGGCTACCAATCAAAAAGCGATACAACGTCACATTGAAGAATAGCCGATGAAAATAAGAGGGCGGTCTTTTCCCAAGGTCAAAAGAGGCTGATGCTAGCAAGAATAGATCAACAAATGAACTTAATCACTTTTGGAGACGGAAAAATAATTGATTGTCAGATATCAACGACAGAGTTTAGAGATGATGGTGGCCTGAGTTCAGAAATTGAGTAAAAGTAAGATCCTGATAATATTGCAGAAAGAATAAGTTTGAATGGAACCAGAGACGAAAGCAATGAAGAATGACAGAAGTGCAATGCTAGTGAAAAGTGTGCAGTGTCATTCCATATAGCTCTGAAAATGCGGTCCAACAAATCCAAGCCAGAAATACCAATGCATGTGCTTTGCCTGATAATACTAGTTCGAGGGGGTTGATGTATTTGAATAATTTAAATATTATATGGGTCTCACACGAGTGTTTCCTCTGCTTAGGTAATTTTGTAGTAAGCTTGTACGTAATTTTAATTATGCTTATAATTTGCGTTAATAAATGTTAATTTAAAAATATTTATATTGATGAGTAATGTATTAAATTTTAGCTTACAATAAGTGGGCTCGTATTAAGAGATAATGGAGGGTTTATAGTACCAATGTTTAGCAATTGCAATTATAAATAAAGTAAAGATTAACTTATATATATATATATATGTATATATATATATATGCATATATATATATATATATATATATATATATATATATATATATATATATATATATATATATATTTACAAAGATCCTTTGTTATCACCTATGTTGATAAAGCCTCTAATAATTATGCTATTATCTGTAAAAAATTTTATATTCAATTTCTGTTAGATTATTTAAAAAATAATAGTCTTTTTAAACCTGATTTACATTCCATCAATAGTATTAAATTGAAAATTATCAATATGTATAATGATTTAAATATTAAATATAAATATCTTAAATTTCCTTATATAGTGCTTATTCCAAAATTTCATAAAAATCCTATTAAATTTAGAACAGTTACTAGTGGCCATAATACTTACTCTACTACTGCGAGTAAATTATTACTAAATTCTTTAAATCTAATAAATAATAGTTTAAGCCAGACTAGCAATAACTACCATATTCTAAATAATAGTAAAGAATTAAAGAATAAATTAACATCTCTTAGAAAAATAATAGGATTTCAAACTTTTGATTTTAAAGATCTTTTTAATAATATTAAGATATCTGATCTATATGATGTAATTTTAGCTCTATATAATGCTTATATTACACCTCTTTCAAATCAAATTAAATTTAAAAATTTTCCTAAACTTCTTCACTTTGTTATTTTCAATAATTATATTTTTCAAGGAAATAAATTATACTTACAAGTCTCAGGAGTTCCACAGGGTGGCTGCAGTAGCAGTATGCTAGCTAATTTATACCTTTATCATTATGAAATGTCATTTACTTCAATAGATTATACTTTTTACAGATATGTTGATGATCTGACTTGCTTAGTACATACAGAAAATTATCTCATAGATATAGATTACTATCCAGACAATTTGGAATTAATACCTAATGAAGCTACTATTAATAAAAATGTTAATTTTTTGGATTTAAATCTTTTTATTGATCCTTCTAATAGAATTGTTACAAATTTATATGATAAAAAAGACTTTTATAATTTTAATATTAATAAAATCTTACCTTTTAATTCCTGTAACTCGATTCAATTGTTTAGAAATATTATACTCAATCAGCTTTTTAGAATTTATAGATTATCTGATAAAAAATTTCATGCTATGCATATCAATAATCTCAAAATTACTAGTAATTTATATAAATATCCCACTTATTTAGTAAATAGTATTGTTAAAAAATTTAAAATAGCTGGATTTTTATAATTATTTCCATAGTATCATATAATTCTATTCATAGTATCTTATATTAGCCAGTCATCTCCATTTTTTTTTTTTTTCCATTCACTTCCCACTTCAGCATTACCTTTATTTGCCCCTCTTTTTAGTAGCTCTTTTTGTATATTAATACTTTTTCTTTACATTTCGCTTCACAGTTTTTCAATTCTTATGAATGGCAACAGTAAATGGTTTTTTATTTTTTCTTTACGAATGGCAACACTGGTCTCTTCTATCAGTGTTCCCTCGATCCCTGTAATGAATCGTCTGTACACATGCTGTGCTTTTTCCAGGTATTCATTTTTTCTTTTTTATTCCATCTTTATGTATGTCGTCCAAGTAGAAAAAGTTCATAGATTTAATCTATCTATTTCTTCAGAAACATACATTTTTGAGTTTGCTTCTACAAAAAACTTGGACATGATTAGATTTTTGTAGAGGTTAACAATTCATGATTTAGGCTTAGAGCCTCGTCCACGTGTAAGGCGTTTGTGCTTGATTTCGTTTGTTATACTTATTTCGATTCCATACCTTTGTATTATATTTTTCATTGACTTGTTGATTCGATATTAATTTTTTTATTTTTTCCATATGCTTGAGGATTAATTGATTTTTACATTTGTTTTGTACGCCAGTTAGATAGTTGAATTTAGTTTAAGTTTTTCTTTTTTTGTTTCCATACCTTTTAATTTGGTTGATTTTCTGTAACTTGATAGCTAGTGTTTTGTATTTTTAATCCATTTGATTGATGATTTGCTGTATTATATTTTATTCTGTGGGTGTTTTTAAAAAGTTAGGTTTATCGTGTTACATCTTCTTACTTTTCGTTCATTGGATTTTCAAACTTCTATTATTATATATATATATATATATATATATATACAAAAATCTCTAAATTCACCACATTTTAGTGCGTGACTACTCTACAATAAGTAATTTTACTCCCCATGTTACTTAAATTTGTTTTTCGGGTCCTTACACCTTTCAATTACTTTTATTAATTTTGAATTACTTAAAGCGACTACATCGACAATTGGATTTAGATAATGTAATTTTATTAGGGGCAGGTTTTCGTGTATAAAATAATTTTTAATTAATTTCAGTTTTATCATAACACTAATAAAACAAAATCCTTCTTTACCTGAATTTTTTCGAACTATTCTCCATGAAATGTTCGTCTTTAGAATCTGAAGAACCTTTCAGAACAAAAACTTTGAAAATGCCCTAAAAACTTCCAACTTCCGAATGATAGCATCGAACTGGGTTATCCTGTTCCCTAAACGGAGCAATTGGAATGCCGAAGCGACTTCTACAGGAAATGATTCTTATTTTAAATGATGCTCCAATGGGGAATGAAATATTTTGAGAAGAGGTACATTGTTTTAATGGAAATGTATTCAGGAACAAATTGCTTTCTCTGTAATGAATACATAGAATTGTTTGAGTTGCAAAGTTTCGGAAGTTAAATCAACGGTATAAGGAATCAAATGAGATGAATGTGAAATGAAATCGAAGTGACTTTCAGTTAGATATTTAAGATTTTATTTCCTCTACAGTAAATAATACTTCTGAAGTAACGGTGCAGCGAGTGGGTAATAATTAAAAGTAATTTGCAATGACTAACATTATACACACGTCTGAACAATTATCAACAATATTAAAACACCTTTTATTCTCTTCATATCTGTACGATATTATCAATTTTTTGATTTTATCATTTATACGCTTTTATCATGTCTTTGTTATTCAAAAAATTTTATGTAGCTTACTAACAATTTTATAATTTATACGCTTTATTCTTTATTTTATCATATAAACGACTTTATTATGCATTAGAACTAACCCCCGGCTTTGCTCAGGTCCATGACAGCGTTTTGTTTTTAACACTTTACAATATAGTTGAAAGTGTTTATGACTTAATTCATTCTGTCTATCTGTATGTCTGTCAGTCTGTCTGTATGTCCTTTAGCACGATAAATGCCTTAAAAATGACTTTATCAAAATGCAATTTTAGTATGTTGTTCAGACAATCTGTGAGACCTATGGAAATATAAATGAATAATATCATCCAATGAGTTTTAGATTGTACCCGGGTTGAAAAAATGAAATACATTGAAGCCTAAGGGACCTAATTTTTCAAGCATTTTTTTAGCGAATTTAAATTTCACAAATTTCTTCGAAAATTTAAAGAAATACTTAAATCATCCCATTGAATATATAAAAAAAAAATCAGTAAAATGTATTCGGTAGTTTTTTAAAGAAAAAGTAAAATAATAATTACACCCATTATATGAAGAGATCACGTGACCATTATATGAAGAGATCAATTGACCATTATATGAAAAGTTCACTTGACCAACTTCAAAATAAAATATGTCACCATCTTGTGCCAAAATTGTGATTTTTAAAATTTTTTTTAATTTATATTTAGTGTTGTGTCCGTCCTAAAACCCTTTTAATTTTGCTTAATTTCTGTGCATGAATGTTCTGAAACAACGCAATTACAATATATTTGAGCTTAAATGATCATCAAACTTTGATTATTTCTACAACGCAGCCTAATTTTCTCTTATGCAGATTGTAAACATATCTAGCGCTAAGATGAGTTGTATAAGAATTGCTGAATTTCTTTAACGCAAAATTATTTAGCGCTGTAGTCTGCAATATAGTTGATATGAATGAAACAGTCATTGATATAGTCATTGAACAGTCATAGAAAACATACGATTTTATAGCAGATTTTTTCGGCGAAGTTTTAAGCACAGAGTTAAATTAATTTTACCTCCATGATTTTAAGTTTTTAAATAAAATAAATTATTGTAGTATTGTGATGAATGAAAGGAATATAATAGAAGTTTATGAATGAAATTTTTACTGCTTTTTCATAGAGTCAGGCGATTTATATTTCAATGACATCACTTGAATAAAGTTCATTTTTTTCGATAAAATATCCAAATGTAATAAATTATTGTAGTATTGTGATATTTATAAAAATATTGTCGTGACGGAATTCGTTACTTGTGTGTAAATTGTAAAATTACATTATTTCTTAAACTTCTATATTTATACTTATTTAAATTGTGACCCGGAACCCTCTTGTACTATGTATATATATTTTATCATCTTTAAATGTATTTAATTCTGTGCAGAGATTGTGGCCATTTTCCTTTCATAAAATAATATTTTTTCACACACTCGAGGAATAACGACCGTTAGTTCAAGGTCGCACATGTTTGCTGGCGGAGACAGAGGTCTTCGTTTTTTTTTCTGCTTTTGGGTGACGTAACCTTGTGCTGAATTTCACGTTGTTAATGCACGTGCCTTGCAGAAATGTCGTTGGATGGGCTGGACTCTGGAGAAGAATTTGAAAGACAAGTAATTTTGTATTGGTGGAAAGATGAAGATATAAACCTTCGGTGATTTTTAATTGGCAGGGCTCTAAATCCGCCCGGAGTGCTTAAAAGTGGTGTGAATTGTGATTCTGGGTTCTCTCTCTTCAAAACACCTTCGAACCCACGTTCGGCTCGGGGCCCAATCCTAATGTTGGGTTACCGCAGTCGTGGATTTTGGGAGAGCCACCACTGCTTGACTGGACCATTGCTGCTGTCGAGTCTCGACGTCCCTGCTTGCCGCCGTTGACCGTCCGGGAACCTCCTGTTCCGGAAGCCTGAAGACCGTTTCCTGTCAGAGTCCTTGATGAAGCCTGGGCCCTGTGCGGGCCACTGCTTGTATTCTGCCTGCTGTGTGCCTGCCGCCCTACTTGTGGTCGGGGAAAGATTCTCCCCGAGGGTTCATTTGGTGGAAGTTCGACGATGACAATCCTTGTGTCCTTCCAGATATGGATTTAAGCGTCCTTTTCGGTAAATGGAGGCTGAGGTATCTTCGTCTGTCCTCGTGTCATCGGACTGTTTATCAAGACTTTACAAGATATTCTAAGCTAATTATTAAATTAAATTGATCCTTTAAAGTATCATTAAATTAGAATTGATATTGATGGAATTTAAAATACTTTAAACTATCCTCCAGTGTGCTGCCTCTCTTTGACCATACCATATTAAATTAATAATAGATAATTTGATATTTATAAGTTATACTGTTGCTTAATGATATAAGGAATTGAATATTTATTTCCGGCTGAAAGCTGATGATTTTTAGTGAAGTGTGGTCCAGTGGTGTGAGAGCTGAGATAGATCTAGCTGTTTGTATTTGTGACTCCATATATAACTTCAGTTTTAATAAATATAAATGTAACTTAAATTTGAGTATTTATTTAGGAGTTTATTGTGTGTTCTTGAAATTGTTTAAAGGGTTTTCATCTGCTGGTGAGACCTTCAAGTATTTCTCTGTTTATTTTGGAATTTGTTTAGGTTTGTTTCGCAGGTCATGAGTTGGGTTTCACCCACTGCCGGGAGGAGTGTTTCGGACCTGGGTATGAAATTGTGAGAAAGTTAGACTTTCTCGGTCAGCCGTGTCCAACGGGAAACCGTTGCGACAATTGATGCCGTTTGGTTTACCGTTGTAACAATATTATCGCTGAATGTGTCGCATTTTAGAGATTTTTAAGTAAAATAGAAATGCAGTTGGAAAATGTTTCATAATCAATGCTTTATGCATGAGTGATCTTTCCTGTTGTTAGAATACTGAAGATTTAAAAAATCTTCTCACCTTATGGTAAGACCGTACATCAAAAAGTATGTGTTCTACAGTCGTTCAAAATCTTAACTTCTAACTGTAATGACAGACTGTGATAGATTTTCACGGTTGAGTATTATTTCGCATTGCGATGCTGTAGTATCGGGTATAATAAACGCCAGGTCAATACGTTGACGATAAAAGGAGAGTCCAGCGAACAACGCAGGCATACAGCTTGATGCCAAGACTGGAAATTAAAATTTAATTAATGTCCAGTCAGTAATGCAGACACCATGTTTTTGTTTTCGAAGTGCAACTGCTTCTTTCGGCCATCAAGCCTGCTGGCAGTTACCTACAGCCAAAGAGTGTATTATCACAAAGTAATACTTTCGAGATTTACATTGAGCGGTTGGTCTCTAAAATTTTGGGGTCGAGATTCTTTTTTAAAAAGATTAATATGTGTCAATTCGACATTAAATCCCCCCCCCCCTAAAAAGATGATTAAATCCATTTTTTAAGGAAGGTACAGCTATGATTTCGACATTCGGGAGGTCTCTGAAAGTAATAGAGCTTAGTACAGTTTTCTAGGGAAAATAGAAATGTTATGGTAGTAAAACCTAGTGGGGCAAAAACGTTTTGGGTTCTTTTGCCTTTGTTTTTAAGTAAGGTGATGTTTTTATAGTATTGACATTGAGGAGATGGATCAAAAAGTTGAGAACACAGTTCTGCTTTTTAGGAAGGTGACTGACTGTGAAATCCTCATTGAGGGAGTCCTTCAGAGAGAGGAGTTTCCCCTCCACACTTTAGAAACTGTAAAGTTGGGATTTTGGCACTGAGAATGTTCATAAAAGTGACAGAGACCAAACCTCCTCTTTCTCCATTGTTTTTTAAGGGTTGCGTCTCATTATCGAGCCCTTTCAGTTTGTATATATATCTACTCCAACCAAAAATCTTACTCGTTCTTCCTAAAATCTGGAAATTTGTGACGTATATTTATGCCTCAATAAAAAAAATATTCAAAATTTAAATTCTGGATCACAGATGTGGGAGAATAAAATATTTAAAATCAAGGAATGAAGTATCAAACGAAAAGCACAATTAGACGTCGAGAAAAATATGAACATTTTCATTATTTAAGTTTCTGCGAAGGAAAGGGGTGAAAAAAATATGAAATATTTCTATTTTTATATTCTTGGAAAAAGTAATCTACGGAACTCCGTGAAAACTCCTGAATTAATTTTCAGAGATACATCAGCCAAACACAAATACAAAAAACGGCACTGTTTTTTTTTAATTGATAATACAAATAGGGGGTAATAAAATGTACATGGGGCGGTGGTTGCTAAAAATATAGAAGTATTTTCTTACGGCATTAGAAATCCTGCATATGTTAAAAACATCAAACATTTCATTTCGCAGTGGACGGTAAAAGAAGATCATGATTTGGTGTTTTTATCGTAGTTGTGGAAAACAATAAAATGTGGGCTGTAACCTAAGAAAGAACGTTATTAAAAATGAAAGAACAACCATACATTGAAAAATATACAAGGTTTAATTTTAACAGTTATTAATGGTGGGTGGGAATGAAAAAGACTAGAGTTTGCGTTTTTTAGTAGTTGGTTTAAATGCAGTAAACGAAAACATCTAAAGCACTTCTCCGAGATACATCAACATAATCCTAATACAGTATAAAGGGCATGGTTGTGTCATGTTCAAAGAAAATAAAGACGTAATAAAATTCATTGCGGTGGGAACTATTAAACGAAGAAAATCTTCGAAAGAGGTATCAAAAACTTAAATGCATACAGACAAAGGATATTCAATTTTGCAATTATTTCAATCATACTAGTGGGGAGGGGTAATTAAAATTTACTAGTGGGGAGAGGTCATTAATAACGACTAGTGGGAAGGAGAAGTTTTTCGTGGTCGGTGAATAATCGCATCTCAAAAACATTTTCAACATACGAGCTAAATACAAGAAAATATTACAGACGTTTAAGTTGATAAAGAATTGGCATATTGAAATGTTGGATCGGGGGATCAACAAGAACACCTCAAAAACGTTTCCGATATACAAATCTAACCCTAGTACCGTAAAATAATACAGACGTTTAGGTTGATAGAGAAGGGGATAATTAAAATGTCAGTAGAATTCGAAGGGCACTTGTCAAACAAATACTCCAGTTGTCAACGGCTTTGAGCACCGATTACAAAATCAGCTCACGTCACCATCTAAAAGAGTCAATATGGGGTATGGGAACGCCTCCCCCCCGAGCATGCGTAGTACGTCAACCCAATATTATTGCAATATCATCGCAGATTCATCCTTCCCTTAGTGGAAGTGGACCAGAACTGTGGAGTCACGTCCCGTCAGCTCTGAAATTTGTTAGGAATCCCTCAAAACAATGAGACATCAATTAATCTCTAGAACAACGGGGGAATTTGCCATCCCCTTTTGAAAAGCCGATTAAAATCGTATTACTGGACTCCCGAAGCTTTTAATGAAGACGTTTTCTGTGTGGTGCTTAATCAATATTGCGAAGTGTGATATTTATTTCTCATGATGTATATTCTAGCTCTCTGTGAACTGATAATGATATGTGATTAATTGATTCTCTATATATACACACCAATTTAAACGGTAGAATTCCAAAGTTGAATGATATATCCTTTTTTATTACGCAAGTACACCTCAATGCAATCCCATTTAATACATAAGAAATTCGAGTGGGTATATTTATTCCCGTTATATACAAAGCAACTGTTATCCTAAAATCAGTTGAATTTTTAATAATTATAAGGATTTGAACCAAATAAGTTTACTTTGCATTTTAATAATTTTAATTTTTTTACATTTTTTACTTTCCCTGCAATACATGGTAATGTATAGGGAAAGTATTGGAATCATGCCGATAATCGCAACTCGAGTTTTTGACGGATCTACGCGTTTCGAGACCTCTAAAATACGAAAAAAACTATTTTTAGCGTGACGTATGTGTGTGTGTCTGAGTGTCTGTCTGTCTGTGTGTGCAATGTATGTGTCCACTCTAACTAAAAAACTAATGGATTGAACTCCATAAAATTTGGAATGTAAGTAACTTGGGTGACACTCTGGTGTTGATTAATTTTTGGTACGATTAGTAAAAACAGAACCCGCCTTTTTTTGCGAAATGGCCCTTAAAACTTTCATGTATCCACTCTAGCTAAAATACTAACTGACCAAATTTCACAAAATTTGGTAGATAAGTTGCTTGTACAATACTCTGGTGCTGATTAGATTTTGGTATGATTCGGAAAAAAACCTCGATTTTTTTACGAAATGGCCAGCAAAAATTTCATGTATCCACCCTAGCTAAAATACTAACTGACCAAATTTTACAAAATTTGGTACATAAGTTACTTGTGGGATACTCTGGTGCTGATTATATTTTGGTATGATTCGGAGAAAAACAACCTGCCCTTTTTTACGAAATGGCCCATAAAAATTGTCAAAATCTGAAAAAACTGCTGAATGTATCAACTGCTGAATGTATAAAAATATGTATAAAACTGCTAAAATGTATAAAACTGCTGAATGTATAAAAATTGTCAAAATCTAAAAAAACTGCTGAATGTATGCTGAAATGTATCAATTACATTATTGTTTTATACGCAATTTTAGACTAGGAAAAGAATATAACACATTCTATTATACTTTAGGACTAACCGTTCTCAAGATATTTGGGATTTCTTGCATTTTTTTTACGGCGCCTTCGGGAAAATGCCCAATTACCAAATAAAGACAAAAATTGAATTAAAATACAAATTTAGTGTTATTTGGTGCAATTAAACTCAATCTAATGAATTATTAAAAAAATAATGGAAATATGAATCTGAGTTTGCAGGGAAAGTCATATGCTGTCCACATCAGATTTTTCTTACCTAGTTTCTTTTACAAAAAATATTACACAACGATACTGGTTCTAAAATTTTTCTCTTCCAAACGCAATACTAATTCTATTATTGACCAAGAAACTGAAACAAAGTTACAGACAAAAGAGTAAAAACGCCCTTACACGTATACTGGCTACCGAGAGATAGAATAAAAACAATTGCTTTCCCCCTTTTTTCCAAATTGCAGCCGCTTTCTGTCTTGGAAAATCTAATCTTTTAATCCAAAATTAGATGAGTGGCAACATGTTCTCATTTTTCTCAGAGAGACAGCGCCTCCTAACGGAGCTGCAGCATCATTATTTAACTATCAGTTGAACCGGGGTAAAATTCTCTCGAAAAAACGTAAGCTCTCTGTTTCAAGCGTAAAGATACACAATTTATCAAAAAATTCTCTCTCCTCCCAAACCTTTTTCTTCCCACATATTCTGAGTTGATGTAAGTCCACCTCGTGTAATACTTATTTATTTGTTTTGTCTCATTTTATCCACTTTGTTAAGTTAGCTGAGTGCCGTTTTATTCTTCGAATTTTTATTTCTTGTTGCTTAACTTATGTATGGCATCAATCAGCTCTTTGTGTAGGGTCTGTAGCGAAATGCCATTTTTAAATGATACTTAAAGGAAAATTTCAGACATATATTTTAAATAAAAATGTGATGTGAGCAACACATGACTTACTGCAGACTCAAGTTATTTTTTTTATTTCAGTAGTAATTCAGTAAATTGAGTTTAATTGCACTGAATAACACGCATAATTGATTGATATTGCACTAAATTTGCACTTTTAATCACAGTTTCTGATTTTATTGGTAATTGGACTTATTCTCAAACCGGCATAGTAAATATGCTAACAGACAATATTTGAGGGCCATTTAAAAGCAAAACAAAAAAAAACCACAGGCTCTTTTATCTCGAACCCTAACAAAATTTACTCAGCACCAGGATTACCTGTAAGAAACTTACCTATAAAATTTTATGAAAATTAGTCAATTAGCTTTTGAGTTAGAGTGGATACATACATTCCACAGACAGAAACACACACGCATACCTAGACGTCAAGTTAAAATAGTTTTTAGCGTTTCTAGAGGTTTCAAAACGTGTAGATCCGTCGAAAACTCGAGTCGCTTTTTTCTACATGACTCCATAATTTCCCTATACATTACTATGTATTACAGGAAAAGTAATTAGAACATAAATAAATATTTCATCCATATGTCATCTGATTTTGAAAGCATGTATTCGAATAACAAAAAATCTGATGTGGGCAGCACATAACTTTCACTGCAGATTTATAGCCACGTTCTCTTTATTTTAATTAAATTTAATTCACTTTTAATTCAATTTTCGTCTTCATTTGGTAACTGGACTTATTTTCAAAGGTGGCGTAGAGAAAATACGAAATAACTAAAATATATCCAGAATGGCTAGTCCTAGTGTAATGGGGTTGGTCTTATTATTTTCTTCGTTAAAAATTACGTATACAACAAGGATTTAATGGATATATTTAAGCATACGTAGTTTTTATTTTATATTTTGACGATTTTTGCGGGCCATTTCGCAAAAAAAGGCAGGTTTTTTTAGAATTGTACCAAAATCTAATCAGCACTATTGTGACCCACAAGCGACTTATCTACCGAATATTGTGAAATTCGGTCTATTAGTTTTTCAGCTAGAGTGGATACAGCCAATTTCTGCTTGCCATTTTGCAAAAAAATACGGGTTCTTTTATCCCGAATCGTACCTAAAACTAACCAGCACCAGATTCGTCCACAAACGACTTACCTACCAAATTTTATGAAATTCGGTCAATTAGTTTTTAGTTAAAGTGTCTACAAAATCTGCACAGACAGACAGACACACAGGCAGACACAAAAACAGACGTCACGCAAAAATAGTTTTTTTCTTATTCTAGAGGTCTCGAAACGTGTAGATCCGTCGAAAACTCAAGTTGCGCTTTTCGGTATGATTCCAATACTTTCCCTATACATTACCATGTATTGCAGGGAAATTAAAAAGTTACACAATAAAAGTATTGTGATAGTGTCAAAAAGTGCAATCTATCAAAGGGTCAAAAGTCAAATCTAAATGTTCAATTTTTTTACATTTGAACCGTTACAACATTCCTGAATGCAAATTAAGTAATTTTCAGTGATATGAATTTCTGTCTGTCTATATATATATATCTGTGCACATAATACTTTTACTTAAATTTAGGAATACAGATGACATTTTTCCAGATGAACTAAGAATCATTTGTATGACATTTAACCTTTTGCATGTTCATTCAAAGAGAAGGCAAGAAAAATTGTGACAATAATGTATACAACATCTTCTTACATATATAAAAATGTATTTTGATAGCTAATTTCAGGTATGAGAAGTGATAATATCTGAACCACATTATCACTTTCCCTGCAATACATGGTAATGTATAGGGAATGTATGGGAATCATGTCGAATATCGCAACTAGAGTTTTCGACGGATCTACACGTTTCGTGACTTCTGAAATACGAAAAACCTATTTTTAGCTGTGTGTGTATGTGTCTGTGTGTCTGTCTGTCTTTGTGTCTGTCTGTCTGTGCAGATTTTGTATTCACTCTAGCTAAAAAACTAATGGACTGAATTTAAAAAAATTTGGTAGGTGAGTCACTTGTGGGCGAATCTGGTGCTGATTAGTTTTGGGTACGATTCGGGATAGAAGAAGTCGCCTTTTTTCGCAAAATGGCCCGAAAAAATTGCCTATATCCACTCTAGCTGAAAAGCTAGTTGACCGAATTCCACAAAATTTGGTAGATAAGTCGCTTGTAAGTTACTCTGGTGCTGATTAGATTTTGGTACGATTCGGAAAAAAACTGACCTTTTTGAAAAATGGCCCTTACAAATCGTCAAAATCTAAATTAAAAACTACGTACGCTCAAATATATCCATTACATGCTTGTTTTATACGTATCTTTTAACGATGAAAAGAATAAAACCAACCCCACTACACTAGGACTAGCCGTTCTCGAGATATTTTAGTTTTTTCGTATTTTCTCTACGCCACCTTTGAAAATAAGTCCAGTTACCAAATGAGAACGAAAATTGAATTAAAAGTGCACTAAATTTAATTAAAATAAAGAGAACGTAAATATAAGTCAGCAGGGAAAATCATGTGCTGTCCACATCAGAGATTTTTAATACTTAATTTAGAATTAAGAGATAGAAAGAACGTTCATTATTTCCCAACCTTGATACTTATGAATTTTAAGACTTGAAATTAATATAGAAATGAGTAAGAAAATTTTTGTTTAATAGAGTGTAGCGAAATATGTGAATTTTACAATTAGTTTCCATAATGATCATAATATCAGATTGTATCAAAGCGAGGATAAATCGAACATCCAAATTTTCGAGTAAATCATATCTGAAGTTTTATGTATTGTATGTAGAGAGGCACAGCCATCTATTGAGTTACATTATCGGATTTGAGATTTGATTTACTGTACATAGGCATAAACAACTATTAGGTCACATGACTTGAAATTATATAAAATGCATAAATATAATTCGGTTGGCTCACGGAGTCTAGGGTCTCTTGGATTAAATGGCTTTTAGAAGCTAAACATTCAATTACAGATCATTTAATATAACTGATAAGATACATTGTAAAGCGCCTTGACCCAGGGAATCGAATCTTGAATCTCCAAACTGTCTAGTTGATGCTCTACCGTTGAGCTATTGGAACGAAATTGCAAGCTCTTATCTCCGAAGTGGACTCTGCAGGCTCCACCTTTTAATATCAGAATGGCGGGCGCAGTTTGACAATATAACTGGCCACCTGCTGCTATTTTTACCTCAGGTTAGCCTCCTTCTACTACTAATTTATTCAGGTTAGTATCCTCGTTGTCGTTATCCTCTCAATTTTAAACTGGCATTCATTCTTCCAGAATCCACTGACTCCATACTAGCCTTACTAGAGTCACTTCCCGACCTCCGACATATTTTCACTAACCTACAGGATTGATTTTTTCGGGATCTATTGCAAAGAATGCTTCTGTCTCAAACGGGAATCGAACCCTGGATCTTTTTACAGGCCAGTCAGCGATCTACCGTTGAGCTACTGGGACGAAATGTGTAGCTTTTATCGTCGACGTACACTCTGCAACATATACCACCAAATTTAGTCTAAATATGGAAGCAAACTCTTAATCTGACTTGCATTTACGTTTCGTATATATTGCAGGTATAAAATAAGTTTAACTTTGTAAAACATGAATTTAAACGATCAGGATTAATTTAATATTTCGCTTTTACATAAATTATAAATTTCAAATAATTTTTTGTTCATATTGATACCATTCAAGTTCGTTTACTAGCAACCGTCACCGCCTACGGAGCCACTCCCAAAACTTAAACACAAAGAATTTTCTATGCTAATATATGTATTCATTGGCTTCTTCTATACGCTATTATTAGTTTCTATTGTACTAAAAATTCCTTATTATTGGATCAATAGATGCCAGGAGCTATTAAATCCATAAACTATTTTTTGCAAAGAAGAAAGAGTGTTTTATAGCGCCAATGGACCTTTAAAAAAATGATGAATGGTTATTGTCGCCAATGATATTAAATAAATATAATTTTAATTTATTATGCGCAGAACCGTGATTAATACACCATGTTCCCGTCTGATTTTGTTAATCAAAAGATGTAAAGATTAATGCGTTAACTATTACGAAAGTTATTAAATATAGTTCATGCAAATACATGTGACTCTTAGCTACTCATATCTACTCCTAACATGCAATGCACGGATGTAACTACTGGAAAACGAATGAAATTGGTTTATTGATGGTATTGATGTTATCCATGAAACGCGTAAGTTTTGACTAAGTAATTGTTCTTAGCGTGTTTGAACGACTTCCATGACCTCTCTTTCGAATATAAGGTCTTGACTAACAAATTAGCCCAAAAGTTTTGCCTAGCACGTGAAAGCTTTCGAAATTAACTATAATCGTTTTTTAAATCTCTATAATATCTTCGAGGCAATAAATTGGACCAAGTCATGCAATATTTTCACAAATAAAGAAAATCTGATGTGGGCAACACATGACTTTCCTTATATAATGTAATGAATTTACTACTTTTACAGTAAAAAAATAGGTTTTTCTTATAGCAGATACTAATATTCTTTCCAAGATATTGAATTTCCGACAATTAGTCGTCATTTTCATTGATTTAGCCTCATTTTCATCCATTTGGCGAGATTTTCGTTAATTTGGCAACATTTCAAAAAGTCGCCAAGTTGGCGACATTCCGCCAAATTCGTCGCCAAAATCTCGCCAAGCGTTATGGACGAAGAAATAAGTTGTTCTTACAACAGATAAATGACTATTGGTGTTCAAATACAAAAGTATTACTCTAAGTATCTTTTTTCATGAATGGAAATAGCTAGATCCACGAGAATGATGTCACCCAATTTATCGCATGGTATTACATATGAAAAGTGAACATGTTTCTCAATAGGATATATATTTTTTTTCATTTTATATGACTTTTTAATAATGTTTTTGAAAAATGTGCAATATCTCGGGAACGGTTCATGTTAGGGTTCTAAAATTTATGTCAATCGTTTTCTAATGAAAAATTACATAAGAAATGTCTATTTGCGTAACTTTATAAGTGGTTTTGATTTTTTGACGATTTTTTCAAAATTTTACTCGAAAATTTAGGGTGGTTCTGAACATTCGATTACGTATAAAAACAATAGGCTTCCAGTGTTTACGGATTGTGATTTTTGTACCAAATTTGGTTCGAATCGGTCTATTCGTTCGTCAGTTATCGTCTCCACAGACTCACTGACACACACACACACACACATACTTTCACACACACACACACACGGACATCACTTCAAAAATGTTTGATTCGTGATCAGGGATGCTTGAAACGTGCTCTCCCGTCGAAAACTCGATTTCGAATTTTCGACCCTGTCACAATACTTTCCTTATACATTATGTATATGGAAAGTAATAAGTAAACTCGCAATGCGCACGTTTAGGAAATCATTGGGTTTCCTTCTCTAGTGCTACAAACCTGGACCAAAACGCCCAAATGAGATCAGACTAATCCGGTCTAACAGAAAATAGCTAGGCGACAGAAAATACAGCACCGCCATCGAGCGTAACGAAAAGTATAATAAATAACAGCATACATTATATAATAAATAACAGTTACAATCCCATTTAACAAACAATCATAAACTACCATAAAATTGAATAACATTTACTACCAGCAATCCTGTTTAAAAATTACATAAAATAAAAATGTTTAAAAGAAAATCCTAGAGTTAAAACCATGGTTTTCCGTACAATATATCTAAGTTAAAATTAATTTTATACAACAAAATATCCCATACACACTGATTATACACAAACTATACAACCACTGCTTTAAAACTTATTAATCCGGAGAACCGTAAAAGTATGTTGGAGACTTCAAAATAAAAAAAAAACAGAGAAGAAGAATATTGAAAAAAAATATCCACAACGCTCTCATTGATCAAATAACTACGTCCAAACTCCTTTTTAGCCCCCCCCCCCCACCTCACTCTAACTACCTTTCCGACAAAGCCTACCCCCCCCCCCCCAACTGGTGTGGAAATAGCGTGGCAGAGATATTGCAGAAGAACTAGGAGATTACAAATGGCGGCTGTCACCCACACGTGTGGATCTTCCGAATCAACTCTTTCCCTTTCTTTCTTTTATAGTGAGTGTGCACGTACATCTGTCTGTCCTTTTCTTCTTTCCAGTCAGTCTGTCCAATATCCGATCATTTCCCACATGAATGGTTCTTATCTTTTGCTTCCTCACTGCAAAAAGTACTGTTTTTGATATATTTGTTATTCCGTTTGTCTTTACATTTTTCTTTTATCATTTTCTTCTTTGAGTTTTAACCCATTTCATTCCTCTCGGATTTTTAAAGAGATTTTTTAGTGAAATCGCCAGCGCTTTTAGCCGTAGTAAGCGTTGGGAGTGAACGCTATAAAATGAGTAATACAATTCGATATTTTTTTTCTAGTGGAGTTCTTTAAAGAGAAAATATCATTTCGATGACTGCTTCAAAAAGCAATATTCTCGCAAGATGATTTTGAAAGACATTGAAAAATTTGATTCCAGCTTAGTAGATTCGAATGCGAGTAAAACACGCTTTGAGCTAAATTGAATATTATAAACTGCAGCAAATATTAAGGGATATTTAAAAAATCCAATTTGTGGTATTTAACTTTTAAAATGGCACATTTAAATATTATTGTGAATGAGCTTTTAGTGAGCTAGAATTGATTAGGAGATGCATATTTTGTGCAACATTTTTAATTTTATGTGCTACAGACGTCCATAAGCAGACTTATTGAATAATTATTAAAACATTAATACACAACGCTTAGTACAACTCAAAATTATCTGTTACACTATAGTCCTCTATTATTATATTTTACATTTTTAATTTATCTTAATTTTCTTTTAGACTGCATATAGGTACCGATGATTCCAGAAGTGTTGTAGATGGAGAGTGTATGAATTTTTTTATTTTATTGAATTAAATATTAAAATTCCTTCCTATGGTCTCTTATTACAACCATCACCTAACTGTAAAAAATGAAGAAAATTAGCAGATTCCTGATTGTGAATAAACAAGCTATTGCTTCCACGTCTAGCGGTTACTATTTTATAGAGGTTACATTTTCGTCAACTAAAATAATTTCATCAAACACCTATGGGAAATTACAACACGCGTCCGCTACGCAGGTGATATACGTTTCCGCTACGCAGGTGATATAAGCAGGTGATATATGTTCTCGTTGCACAGGTGACCCCGCTATGCAAGTGATATATGCATCTGCTAAGCTGGGGCATAGCTGCGGTATCGATGGGCAGTGGTAAGTAATTTATCGCGGTTATTTCTTTAGAAATCACTTTAAAAAGATCGACAGTCGCTAATCTAATGGATCTGCGGGGTATCGTACTCTTGTTTGATTATGTGGGCTAAACCTGACATGCGGTATTAATGCCCGGCACAATCAGCCGACATTTTTACTTTCCCTGCAATACATGGTAATGTATAGGGAAAGTATTGGAATCATACCGAAAATCGCAACTCGAGTTTTCGACGGATCTACACGTTTCGAGACCTCTTGAATACGAAAAAACTATTTTTAGCGTGACGTCTGTGTGTGTGTCTGGCTGTCTGTCTGTCTGTGCAGATTTTGTATCCACTCTAACTAAAAAACTAATTGACCGAATTTCATAAAATTTGGTAGGTGTGGCGAATCTGGTGCTGATTAGTTTTGGGTACTATTCGGGATAAAAGAACCCGCATTTTTTGCGAAATGGCCCGCAGAAGCTTGTATCCACACTAGCTGAAAAACTAATGGACCGAATTTCACAAAATTCGGTAAATAAGTCGCTTGTAGGTCACCCTGGTGCTGATTAAATTTTGGTACGATTCGGAAAGAAATAACCTGCTTTTTTTTGCAAAATGGCCCGTAAAAATCGTCAAAATCTAAAATAAAAAACTACGTATGCCAAATATATCCATTAAATTTTAGTTTTATACGTAATTTTTAACGAAGAAAAGAATAAGATCAACCCCATTACACTAGGTCTGGTCGTTCTCGAGATATTTTAGTTTTTTCGTATGTTCTCTACGTCATCTCTGAAAATAAGTCCAGTTACCGAATGAGAACGACAATTGAAGTATAATTGAATTAAATGTAATTAAAATAAATAGAACGTGTATATAAGTCTGCAGGGAAAGTCATGTGCTGCCCACATCAGATTTTTTGTTCTTGTTTCTAGGCAACACGTCAAGGTTGCATAAAGTGATATTTATTTACAGTAAATTTTACAGATCTATATACATCATAATAATACTTTGTAGAGGGATTCTGCGGCAGACGGATAAGCCCTGATTTTTGAATCGTTAAGTTTGAGGCAGTCGAAAGGAGGTTTCGACTCTGTAGTCCCACAGTTCGAGAGCAAGTCGATGGAGGGTCGACCGACCAAGATTTCAGGAGGGAGTATGGTCCGAAATGATGAAAGTTTTTGACTCGACTGAATTTTGTATACGCCCCAGAAGGAGTGACCAACCACCTCATTAGTCGTCGTCGGTCTGGGGTTCATTTATGGGGGTGTCCCCCATGCACATCACGTGTTTTCGATGTGCACCACCGCATTGTTTTTCACACATGCCGATGACGAAAATTATGGCTTTCAAATGCCAACATATCGCCACCGGCGTTAAAGTTATGTGCAAATCCCCATCGGGAGTCTTCAGAAGTCAGGCGTCCAAAACAGGAAACGGTATGCGGTATCCTCAGATATCAGATACACAGAGAAAAGCCGCTTCTAGTTCGTTTTGGTGCAAGTGGCATAAATGGCGATAGTTAACCGCCACAGATCCATTCTAAAGTTTCAAACTAATAAAACCGAAATGATTTTGCGTGCATTACACAATCATTTGTGGGTGGGTTGTCTTCTTTAGGATTTTCAAAACAATTTATATGTTTAAAATATTGAAATTAGAATCACCGTTTAAAAACAGTTCGAAGCATTAAAATAGCGAAATTATAGTCACCGTATTTGGAAAACTATGAATCTGATCTGAAACCCAATTATACAATGATTTAATTTCTTCTCTTCAAACCTCATCAATCATTAAACATACTTAGAATCCCCAAGTTCCCCTCACTGCCTAATTTCTTTAAAACAAAAGTTATATATCGTGCTTGTGAAGCGAGAAGTAAAGTCCTACTGGACATTATGTCGCTTACAATTTTTATCTATATTTCATAGTTTAGAATATAGTTCGTGTGCAAGTAGACAAAGAGAAGCAAAATTTCGCTCAGACAAATATTTTCTAGTTTTTTCCGAACCAAAATGTTAAAAATATTAAAATATTGAAATTGTTTTATAAATGGTACCTTATTTGCAACAAAATAAGTGAGCATTGCTTAAATTTTTATCTAATTAGTTCCCTTATAGACATAGATTTCTTTGTTACAAGGTAAAATTAAAATAATAAAGAAAACAATTACTCACCCACATTGTATTCCCTGGTATCGGTATGTATTCCCTGGTATCGGTAACAGATAGTGGAGCTAATTAATTCAAAGACAGTACGTTGTGTTTAAGTGATCTAATTTTTTGCCACTACATGTTATTCAAACATATCATAATAATTGGATAAATAAACACTAGGAATTTTACATGCACAAATATTAATCACCTATGTTGACCTGTGTTATGCATCTTCGATGCACATTTTGGACAGTTTGCAAGTCTTACTTTTGCAGATCAAGTTAGAATGTTTGCAAATATCGTTCGAAACCGATACACATGCAAGCACACGCATGACTCATTACTCATATATTCGAATGGATTTTAAAAGTGTTGGTGACTGGGGGGAGGGGGTGCATAAAAAACGAGCGGTTCATTGAATAGTCTATTGTTGTTTTAAAATTTGTTAGAAGTAACAAATTGACTAATATTTACAACTAAACTACAACTAATATACAACTAATCTACAACTAATATACAACTGAAATACAAATAATATACAACTAATATACAACAAATATACAACTTATCTACAACTAATATACAACTAAACTACAACTAATATACAACTGAACTATACAACTATGTACATATACAACTATGTACATATACAACTAAACTATACAACTATGTACATATACAACTAAATTATGACTTCAAAATGATTCATTGTTTTATTTAGGCTAGTTTTTTCATTTGTTATGGTCAAATATTGAAATCAATTTATGAGAAATAAACTCTGTAAATATACAACTAAATTAAGACTTCAAAATGATTCATTGTTTTATTTAGGTTAGTTTTTCCGTTGGTTTTGGTCAAATATTGAAACAATTTATGAGAAATAAACTCTTAATACTAAAAAAAATATCTCCTACGTTTAAAAATCTTATAACTCCATAATGAAGTAACATTTGAGAGCAACTGCATAACCGTTCCATCCACAGAACTTTGCTCTTACAGCAAAAATGCAGAAACGTGAATCTATTATTCGATTGCGTATTCTTTTCCTCTTTCATTTCTTCAGTTGATGCAATTTTCGTTTGCTAAATTGATTTTGCTGTGGTTAATAGATTCGTTTATCTATGGATGGGATGCAAGTGATTAATAGAAAATAAGACAGATAGATGATTGATTGGTCAGAGTTAAATAAATTAAGATTCGTAATTCAAAATTATTTTTATCTTGGATAAAGTACAATATCTAAAACAGAGGTTTCAGTCATGAAGAGAAAGTATATTCACTTTTATATATGCATATATATAAATATATATATATATATATATATATATATATATATATATTTCCTTATAATTAGTCATTACACTAGAGTAAGGTACCGCTCAGATCTCAGTTTTTACATTTAGAATATTTTGCTTTACTAATAAAGATCAATCAAATTTTCTCTTCACTATTCACAATTTCTATCTTCTGGCTAACTATAGAAAAATTACGACATATTTATCTAAGTTGCAAATAATAAATTTTAATATTTAAAGATAGCAAAAATGTGTAGCAATTTACTGCACCTGCGGCTCAGTTTACAGTTGTTACATCACTTTGGGTAAGTTGTTATGTGTATTTCTTATGAAGTTTTGTAAAAACTATCAACTTAAGCCTTATTTGTTTGATGCATAAATTTTAAATATTGTTGAAGGTATTACATCAAGATTTATTTCGTTATAAGTAAGTTTTAAGAAAATGAAAAACATGCTAATAAAAATATATATGTGCGACAGCAAAATAAAAATTACATTTGAGGGAAAAGAGACATGCATTTCAATTATTTCCTTCAAAGTTATATCCAGCTACTATCGTTATATTAATTAGTCCTTTATTGAATCACAACCATCACAGTTGTAACAAACATAGAGCTAACTATATACCTCTAGAGCAATCTTCATAGATTCAACTCTTATACTCTTTTGCGTATAATTTGCACTTCTTTTGAACAGCTATTGGACGGCTATTAACGGCTATAATGATCTATATAAAACATACTAGGCAGTAGGGATGATCATAATCTTCTTCATGATTAGTATCTTATTTAATTTTCTTCTTTCTTTACTTTGGTTCATTCTTCGGTTTAGTGAAAGTAACTTTTCTTACATTTCTCTGTGATTTTTGTCATCCTCCAGTTTTCGCTTCACAGGACAGTCCGTAAGAATTACGATTTTAGGTTTTTGGCTACTGTATTTCCATTCTAGCAGTCGGCTGAGGAAATGCGCTCAAATGTTCAGGGGTCAAGTTTACGTCTGAAAATCCTCCTTTCATGAAATGGAACAACATATCCATTCCCATCATTTTAGAATAAATATGTTTTATCTTAACTTTCCGTGATTCAGTGATCGCGGATTTAATATTCCACATCAACACAATAAATAATGCAAGCTCCCTGCTGTAACAAAAAATCTGATGTGGGCAACACATGACTTATATAATGTAATGAATTTACTACTTTTACAGTAAAAAAATAGGGTTTTCTTATAGTAGATACTAATATTCTTTCCAAGATATTGAATTTTCGACAATTAGTCGTAATTTTCATTGATTAAGCGTCATGTTTATCCATTTGGCGAGATTTTCGTTAATTTGGCAACATTTCAAAAAGTCGCCAAATTGGTCTCCAAAATCTCGCCAAGCGTTATGGACGAAGAAATAAGTTGTTCATACAGCAGAAAAATGACTATTGGCGTTCAAATACTAAAGTATTACCCAAAGTATCTTTTTTCATGAATGGAACGAGCTAGATCCAAGAGAATGATGTCACTCAATTTATCGCATGGTATTACATATGAAAAGTGAACATGTTTCTCAATAGGAAAAATTTTTTTTTTCATTTTATATGACTTTTGGATAATTTTTTTTAAAAATGTGCAATATCTCGAGAACGGTTCATGTCAGCGTTCTAAAATTTATGTCAATCGTTTTCTAATGAAAAATTACATAAGAAATGTCTATTTGCGTAACTTTATTAGTGGTTTTGATTTTTTGACGATTTTTTCCAAATTTTATTCGAAAATTTAGGGGGTTCTGAACATTCGATTACGTATAAAAACAATAGGCTTCCAGTGTTTACTGATTGTGATTTTTGTACCAAATTTGGTTCGAATCGGTCTATTCGTTCATCAGTTATTGTCTCCACAGACTCACTGATACACACACACACACACAGACATCACTTCAAAAATGCTTGATTCGTGATCAGGGGTGCTTGAAACGTGCTCTCCCGTCGATAACTCGAATTCGAATTTTCGACCCCGTCACAATACTTTTCTTATAGATATATATGTATAAGAAATATATTCTTATACATATGTATATAAGGAAAGCAATAATACGTCATTTTGTATACCTTCAAGAGTACAGAATAAATACAGTAAGATGTAAAATACTTAATTACGGTACCGAAAATGGATTTTTTAATGTCAACGCCGTGTATGAAATGACAGCCTCTTTCTACCAGGTCTGAACAAATAGCATTGCTGGTGTTCCTTAATCACAGAATGTACTACTGTGTACGCCTTTTAATAAGAAATTAATTCTGTGGCAACTTACGTATGGGACACGCTCTTCCCTGTAAATGGATATTTCTTTAAGCCAATAAAACCACCAAAAGACGAAATATTAATTTCGAGGTACAGGTTTTGAATATGGATATGGATAAATGAGTAAATAAATGTCTTCTATATATGTTAAACGAAATATGATATGTATAGAAAGTCCTGTGCTGACCGCACTATATTTTAACAAGAAAGATCAATCATGAATAAATCATTGATTATGAAACACTTTCCAACTGAAATGCAATTTTATTTAAACATCTTTAAAATAAGATACATTCAGCGCTGATATATTTTAAATTACCACGGTACTAAATTTATTATATTTGAAAACATCATGGGAAAAATGACCTTTATTCAAATGACGTCATCGAAATATAAATCGTCTGGCTCTCTATGTAAAATCTTGCATTCTGCATTCATTAATATTAGGCTTCGTTGTAGACATTATCAAGTTCAATGATCATTTAAAGTAAGCAATATTGCAATTGCGTTGCCACGGAATACAGATGCGCAGAATATACGCAAAAATAAAGCGGTATTAGAACGAATGCAACATTAAATATAAATTTAAAAGAACTTTAAAAATTATGATTTTTACGCTAGGAAAAGATGATAGGGGCGTGGTGGCCCAGTGGTTAGCGCGCGGGAATTGCACTCAATAGGCGCGGGATCGAATCCCGCCACTACCGAAAAACTGCCGCCTTGTTCACGTGGAGTACGATCACGTTAAACATGTGGGTCCGTAAGTCCTTCCGAGAGGTTGGTGGTAGGGGAAGGAGGGTACGGTCCCTGTGGATGCCTCCCCCACTGAGTCCCGGTCTAAATTGGGTGGCATTTGCCCCGTCCAATCAGTTACCTTACATCTTTCTGGTAGGTCGAACGGTCTGGGTCTCAACAACAACAACTAGGAAAAAATGGATGCACTATTTTATTTTGCATTGGGGCATGTGATCTCTTCCTATAATTTAGGTGTAATTATTATTTTAATGCTTTTTTAAAAACCACCGAACATAATTTGCTGATTTTTTTATATATTTTATGGGATAATTTGAATATTTTCTAAAATTTAATAAAGAAGTTGTGAATTTTAAATTCGCTTAAAAAAGGTTTGAAAAATTAGGTGCCATAATATTTAATTTTTTCAACCCGAGTTTAATCTAAAACTAATTGGGTGATATTATTCATTTACATTTCCATATGTCCCACAGATTGTTTCAACCACATATCACAATTTTGTTTTGATAAAGTTTTTTTTACGACAGTCACAGTGCAAACGGACAGACATACAGACAGAATAAACTAAGTCATTAAAACGTTTTTAACAATGTAAGAAAATGTTACAAATTGGTTTTAAAAATACAAGCCATTTATTTATTTATTTATTTATTTACTAGAACGAAGAATCCAGCATTGCAAGGGTCGTGAATAAAAAGCTATTATCACTCAATTCACCAGGCACGCTATACGCAAAACAGGGGAAAACATACGCTTTCCGCAAGTCTTTGTTTCACGGTCGTGTTTAAAATCCTAATTGCTAACTTCAGAAATTTTTTCGTAGAAAACTGATTTTCTCAGAGAGTGTTTATAATATTTTATTTTAAAATTCAAATATCATTTGTAGAACTCGTATATTAAATTTCTGGATTTTAAACCCAACTACCGAAGCCCCCGGGATTCTGGGATTCCCAAGCGACATTCTTGTTTATGATATTGCTGCACAGCCTCAAATAAAATTCGTGTCCCACATTTCTTCTTGTGTATTTTGGAGATTTTAGTGGTAGACAAAGAAATTCAAATCTAATAAGTAAACATTGACAAAAAATAAAGCTAAGTACCATCTTTGTACCTGTGTACCAAATTCCATGACCCTACGACACTTAGATTTATCGCTAGAAATTGCATATATCCACAGACACACAGGCATATTCCTTAACTATGTAAGATTACTATATGAGAGTGCATATGGTTACAGCAGAAACTATTTATATTGACACTGACATAAAGCCATTAACATAAATATATAATACAATTATAATATGAAAAAATCTGATGTGGGCAGTACCTGACTTTCGTTTTATAATGTAATGAATTTACTCAGTAAAAATGTTACAGTAAAAAAAAATAGGTTATTCTTATATAATATCTAGATACTTATAATTATCCCAAGATATTGAATTTTCGTCATTTAGTCGACATTCCGCCAAATTCGCCGCCAAAGTTTCTCCAAGCGTTTTGGATGGAGAAATAAGTTATTCTTATAGCAGACTATTGGCGTTCAAATACAAAAGTATTACTCGATGTATCTTTCCTCATGAATGGAAAGAGCTAGATCCACGAGAATCATGTCCCTAAATTCATCACATGATATTATATATGAACATGTTTCTCAACCGTTAATATTTTTATTTAATTTATGGGATTTTTTGATAAATTTATTTGAAACATAATGCAATATCTCGGGAACGGTTCGTGCTAGCGTTCTAAAAACGTATTCTCTCGTCAAAAACTCGTATTCGAATTTTTGACTACTTCACAATACTTCCCTTATACTTTATACTATGTATATAAGGAAAGTAACCAGGAGGATTTGTGTTACAACAACAAATACATACAATTTGATTTACAAAAGCAACAAGATATAATTGAGAACAGGATTAACAATTATAATTTTCAAATAAAAATTATTTTAATCGCCTTTTTTATTTGATTTTAAAAATATAATGCTCTGTTTATAACTAAGAATAAAAATCCTTGCTCTATATTTTACTATTTTATTTTCTTACTTTAATTCTATATATTTATATGCTTTTTAAAACTTATTTACTCGAAGTTTTTTCCTATGTGAGTAAATAAAAATTTATCGCATTTTTACTTAGTCAGAAATCATTTATTTCTTATGGATTTCGTCAAATGTAACACTCACAAAAGACAAAATAAAAACTATTTTAACTACGCCTAACTGCTTTCTCATGTCTGAGGCGTACTTTTCGTCATACAAACATAGTAAGCTTTTGATATAAGCTCATTATTTCAAGCAAAAAATAAACGAGGCAAAATTAATCCTGATATTCAAGATTTTTTGGAAGGAAGCGCAAGATAAAGTGAAAAAAATACCGTAAGAGAGAAGAATGGAAAAGGGAAAGGGGGGTTAAAGATATATATAGATAAAAACAAACAACTAAAGATTAGCCAAGCTAATGGAGTAAAACAAACCAATCGGGAATACTGAGAGAAATGATTTAGGGAAATGTTTTCTTAAGAAAAAGGTAAAATATGTACTTTATATGGAAGTTTGACAAATTAAATGTGGAACTATTAATTCATATTTTATACGTTTCTAGTATAAGGGATTTTAAATAGTTTAATTTAATAGTTTCTGCACAATCACTTGCATTTAAAGAGAATATACCTCCTTACGGCAAGTTCATTTTCATTCAAATTGTATTTATGGCAATGCTTTAAAAGTATAAATATAATATATATATAAATAAAAATTAAAGGATTTTAATCGAAAATAATGCATAAACTACTGTATGTACAAAAAAACCCATCTCTAGCATATCTGTTACAAATGTGTAAATATAGGCCAAGACTAAGGATAAAGAGAGAAGGTAACATATCACTACAATGGAAAGGGGGATGAGAAGAATATTAGGATTCAAAAATCACAATTAAAAGTATATAAAAATAAAATAAAAATAAAACTCGGCAAAAATGAGAAAAGGTAATAACAATCAGCTTAAGATAAGAGATTAAGAATAGATAACAATCAATTGAAACCCCACAAAAAATGGCGGTTAGTTCGAAATTGCATTCTCATCAGGACAGCCATACAATTCGAATTAAAACCGATAGAATAGCCAGTTTCTGACAATGGCGATAGTATTTAACTATAGACACCATTGGAACTGTCTACTGGCTAGTGGAAGGAGAAAAATAAAGCAAATGAATTATACAAATCTGAAAAACAATACCTCCTCGAACTGAAACACGATATCAAAAGCATAGCACCACGTGTAAGATAAACTAGTGACTGAGCATTTCACCTCACTTCGTCAATGCGAGTGGGCACCGGAATGAATACACTTGAACGACACATAATATGCATGGAGACCCTCAAAAATAGCAAACAGTATAGGACTCAGGACAAGTGGAAAATAGTCATTCGAAAATAGCAAACAGTATCAGACTCAGGCCTAGTGGAAAGTGAGATGATAAGAATGGGTGAATTTTCAAAAATGAGTAAACCAGTCAAAGACAAATAATGCATGTGTAAAACCATTACGTGGTATATTTGAAATTATTAATAATATTATTTACAAATACTTCCGGGTATTGGTAATTTTGACAAATGCGTTTAAGTTTATTGATGTGAAGAAAGTGAAACTGAGGATCAGAAAGTCGATGTATTCGAAATAGCTGGTTTAAAATGATGTTTCTAAACAATTGAATAGAATTACAAGAATGATATGATAGGAGCTTTATGATAGTGAAGTTGTAAGAATCTTTTTTATCATATAGATTGGTGATTACATGATTATTGAGGGTATCTAAATTTAGGTCTAAAAAATTAACAGTTTGACTAACGCAAGGCTCATTAGGAATTAATTCAAGGTTAGACGGGTAAAAATCAATATTAATGGGATAGGAATCATCAATGATAATACAAACTAAGTCGTCAACATATCTATATATAATATATGAATTAGAGTTAAAATGACATTCATAATAATAAAGATATAAGTTAGCAAGTATACTACTACTACAGCCACCTTGTGGTACACCAGATGTTTGTAAATAAATATTATCACCTTGGATAATATAATTGTTGTATAACACAAAGTGCAAGAGCATAGGAAAATTTTTGACATTAAAAGCAACATGATTGGAAGATATATAGTCATGATAAAGAGAGATAATAACTTTATATAAATCTTTAATGACAATATTATTAAAAAGGTCTTTAAAATCAAAGGTTTGAAAACCAAGAATTTGTGGAAATTTGCTAAGATGATTAACTAAATCAAAACTATTGTTCAAAATGAAATATCCTGAATTCCTGAATTTAAGAGATTCATTAATTCGATTTAAACAGTTAAGCAAGTACTTACTAGCTGTAGTGGTAAAGGTATTATGTCCACAAGTGACTGTTCTAAAACTGAGAGGAGATTTGTGGAATTTAGGAACCAAAGTAACATAAGGAAATTTAAAAAACTTACAATTAATATTTAATTGTGTATATAATTTTAGCATTTTAGTTTTGATATGGATAGACTGATTATTAATGGGTTTAAAAATTTGATTATTTTTTAAGTAATTCTGTAACAGAGAAACATAATATTTTTTACAAATGATGGCATAATTATTAGAAGCTTTATCTACATAAGTTATGACAAAATGTTGTTGAAGTTCTTTGATAGCAGATAGGAGTTGTTTATAAGGATACCTAGGCTTCGTTAATTTAATGTTTATAATAACATTTTTAAGTAGATGTAAGGTAGTATACTTCCATTGATTGAATGCTTCAATAGGAATAGAATGTGAACAAGCAAGTTGATATATGAATTTATCAAAATCAAATGATAGAGACTGAAGAAGTTGTTTAGGGTGATGGCAGAATGGAATGCGAAATTTAGACCCTTTATTCATAATATCCCTAAGAATATCATCCTGAACTATACTGAGATCCCCTGTAATAATGTGACCATGAGTGGAGTTGACAAAAGGGGTAAGATTTTGATTGCTGCATACACATGATGTAAGATCATCGGAGTTTAATGTCCTGGAAACTTCATTGTAATTGTAAATAGTTCTACCAATTGGTAAATTATACTTGAATGATTTTTGTATTTTGATATCTTTTACTGGTAACAAGTGCTGATGTTTTGCAAATAAATTATTGAAGTTAAGAGAATTAAGAATAGGGTGTTTAAAAGAAATTACACAGTAAGCTATTTTAGTATGTGGATTTGGTGAATGGAGTAGGTGGTAATTTAAGAAATTTGTACGTGAAAGAAGCAAATCAAAAAATAAATGTTTAAAATGTTCATGAGTTAATTTTAATTTTAAAAAATTAGTATATACAATGCTTAATTTGCTTTTTCTGACTTTATATAACCATGTTCTAACAGGTAGAAAATTGAAAGTTTGAGAATAATTATATTGTAATTTCAAAATGTCTGCTTTGTAATCAATAGTTTTACTTAAGTTACTTTTTCCTTTGCCACGCTTATATCGCTTTTTACTAGGAGTTGATGACTTTGAATAATGAAAAAGATGTTTATATACTGAAGATCTATTAGAATTGTATTCAAAATTATTGTTAACAACATTATTATTATTATAAATTTGATTTAAGCCATAGGGGAAGAGAGTTTTATATTTTTTAATGTAATAATTTTCAAATACTAATCTATCAGTGAGTGAAATTTTAATATCTAAAATATGAATGGATACATTTTTAAATCCGTGTGTAGCAAAGTGCTGATATTCAAATTGATTTTTAGTAGGGAGATCATTAAAGACTTTATGGTCAAATTTTTTAATATGATCCCTGTGAACATTCATTCTCAGATGTAAAGGGTTGCTGGTTTGGCCAATATAGGATAAG
This sequence comes from Amaurobius ferox, assembly GCA_951213105.1. Lineage (NCBI taxonomy): Eukaryota > Metazoa > Arthropoda > Arachnida > Araneae > Amaurobiidae > Amaurobius > Amaurobius ferox. The sequence continues at coordinate 125,109,670 of OX578139.1, forward strand.
TTACAAATAGTACAATTAAGTTTGTATATGCAATTAAAAACTTTGCAGAATTTTTGTGAAGTGGAATTATTATTAATTTGAAATGGGTCAGCATATGGACAAGTTTTGCACCTAAGATTGTTGCATCTATTGAAGGAATATGATTTAGATTGAGAGAAGGTATGGTATTCTTCCAAATCGTCTATAACGCTTAATTGGTCAATGTTTGTCGATCTATAATTATCCCAATTCATAATAATAATAGACCGGACACTAGGTAATGAAAAAAATTTACATCACGAATTCTAATTAAAATTCCCAATATAAACCCCTTCAAAAACTATTTTGTCAGGCACGAATTTCAAATTTTAACTAATACCATAGAATTGAAAAAAAAAAATATATATATATATATATATATATATATATATATATATATATATATATATATATATATATATATATATATATATATATATATATATATATATATATGTTTATATATGTATATATATCTATATATATATATATATATATATATATATATATATATATATATATATATATATATATATATATATATATATGTATATATATATATATATATATATATATATATATATATAGAGAGAGAGAGAGAGAGAGAGAGTTTCCGTTAGTTTTAAACATTTAGGATAAAACTAAAATGCATATTATATTCTTTATCTGGACATGCAATTCACGTAACGAATGTAAAGTAATCCAATTAACACATGAGTTCCCTCTTCATATTTATTTAAATAATATCTGCTAGACTGGAGGAACAACCTCCTCCCATTGGTATTCCGTGTAGTTGTTTATAATATGAATATCCGTCAAACAGAACTGTTTCAAATAACACCATTTCAACCGATGTTCTAAATTTATATTTATTAATAAAAATTTGCATATTATATTTGTTATAAATCTCTATAACAATCTCAAACAAGTCTTTGATGCTTACATTACTAAACAAATCATGAAAGTCAAAACATTTATAGCGTAAACACTCTGAAATATCTTTAATTTTGTTAATTGCTGCCCAACTGTTATAAATGAAATAAATATCATTAAGTTTAATTCTAAACATTACTTATTTTAAAATAATTAAACGCTTTATATTTGCAATAGTAAGATATGTTTAAAATCCATTTGTTATAGGTCTAAATTTTATGGGATTTTTATGTAGCTTTAGAATTAAAGTAATGTATGGAAAAAGAATTTTTTTCACACTGTAACCCAATTTTGTGTATTTGGATCTGATACGATTTTCTATTTCAAATCTTGGTTGATTCAAGGGAAGGTATACATGTTGATCGTGGTAACAATCATTCAATAACTTATTATATAAGTATCGGCAGGTAAACGCATAGTTTGCCGTTACTTTATCTACATATGTAATAACGAAGAATTTCTGCGGAGTTTGCAATTCATCCCTATTATAATGGTGTACGATAACAGGACTTTCTGCATTACTGTATTTTTTCATAAAATCATTCAAAACTGCACTTCACCATTCCTTGAATACATCGGTGGAAATGCTGTATTTTACTGCCATTTTGTAAATAAACGCATCAATATCTGCTTCGATAGATTCGCCAATAGATCGATAAACATGTAAAAGGTATTTGGTACCAAGTTCGAAAATAGGCCTCAGATCCGACCAACTTAAAAGTTCAAGATTTCCAGTTATGACGTGTTTAAAATTCTTGTCCACAAAGGTTGAACATTCATGACACTTACATGGTTGATCAGTGTCCATAATCCTTCTACAAACCATATTGTAATCGAACAGACTTCTGCAAAGTGGTTTTGCATATTTATATGCGATTTTCACTTTAATATTGTTGATAGGTAATTTAAATTGATGATCTCTTAAAATGCTTGAAATACTTACTTTATCGTATTTTTTATTTTTGTAATTAACGATAAGAAATTCCTTATTCGAATTAATAGGTTTATTATCATGTAATGAAATTTCTAATATTTCTGCACGTAATTTAATATAATCATGAAAAATTGCTATAATAGAAGAATCAAGAACAAATGTATTTTTAAAACATCACTCACACAGAATTCCCATATTCCTTTAAGAAACCTATTTCTTGTACCAAAGATGAACTTTTTAATCCAAGTATGAGGAATAATATCACGTTTTGCCATATCTCCTACAAAAACCATTGGATTTTTAATTGGATTTTCAAGATTTAGTTGTTTTCTTCTACCATCTCCGGTTCTCCGCTTAGTTTTTCCATTTTTATATAATTGCCTAATATAATTTGCAAACATAATATGCAAACTTTTATTAATAATATAAATGTAGAACTTTGGTTGAAATGACGTTATTTAAAACAGTTCTGTTTGACGGAAATTCATATTATAAACAACCACAAGGAATACCAATGGAAGGAGGTTGTTCCTACATATATATGTAAGACATCTCTGCTCGGTTCTAGGAATGCGTTGTCGCAAAAGGACACCGGCAGGTTATCTCCGTTGAAGTAATAGTTTGTAAGCTAGGATGTCGGTGCCATACGAGAACATCGACTGATTGTAGGTAACGTCACTCCGAAAGCTTGAGTATCGAAATCAATGAATCGATGAAAATATATTCTAAGATGAATCAGGAGCTATTCCGTGCATAGATAAAAGGCAACTTTGGTTGAAAACAAAACAAGTTTATTGATGAACAGCATATCTGGTAGAATGAAGATATAATACAATGCTAGGGTATACAAGGAAGTATTGAGACGAGCAGTCGAGAACAGTCGACCTGCTACTCTCAAGATGTTAAAGCGTCTCCCCTTTTCGTGCCCTCAATTGTCTATATATTCGGGCCTTAATCTCGAGACCACCTTGGAATAGAACATTGGAATCTTTCCCAGGCCCCCGGTGTCAAGAAATACCACCCAATGTTCGTATCATGGGAATCTCTCTCCCTCCTCTTGGTGACAACTGCAATTGCGCGCTTTTCTCCGAAATCTGTGGAAAGTTTATAGCTTTGTTTTCCACAGATATCTAAGTTGGAGGTCTCGGGTGTATGACCTCAAGGATGTTGAAGAAAATGGCGAGCATTTAGCCTCGAAAAAGAACAGAGTTTCTCACATGCCCCTCCTAAAGAAAAATTCGGGTTAAATCACCCAGATTTTTCAACCATAGTATAAGAAACTCGACAAAACTCAGATTTCTCACACACTACCTGTGTCGGCACATCTGGTCATCTATGGCCGTTGACGTGGACGCCTTTATGATCACAATAAAAGAAACACAACATTATACACAATCGGAAATAAAAAAAATCACGCAAACATTTTCCTTTTATAGGGGCCTCCAGACCCCTGGTCCATTGATTTTATCACTAAATTCTTGGTCATGCTAAGTCCTTGACCAGTCACCAACAAGTCCGGTAAAGTTTGTGTTGTACAAGTTCTATAACTCAGACAGTCTTATGTATTTCTTAAAAGAAATCCCCAATATTGTAACACACAGTTTGAAGTAAACTCAAAGTCTGAACACACACCAAGAAGTCGATCCGAACTCCAGAGTTTCTGGTATAAGTTCGAGCGTTGTTTACTTTTCCAGTGACCCTTTACCCTGGCTGTCCCCTCAGGATTTCGTGCTTATATACACATTTTCATTGCAAGAACAAATAAACATTCCCCGAAATCCCCTCCTAGTCTTAGCCTTTTCCCATATATCCGCTAACTCCGCACATCTATTCTGCTCTCTCGCGAATCTTTGTGCATGGGGCTCTACAGCTCCCCCTTCCTTCCCGCTCTCAGCAGTTTGCTTTTCCTCCAATACCGAAACTAAATTCTCTGGGGGGCTCGACTTTGTTTCGCTATTCTCCCCGTCCTCCTTCGCGGGTTCGTCTTCCTCCGGAGAGCCGGCGCTTGCCTCTCCTTCTAGCTGCCTCCCTTCCAATAACCTTTTCACCTGCGGGGGTAACAGTACCTGTTCCGATATATCTTTGGCGACCGCGCATAAAATTTCTTGGTGGGGCACATTGCATCCCTCACCCTTGGCCATACCTAGCGGGACATTTAATAATGGGCATTTAACGGCCGGTCCAAATACTCCCTTTAAGTAAATGGCCGCCACCTCCGTACCTGGCTCCCTGGACATCAAATCGCTCCGCACGACTGTGATCTCCGCCCCGGAGTCCACTAGCGCCCATGCTAGCTTCCCATCCACGCTTACCGGCACTCTCTCTAGCTCACAGCGAGTCTGCTGGTCCTGCTTCCTCCTTTTCTCGGACCCTACTGCATCCACCCTGGCTATGACTCTGTGGTCACCAGCTCGTGGAGCGTTCCTCTGATCGGCCGCGCGCCTGTCCCTTGGACCATTCGCTCTCCCCTGCCTCGTTTGAGGGCAGTCCCATTTAAAATGATTCCGAGAGCCGCATCCAAAACATTGCCCTTTTTGGCCCCCCTTCTCGGGTCCCCCTTTAAAATGTCGTGCCTTTCCGCCCTCGGGTAGAGATTGGTCACGCTCCTCTTTTTTGAACATACTGGACCTTTCCGTCCCCTGTCCGGACGCCGCATAGGACTTTCCCCTGGCCGCGAAGAACATATCACATTCCTTAGCCAGTTCCCTGGGCCTAAACCAGCCCTCTCCTTGCCTGATGCCTATATGTGCGTACGTCTCGACGTCCAAGCCTTGGGTTATCTTGTCTGCTACTATTAAATGATTTACAGTTTCTAAATCCTTAGCCCCCTTTAAGCTACAATAGTACTCCCACATGGACGTCGCCCGAGTCGCAAACTGCACGAAGCTCTCGTCAGTTCGACGGCTCGCCTTCCTGAACTTTTCCAGGCACACTTGTGGTGACGGTTGGAAATTCTCCAACACGACCCCCTTCACAATTGTATAATCCCCATATTGCTGCTCTGATATCTGCGTCAGCAAGTCAGCTGCCTTGTCCCCTAATAAATTTAACAAGATGGTTGCCCTAAACTCCATCGGCACGTTTTCCGAAGCGAACGCTCTCTCTAAACTTGAAAAAAAATATGGCCACTGGTCCGCCCGTGTTGGTACCTTGACTGTTAGCAGTCTTATGATTCGTACCGTTTCCTCTACTGTCCTGAATCTCATCGGCGCTCCCGTTTCTATGCTAATAACCGGACTTTCCGTGCTGCTACGACTACCGGCCCGAATTTTTTCTAGCTCCAACCTTTCTTGGGATTCTAAATTTAATTTAAATTGTTCCTGTTCTGATTTTGTTTTAGCCTCCCGTTGTTCTCTCTCCAATTGTAATTTATTCTGTAATTCTTCTTTTTCCATTCTTTCAGCCACAATAGCTGTTAGCATCCCCTCTACTAACTCTTCCTCATAATCAGCGCTTCCCAAAATTAACTTTCTTAATTCAATAATTTTTAAATTTTGTGGTACCTCCTCTACGAGTTCGGCCGCTAATTTAGCTAAGTCTGCTTTTCGGGCCCTTGCAAGAAATGCCATTTTCATATAAAATTATAATTATACTTATGCAAAAATAATGTATTAAATTTACGAGGCTATATTTCCCGTACTCAATTCTACTTAAATTAACTCAATATGTATTAAAATGAAAATAATATGCGTTACTAAAGTTTACAATATATTAAACAAACCGCTATGCATTAAACAAAACATACAATATATATATTTTTTTTTTTTACACCTAATTGTTCAATCCTAATATCCTTAGTTAAATCCGAGCTTTGGCTAACCAATTTTCCTAAATAAACTGTAGCTCGGTTAAAAGATCTATCCCTGCCTAAATATCACGAGATCCTGAGTTTTGAACAAGAAACAACCAAAGTAAAATAAGTCACTCACCCTTTCGCTGGACGGTTGGCTTCGCGTCATACTGAGTCGTGGTATCAGGTTTCATCTCATTGCGGGATACTGTAGGGGTCTCCCTTGGAAGGTATCGGTTGGAAGGCAATATTTTTCGTCTGCTATCGTCCGGTCGCTGACCTCCGACGTTTCTCGGATGCTGCTGAATTTCAGGATCTCAATCGCTCCTTTCGCTGTCTGTATATCTCAGATTCCGGTGTATCATTGCTGTCTTTTCATCGATCCAAGCGGCTGCCACCAGGTTTGTAAGACATCTCTGCTCGGTTCTAGGAATGCGTTGTCGCAAAAGGACACCGGCAGGTTATCTCCGTTGAAGTAATAGTTTGTAAGCTAGGATGTCGGTGCCATACGAGAACATCGACTGATTGTAGGTAACGTCACTCCGAAAGCTTGAGTATCGAAATCAATGAATCGATGAAAATATATTCTAAGATGAATCAGGAGCTATTCCGTGCATAGATAAAAGGCAACTTTGGTTGAAAACAAAACAAGTTTATTGATGAACAGCATATCTGGTAGAATGAAGATATAATACAATGCTAGGGTATACAAGGAAGTATTGAGACGAGCAGTCGAGAACAGTCGACCTGCTACTCTCAAGATGTTAAAGCGTCTCCCCTTTTCGTGCCCTCAATTGTCTATATATTCGGGCCTTAATCTCGAGACCACCTTGGAATAGAACATTGGAATCTTTCCCAGGCCCCCGGTGTCAAGAAATACCACCCAATGTTCGTATCATGGGAATCTCTCTCCCTCCTCTTGGTGACAACTGCAATTGCGCGCTTTTCTCCGAAATCTGTGGAAAGTTTATAGCTTTGTTTTCCACAGATATCTAAGTTGGAGGTCTCGGGTGTATGACCTCAAGGATGTTGAAGAAAATGGCGAGCATTTAGCCTCGAAAAAGAACAGAGTTTCTCACAATATATTTAAATAAATATATATTTAAATAAATA